>JAZAYU010000010.1:5893487-6493487 GCA_038501625.1 Corbicula japonica
AACCGTACACTGTATATCCAGTGTATATCTGATTCTGCCTTTGTGTTACAACACTATAAATGTACTACGTACTAAGTAACCTCTCTGAGGAGCAAGCTCACACAGAGAACGTGGAAACCTTTCGGTAGCAAAAAAATTGGCCTCGCTTACTACTTTAAGCCAGCCAGTTGGCCTCACTAACTATCTTAAGCCAGCCAGTGTTGTATTTACACAACTTCTTGGTTGCATTTAAACAACTTCTTGTTCTTAAAGTTGAAACCGACCCCTTTATATTTACCTTATATTTAACAACACAATGGTTACAAGCTATAATACAATTTTGCATAATTTTACATAAGGTCAAAACGTCTTCAAAAAGTCTTAAAATCACAAATTCACTAAATGTTAAAACTTTCATAAAATGATATTATCTATGTCAAGCAAAATTGTCAGTGCATCAATCTGTGTGATTAAAACAATTTTACTCTAATCATTACAATTATACATGAATCTATGATTTCATGTATATTTATATATGTGTGTATATAATCAAACAGAGAATTAAAATCATTCCTGACAAGAGCAAGTATGAGCGTGAAGTCCAAGTTTTGTTACTCGAGACGATCACAGAGGCCGCATTTTTCAAATGAAACAATTTTGCACCCAACTTGTCAATTTCTTTCTGGAAACTATTAATATTGATTCGTATCCACAAAATTCGAACCTCAAACCACCCGGGACAAAAAATCGGGGAAATTAGGGGGGTTCATCTGAACCCCCTCTGGATCCGCCACTGTGACCAGTGTAGATCCAGATGAGTCAGCGCATCAGTGCCATCCGATCAGGATCTGCACTGTTAACTTATAGATGTGCCAAATGTAGATCAATATCAGAAGGCATGGATTGCAAGCTGATCTGAATCTTCACCGCTTCCACACACAAAATAGATAATTGTCTCTAAAAGTCTTTTCTGAATATAGTAATACTAATAACTAAAATGAAAAGAAATTACCAAAGACATGCTCCATATTTGTTATCTCTGTTTCAAGGTTCAAACAGATGCTCAACAAGTTAGTGAGAAACAAGTTTTGTTCAACATTCCTGATGCAGACAATATCAACCATGTTGTTGTTTTCATGACAGGCCAAACGCCATTCCCTGATGGGTTAGGAGGAGCAGGTATGAGGTTCAGTTTGTTCCATGTGTTTGGGTTTTTTATTCATTTAAGAAAAAAAACGGACCTAGAATCACACAAATTGTGAGTTTTATTTGTAAATAATATGTTTTTACTCGTAATCCTAATCAGCAATTACCATATCAACTTCTGGCCTGGTCATTGCTGACATGAGCGCAGCCAACACATGTTAGATATCAGTTCCCATTGCCTATTGGTTAACCTTACAAGACTGTCAACTCTGTAAATTAGCTGTAATATTTACAGTATTTCGATCTAAAAATCAGATTCAGGTAATTCAATCATGAGCTGCACTAGTCAAGGGAAGATGAAGTAGAATTTAGGAAAAGTTGTCATAGTTTACAAAAATAATGATAAATATTGTGTCTTTTGCATTATAAATCTGTAAATATTTATTTGACCACTTAATATTAAAAAAAATGACATTAACCCTTTCTATATACACGCATTTTTACGCATGTGCGACCAGTGCCGTCTGATCAGGTTCTGCACTGGTCACATTTTGGTCAGAAATAACCTATTGAAACAGTTTAGGTCCTGATCAGATGGCACATATGTGCCGGCTGATCTGGATCTAAACTGTTCGCCCATGCAATAAAGGTGAGTCTATGGAGGAAAGGGTTGAAGCAAGTTTATAAGTTACAGTAAAGTTCACTGAATAGAAGATATGACTCGCGACAATGTGATTATGACCCCTTAAAAGTTGTCAATGACCCCCAGTTTTCAAAAGCTATTGAAATCCCTCTGTACACTATTACAAGGAGTATGCTTTTATTCATACTTACTTATTTTTACTATGGATTGCTTCTGTCAATTTCTGTGGCATGATTGTGTTATAAGGAGAATATTACCATGGGTGGGATTCAAATCACTGAAATCAGTGACCTTCAGATCAGGAGTCTGATGGTCAACATCTTTCCTACTCCACTTATTGATACAGGTGTTAACACCCGGTATTAATTGCAAAAACTGTGCATGGTTTGAATAACTGGCAAATAAAACACATCACAATAAAAACTTTACTTACTTAGTTTATACTTGTTTCTTTACAGTGTATTTTTCTTGGCCAAGTCCAACAGGACAGACATGGTTGCTGTTAGGGTATTTATCCAATGAAAAACCTAGTGCAATATTCAAGATCACCAACCTAAAATCTGCAGGTATGATATGTGAGCTGTTTTAACAATTTCTATTTTGTATTGAGAAGCATTTGAAATAAACAGAATTTTTGTCAACTGTGCATCTGTGGCGACAAATTTATGTAACAGAATCATTAGTTCATTACCACTATCATTGCTACCCTTTACTTCATATGGTATATACAGGTTTTATTGCATGTGTGAACAGTGTAGATCCAGATCAGCCAGCACAATGGTGCCGTCTGGTCAGGATCTACACTATTCACTTGGTGGTCAGAAAAAAATCTAATTAATCAAAAAGCGAACAGTGTAGATCCTGGTCAGATGGCATATTGTTCACCTATGGATAACAGCCATATCCCGTGGAGTAAAGGTTTAAAAACTTGTTACAATGTAGTAGTGAACTATCACTGCTTACTTCTGAATTTTATGTGTACATTTATTCAAATTCTAGCCTAAACTTTTATCAGTATATTTTAAATTATTCAAAATTTTGTTAAAGGTCAATTTTCAGAATTAAACCATTATTTAAAGTGAAAAGCTCAGCTTCTGTCACATTTGTAACCAGTGTAGATCCAGATCAGTTGTCTCATCAATCTGATCAGGGTCTACACGATTGGTTGTTCATTTAACAAACTCAGGCCTCCTAGTGAAACCTTTAAAAACCTTTAATTAAATTGCAAACCTTTAAAACCTTTAAATCATCTGGAAAAATCTTTAAAATGGCCGAATAGCCTGTAATTTTCACTCAAAACCTATATTTTTGTTCAGACTGCTTGCCGTGCCAATTTAAGCAAGTAATAGTTGCACTACTTTATTTCTTGTCCCCTTTAAAGTGTTGTTATTAAGATACTGCTTTTGTATCAGTCATAATGTATAATTCAGACAGTATGAAAACAATATCAATTATGCCTAATTTTTTATTTCTTTTTTTAGAGTGTGGGTTGCCTTGTATAAATCAACTTTTTTTCATAAACAAACAAATATATTACGTTTTTTTCAACAAGAAATTCAACATAAAATGCCTTTATATACTCTTTATTTTTTAATAGTTTACCCTAAAAGGCCTTTATTTCCACAGATTGCCTTTATAAAAACCTTTATTATTGTTCAGGTCTGCTAGGAGGCCTGCAAACTGTAAAAGACCCTTGATCACTGTGTTACATGCTTCATTCTAGCATATAAATTAAGCATATAAAGAGTTAATGTTGTTGATTTTATATGTATTTTATTCTCAAACAGACGGTAGTGACAGCAGCCACCCATTTGGTGTGATGGAACCACAGTCTCATATGGCACAGATCGGGATTTCGGCTGAATCCTTAGATCAGCTGGCACAGCTTACACCTGCAACCTTCAGCAATACAGCAACAGTGGAGCCATTTGTTGAGTTCTCCAAGAAAATGTGTGAAAACTTATTTAATTTTTCGTGTTCATTCTCTCAAACTCAGTCACAAATGATGGCTAACCCTAGTGAGAGTTATGTGCCCTTGAGCAAGCTACAGTTGTGGTATCAGAACTTCCTGAGGCGCTTGGAACAGAATCCATACTTCTGGAGATCATGAGCATTTTATATATTTTCTTTGTATTCTTTTAACTGCTCAAAAAGCTTTACTTTTTGTACTGAAGGTGTTCAAGATTTTTTGCAAAATACAATCATGTTAACAATTTCATGTCAACAATATCATGTAAACAATATCGAGCTAGACTTGCAGGATTGGATAAAAGATTTCTAGAAAATATGTTCGTTCAAGGCAGTCTTAGGGTAGTTAACGTAATAATTTCCTAATTTCTGACCAAATTACCCATAAAAACTACATATCGCTGCCCAAAAAGGGGTTAGAGCAACCCTTAGGGATCTTCTCTTGATCCTCCCCTGATTTTTTTTTGATACACACATTTGTAGTCACTTCTTGTGCTCTCTTTTGCTGCCATTGTCTTGAGAACAATGCATAAAATGCTCAAATGTAAGTTTTGTCATTTAAAATTGGAACTGCATTTGCTACACACACATTTCCTTAGACCCAAGGAAACAATAATCAAATCGAAGATCTATGCTCAATCATTTAATGTTTTTATGTCTCTGTTTAGGCTTATTTGAGAGTGTACTCTGTGTGTTAACCGTTGTAACTACATTGTAAGGTACATCAATCTGCCACAAAATTATTTTATTACTGAATTTAATCAAATATAATTAAAATTCAGATTATACACGTTATCATGTTCCCTGTTATGTGTACTTTATTTTCTAATGAATGCACTGTTTAACAGTATCTGTCAGTTTTGTAATGGCGAAACAGGGTTTTCATTTGACCTCTGATATGAGATTTTGATCTTGAAAATTGCAGTTAATCTTCTTTTGACATTGTAATTCCGTTATTGAAAGTTCAAATTTTGTTATTATTGTTAGATGGTTGTCATTTTTCATAAAACTGAATGCATCTATTTATATCATTTTTTAAGGCTATGTTCATCACAAAAACTTAATTTTGGCTATAACGACCAGTTCTAAACTGACGACGTTGGTTGTGATTTAAAAATAAGGGTTTGAAGCCTATTTCTTTTTAAATTTGTTGGAACAATTGAGCATTTTGTCCGGTGGAGAGCTAATTTGCGTGAAACACTATATTCTAAGGATAACAGTGTAATATGGACCATTTGCACTGATTTCCTAAACTTGCTTTGTTTGGGGAGCATTGTGTTTTGTGGAGCAATTTGTCATGTAGAGCATAGCTCTATAACGGATTTATAAATAATGTGTTCATTACAACGATGGTGTATCTCCTGCACAAAAAGTAATTATGTGAGCAATTTGTTTGTTATTTTATTTTGAAATTTAATATACATTGTAATTTTATACTGATTGATCAGATTTAATGCCTGCAGAAATGACAGTTGTTGATAATAGTAAAATTTAAAATGTAGTTTGTTTTCATATGACGGCAAAAGTGTTCCGGCATGATGTAAATAAATCACATTAATTTCGGCCATGACCACTAGAAATTTGTATACATTTTTTCTTTTTGAAAAATAAACTTTATTTACTTTGCTTTTTGTAACTGCTTTATTATATATTCATTCTTTTTAGATTTTGGTGCATGCATATAGTTGTGTCAGCATTTGATAAATAATAAACAAGCGGTCTTATATGCTGGAATATCTAATTTTGTTAAGTATTATGATAAAAGTATTGATTTTTGATGAAGTATATTTTATTACAGATAAAAACTGTTGTTGTTATTTTTAAGTTATGTTACGAAGTTTAAAGCGTTCAAATTGACTCTGCAGAGATCTAGTTGATCTTACTGAAAAAACTGCTATAGAAACTCGACTTTGAAATCGTTGTATTTGGATACACATTTAGCTGCAACCCTAAATATATTATTGAAAAAATATAGTTATCGGAATGAAATCCTGCCATAAGAGACCAATTTTCCCTTTAACTACTAGCGTCATAGCTTGCCCACTGTATTCTATACCTTGCTGTAGCTTATATGCCTTGTACATTTTGTAGAATATCGTCTCATTATTAATAAACTGTCTCCAATAACTTTAGCATAAGAAAATGAAAAAAGAGTATTTTCAACGGAATAGCAATGCTAAACTGATGCCGAAAATTTTGATGATGAAACTACAATGTATTGCAATGCGTGCTCATGGCTGTGATGGAATTGCAAATAACTACGCGTGCTGTCAAGCCGTGTATTGAGCGCAATAGGTTATGCAGCACCATTTATTTGCGAGACTCCAAACTGAATTTGTTCGCTTTAAATTGCAAATTTTTGATTAAATTTTAATTTATGTTTGAGAAAGATGAATGGTAAATCGAGGTATATCAGTCGTAAGAATGATTACCTAAAAGATCTTGCATGTACTATAAAAAGGACGGCGAAAATTTCTAACGGAATGATTTCAATCTGAAAATGAGCTTTTTTTTCATTTGTTACAATGAACTTTGCAACTTTGCATTCTGCACACAATCTATTTGAGTTCAACAAATCTCTTTTCGGAAGAAAGTAAATGCGGCGTAGCGTAATTTTCGCATTGCGTACACACCGGTTATGTGAACATTAATTACACTATTATGTTCGCTTGATGACGTGATCGCTATTTATAGAATGCAGTTTTCGAACGTTGCAAAAGTAACTTAATGAATAAATTTTACATCTGATATTCCTGCGAGGTGAAGTGGAGTTCTTATAACAATAGGTTGCATCATTCACTGTCAAGCCGAACACAGTTCAGTGACGTCAGAAGCTAATAATCAAGAGCATTTTCTCACGAGCGTTCATGTGTGTAGGAGTTGTATCTGCAGAACTCATCAAACTGCTAAAAATTGCATTAATTTATGTTATCCTCATTTACATGTACCTTGATTGATTTTGCATATAATGTTGTCTTATAATGTGATTTACGAATAAATGTACATAAGATCATATAAAACAATCCATGTATCAGACTATGTTCGGTTAACCGTAATAATTGCCCAAGGTTATAAAACTGAGCATGGAAACCAGTCTCAAATCGTAAGCATCTGATTGGCTGGAAATGGCGACCAGTCGCCATTTCAGTCAATCAGATCCTTGAGATTTGAGACTGGTTTCCAATCTCAGTTTTATAACTTCAAGTCAATAAATCATGTATAAAGACGATTGTGGTGGTTTCCGATTACACAACGTTATGAATTTTACGCGATCACCGCTCGCTTGACAAATGATGACTAGGTCGCGGTTTCATTGGAAAACTCGTGGACTCGAGAACGATATAAGTTGATTCAAAAGCAATATTTAACAAAGAAAGTCATTCCCGAGCCAATAATAACAATTTTTTAATTCCTTGAAGCAAAAACAAGCCTAAAACGACGCACCCCATGCAAATGGTGTGCATGTAAAATTCATAATGTGAAATGGGAAACTAACGCAACTGTCTTTAAAAATAAAATTTTTCGTTTTAGTAAATGATTTTTTTATCTAGCAAATATCGAGTCTTATTCGTTCCTTGGATGTGTGAGTTCAAACGTAAGTTCTCGAGTTTTCCAAACAAATTACAAAAGGTATGCATAAATACTTGACATCATACTGAACTGTCGTCAACAGACACACGGCATTCACTAGATTCGGTTTAACGGTGTGGACATTGGTACCGCCGCTAGGATAATCTGAACCACGGTTTTTCATAATTCAGAAAAATGCCATTGGCTTTCAGTCCTAGTTATTCTCCTAGGATAATCTGAACCACGGTGTTTCGAAATTCAGAAAAATGCTGTCCCTTGGCATTCAGTCCTAGTTATTCTCCTATTTTTAGAACATGAGGAATATTAAATGCAGTTTTAGAACAGACAACGAAGGTGATGATGAATTGATGGAACAATTACATTCGTGTCTGGAAAATGCATTTTGGAGAAGCTTAGAATATAAATAGATTGCTGATGTGAGATGCGCATCATTTAGTGTGATGATATAAAAAATCTCGTCTGGTAAAACGGTTAACAATGTATAGAGCTACATATCAACTACTTTGACATGTATTTCCGAATCAAGAGCTCACACATATCCTTAACTAACTTCAGAACAATGTGTTTGTTTGACAATATCATATATATTGTACATACATGTAGTCCTAAATCTCTTTCGAAGACCATTGGGGTAGGTTCCGATTTCACAATTTTATGAACTTTATGCACGCACCGTTTTCATAACATGGTCGCAGTTGCAATTGACAAATTCTGTAAGTGACTCCAGACCGACCTAAGATTAAACACAAGTATTGTAAGACAAAGAAATTGCCAATTTACATTTTATTGAGACTAAACTATTTTATTAAAGACGTAAACAAAGCAAACGGTGTGCACGTGAAATTCATGATGCTGTGAAATTGGAAACTACCACAAACTATGCAAACGAATATCCTCATGTGCTTGAAGCTTAAAGGAAATAAAATTGTCTGTCTATCGGTCTGTTTGATTTAACAAAATATATAATACAAGTAATTGTAACGTGGTGTATGGCTTTATTGCAAGTATTAAAATGTATGAAGTCTTTGCCAGATAAAAAGCACATATTAAGCTTTGAAAAAAAACAACAACACTATAATTATCGAAACGAATGAGAAGTTAAAGGCTTAATTTACTTCTTGCAAAGCTGTATAATTGGCATCAAATTTTGCACATAACACCCTTGCAGTCATTGCATCATTTCTTCTCAGATGCCTTTACTATGTACAGTTTTTGCCGCACGAACTTTATTTTTTTTATTTTTAACGACATCTGCTTAACTTAAATATTCTACAAAAAATCTTGAAAATGTGACTCGACCGGCCTAATTATTTCAGAAACTGACATTATAATAATGTTGCAATAAATTACTCCTGAACTAATTAATGTATATGAGTAATCCGCGAAGTTTGCTCCTGTTTCTTTACCTAAGCACACGGTATAATTATGATAGACATTGCAATGACGTCATAAGAATAACTACCTGTCAACAGATATAAAGTAGATCGTGGGATGAAAGTGAAAAGGATCTATCTGCTTCTTTATGTAATATCACTTGCAACCTTTTAGCATTCACTCCTCGAGATGCTCTTCCAGGAGGAGAAATTCTCCAGGATTCATTTGCCGTATCAATTATAGGAATTGTGTTCCGACCGATTGAAATTTCGTTATTCTTTTTACGATCAGGAACGAGGAATTTCAAACAATGCCGAACTAGTTGGAATCGGTGATACTTGTTTGGCAGCTGCGTCATACGAATTTGAGCAATACGACATTGTTTTATCAGTAGTTATTGTGTGTGTGTTTTAATGTAGTCAAAATGGTAATAAAATATTTTATATGTAGATTATAGATGGTTATTGGTTTATCTCCAAAGAAGCAACTGCTAAACATGTCAAATATGTCTATCGGACCGAGTTTGACTTGCGGTGATAGCCGGAGTTTGCCGATTGAAGACACGTAAAGGTCGTATAAGTCAGCGATTAAAAGGACTTCCCGACAGTTGTACACTTTTCACTTAATTAAAGAAATTTGTCACGGATATATCAGGTTGACTGTCAAATATTTCGGAAAGCGTTTTGATATTTACAGTTATTTTACTCATTACCGAAAACAACAATATTTGAGATGACAAAGCCACTTCGCGAAGGCTTAAGATTGTCGTGTACTTTTTTCTTAGCTTACCATTTAGCAAAGCAAAGAGATATATGTTTTTAAACACGATGCGTTTAAGGGATATCATCAGCATATGAGTAAAAACTTTAAATGTTTATGTTTTGGTATAAACACTATTTTGTGGGTTTTCCCACAGTTTGAAGAATATATCACAAAATGTAAAGGTATAATAAATATGCTTTGATTACTTATTTGTCACATTTGCACGAAGCTTGTTGGCGCTACCACCACCGGTATAACAGTCTTGGGTGGCAAAGAAATGGAGATGTTAGAACCACATTTCTGTTTAAATGATGTAAGGTGCAAGATATCTCGCGAATCCAATCTGATTTATGGCTTTTTATAACGTCTGTCAGTTTTATGATATATGAAGCCATTATTTTATTAGTGTCATATTGTATTTGCTACAACAGGTTTTTGTTTCTATTGTTTCTATTATCAATAAATCTTAGGTTAGGATATATAATCCGCTAGTAATAATTTATTCACTATAAAGAATAAGGAAGCATAAAAGTGAAATAAAAGCAATATTAACATAAAATCAGTATCAGTATCAGGGATTTCAATAGCTTTTGAAAACGAGGGGTCATCTGATCCCTGTTGAGAATGTTCATGGGGTCATTATCAGATCGTCACAAGTCGTATCTTGTATTTAGTGAACTTTACTACTTATAAAATTGCTTTAACTTCATTTTAAATTATTTTCAGTGATTAAATAACGGTTTACTTCATTTTTAAAATACAATATACACACTAATTTTCTTTATTCTTGCAAAAGTTGACCACTTTTAAAAATTCATCATAATTCCCCAAGCTCAGAATGAGGAGGGGTCAAAAGTGGAAAAAATAAAGCTTGCTTGCATCAAAATGCAAGAATATGCATCAATTGAAATCCCTGAGTATGTACATAACATGTAAAATATCAAATCGGTAATAACTGATTTCTTGAAATAAATTTGTAAAATACATTAACTTTGAACTCTTTTCATATAAAAGAAGTGTTAATGGGTTGAAAATATTTCTTTTGGTTGGGGTAATGCAAAACTTTGAAGGAGTTTTTCTTAGAAAGTTTTGTTATTTTCCATTAACAATGCACCATATCATTACAAGCAATATTCTAAAAAAATGTGTTACGTACACAACTCAAAAATAGATAAACAAAAAGTTAAACACAAGTGAATTTTACAGGTAAAGCATTTAGTTTAGATCCATTCACAATAATGAAGATCATATAAGCAAAATTAACGTGTGCAAAAGCTAATCAATATATCTAACTACTACAATAGGTAGTTGAAATAATACTGAAATGAAAAGCCAACTTTGAGAAATTCGAGAAAGACTTCCATCATGTCTACCTTCGGTTTCAAAGACAAATCATTTTGCTCTATCTCTTCAAAACTGGACATAATTAATCGTTGCCAGCACAATAAAATTGAAAAAAATATATTGTTCTGCGGATGTATTTTGGATTCTCAAATTATGAAAGAATGCATATGTGTGCCGCTGTAAAGAGCAAACATGAGAAACTTCAGTCAGCATTCGAGCTTCAATTACATTTATTATGGTTGTTGATCGACTATATAGTTACTATGGTTGTTGATCGAATTTATAGTAATTATAGTTGTTGATCGAATATATAGTTATTATGTTTTTTGATCGAATATATAGTTACTATGTTTGTTGATCGGATATATAGTTATTATGGTCGTTGATTGACTATATAGTTACTATGGTTGTTGATCAAATGTAATATTATAGTTACTATGGTTGTTGATCGGATATATAGTTATTATGGTTATTTGTCTAATATACATGTATAGTTACAGTAACTATGGTTGTTGATCGAATATATAGTTACTATGGTTGTTGATCGGATACATAGTTACTATGGTTGTTGATCGAATATTTATAGTTAATATGGTTGTTGATCGAATACATTGTTACTATGGTTGTTGATCAAATATATAGTTACTATGTTTGTTGATCTAATATATAGTTATAATGGTTATTGATCGAATATATAGTTACTATGTTGATCGAATATATAGTTACTATGGTTGTTGATCGGATATATAGTTACTCCGGTTGTTACTCGAATATATAGTTATTATGATTGTTGATTGATTATATAGTTACTATGGTTGTTAATCGAATATAAAGTTACTATGGTTGTTGATCGTACTTATTCATTACGTATCGGCAAGTGAACCGTAGAATATGATCTAATAATTCCCCAATTTCAACACATCCAGATTGAAATCGAATTTCATATCTACCGGTAAATCGTTTTTACTTTGCCTTTGCAATCTATATTATCAACAAGCGTATTATTTATTCACTTGAAATTTAATTGCACATTGATAAATATTGGAAAATGATACTATTGATGTATGGAAAATAATGATACGATCTACAGATTTTACTTTGTTTTACATACTGAACCAAACTTCTATCGGATCACCTTTAAAGTTCCTATTACGTAACGTATATTTCTTGATTGATAGATGTATTTAGTACATACAAGAGGACAAAATACTAAAAGGGTTAAATAATTTTTCGTAAAAAAATAATTCACAACTTTGTCTGATTAATTAATTTTTAAGTTATCACAAAATTAAGGGGTTGCTTCTGCAAGAAAATATCGCAAAACATTGTATGAAATTTTCTGACATCAATTTGCATTAGTTTTAAATTGAGGATGAGTTTCGTGGAACGACTGCAAACGTCGTAAATTATTTTTTTAGTTGATGTTTTCTGTGGTTGAGATGCTAACCATTTGAGAAAAAAGAAAAATCTTGGTCAAGCGGAATTTTTTCTGAACAAAAGCTCTCTAAAATTAATGATACTACTTTCATTATATGCAAATAGCTTTTTCTGTGGTATTGAGTAAGAAGCTTGGATCAGTTAACATTTCACTAGTTTGCTGCAGTTTATTTAGATTCTTGATTTATTTTTAAAAATATCCTTTTGTTGAACGCCCTTTCCATAGTATGATTTATCATAACATTTTATGTAATATTGATATCATGAGTCATCTTCTTTCCTCACAGCATTGCATTAAAATGTTGAAGATGCTCCCGTTTATGTTGTATACTATGTTCAGTAAAAAGTATAAGGCGAAATCCATCACGATATTTTTTGTATATGTGTTTTTTCTCGTTTTACATTTATTTATTGACAGTCTGTCCTCATTAAATTTCTTTTAAAATATTAAAGATTGCCATGTTGTATAATAATTTGCATAGTTCATTCAGTCAAAAGTATAGAGAGTGAAATCTATCTCCATAATTTATTTACTGTATTTTTTGTATATGTTTTGACATTTATTTGTACACTGTGCTCCGCAACAATTATAGAGGATGAATATCATCTTTTTTGTATACATTTATATGCAAAAAAAAACCCACACGGCATTGTTAGTAAACGTGTTTACTGTACGAAAGCCAAATGGTTTATAATTAGTGCTGTAAGTTTTGCATATTGCTCCTTGGTTCGGGACATTAATTATCATGCGAGCAGTACTGGATTAATGAGCTGTCAGTTTATGCCGCGGATGATCAAGCTAACGTAAGTATTTCTACAGATAAAGATTATCACATTAACTCGTGCTGGATTTTCTCTTATGAACATGTACACGTTTTCTAAATTATGTTGTTAAGGTTTGTATTATAAAGGCCGGATAGCTTACGTTTTGGATTAAATAAATTAGTTGAATGAACTTTTCAGTTTTGGTATTTTTTCATAATAATAGCAATTTCTTTGTTATTTATTTTTAGGATTTTTAGGAATTTGTTGAGTGCCTACCTCGATACTGATATTGTTTCTTTCTATTGTTTGCAGGTACAGAAAAGTTATAGAAAGTTCAGTGTACATTCGTCCACTGAACCGACATGTATCCAACGCAAATACGATTTTGAAATAGACTCATTAAAATATATTTTAAATGCAATGAGCTGGCATAGTGGTCTGTGTCAGAGAATATTTCAACTTTGAAGATTATTTTAGTTTTCTCCTTGGAAACAATATTGGGATATTATTAAGAAAATCATGGCGGAAGGAAAATGTGCATCGTGCTCAAGATATGTTCTCATCATTTTGAACCTCATGTTCTGGGTAAGTCTACACTTATTTTAAGCATGCTTGTGTGAAACCTATTTTAAGCATGTTGGTGTAAAACTTATTTTAAGCATACTGGAGTAAAACTTATTTCAAGCATGATGGTGTGAAACTTATTTTAAACATGCTGGTGTGAAACTTAAAACAATAAAATAAGTTCCCTAGATATAAATTCGAAGTGTAGTAAACTAACCGCCTAAGACTGAAGACCTTATGCACGGTATCGGCTGGAATTGGAAACCCTAAGCACCTGATTGGCTGAGATTAGCGCCTAATTGTTTGAGATTTATGCGAACTGCTGGCTGAGTCTGGATGCTCATTTGGATAAGACTGGATACCCTAAGCACATGATTTGCTGAGATTTGATTCCCTTAGCACCCGGCTGGGTGAGACTGGATACCTTAAGCACATGATTTGCTGAGATTTGATTTCCTTAGCACCCGACTGGGTGAGACAGGATACCCTAAGCACATGATTCGCTGAGATTTGATTTCCTTAGCACCCGACTGGGTGAGACTGGATACCCTAAGCACATGATTTGCTGAGATTTGATTTCCTTAGCACCCGACTGGGTGAGACTGGATACCCTTAGCACATGATTTGCTGAGATTTGATTTCCTTAGCACCCGACTGGGTGAGACTGGATACCCTAAGCACATGATTTGCTGAGATTTGATTTCCTTAGCACCCGACTGTGTGAGACTGGATACCCTAAGCACATGATTTGCTGAGATTTGATTCCTTAGCACCCGACTGTGTGAGACTGGATACCCTATGCACATGCTTGGCTGAGATTTGATTCCTTAGCACCCGACTGTGTGAGACAGGATACCCTATGCACATGATTGGCTGAGATTTGATTCCCTTAGCATCCGACTGTGTGAGACCGGATACCATATGCACATGATTGGCTGAGATTTGATTCCTTAGCACCCGACTTTGTGAGACTGGATACCTTAAGCACTTGAATGACTGATTTTGGAAATCATAAGCGACTGACTGATAAGACCAGAGACTCTCTGTACCAAATTGGCAGAAAATAAGGGCCCAAGATCATAAAACTTAGATTTGAGATTAGTCTCAAATCTCAAGGATCTGATTGGCTGAAATGGCGACCTGTCGCTATTTCAGCCAATCAGATGCTTGAGATTTGAGACTTATCTCCAAATTTGGTTTAATGATCTTGGGCATAGGTCTTTATGATCTGCAGGAATTTTCATTGAGACTAGTCTCCAAACAGATCAAATGGAGTGATAATCCACAGACCTTTGTCTAAAAATTTTCGTTTTAAGAGCATGTTCATGGTTCTTCTAAGATTATTGAATTTAAGGAATAGAAAAGAAACATTTGATATGATGTGGACTAATTACAAGATGAAGACATAACAAAACTAGATACGACAATGTTAATTCAAATAAAACATCAGAATGTTTAAATTATTGTAACAAAGCTAATTAATTCAGCACTTCCAAAATCAATCCTGCAATTATATGCTATCTCTCACAGTGTGGAATGATTTTGATTCGCATTTATTATATTTTTGCTTATTTCATGTTCGGGCAAAATGCGCAATTCCTACTAAAACACAAAGTTACCATTCATTTTATGCCACATTGAGAAAATTTATATCCTTGCAAAACAATCATTTGCAAACCCGCAGTGTAGATCTATATTTTCGTTTCTTTTGACGCATGGCGCATGCAAAATGTCTTCCTAAATAATTATTAAGTGTTCATCAGCATCGCCAATTGTAACACAAATCAATCAACGCATTGAAAGTGCTGGAAGCCAGCGGGGCTTATAAAAAGAAATAAATGAAAAATCTCAAAATGTCACTAAAATTCCAGTTTGACTCCACCCATTTAAGGTATTTTTAAATACTAATAACAAAATACTAATTGAAATACTAATATTAAGATACTAATTGAAGTACTTATATCAAGATATTTTGAAATAATAATATTACGATACTAACTGAAATATTAATATTAAGGTATTTTGAAATACTAATATTAGGATACTAATTGAACAGAATGAAGAAACTTTGAAAACCCAACTGTTTTATCGGTGCCAGTCAGAAAAAGATCCATAGGACTTTGATCGCATTTTTTTTAAAATGACATAAATAATGCTTCTCGTGGAATTTACCATGTAAACCAAAAGCTTTTCAAGAAATAACTCAACATCATAATTCAAATATTCGCGCAAAACCATTTCAATTATTAACAGTGCCGTCTTTCTTTGTGTAAGTTCACTACTGTCTTCCCTTCTGCTCTGAAAGCCTTTAGCTTTTGAATATGACATTCATTTATCTGCATAAGACTACTATTTCAATTCAAATAATAACTTTAATGTATATAAGGCAAAACGAAGACAAATAAGCTGTTGGAAGAAATGCGTAAAAATAAAATTACTTTTCATATTCAAAATCTCGACTCGAAAATGTCGAGATTGACACTACTTTGTGCACCACTCAACTCGGCTAGAATTGAGGTTTTAAAGTACTGTTTGATGGTTATTTGGGATTAAAGTCTAACAAAAATCAAATGTTTGGGCTACGGGTGCTGCAACAATTATGTTGCCAATAAGCAAATGTCTTAAGGTATTGCGCCGTTCACCATTGCTTTGCTATAGACAAAAAAGAAAAAAAGAAAAATCTCTCAAATGGCGCAATGCACTTCCATCAAACTTTGCACAAATAAATGCTATAATTGTATGATTATTTTGCATATGTGAAGTAAAGTTAGAACAGTAGAGAAAAATAGTTAGACATAACAAATCCCTAAAATTATATTTGCTATTTATCATAAAAAGGAAGCAACACGAAAACAATTCAAATGTCAACATGCGTAAAATGAAGTTGACAACATTATCTAAAGTCCTTGAAAGGAACTTTCAATTGTGAAGAGAGAAATCAACATTTTTATTTTTATGACATCCATTTTCGCGTGGCCCACTTTAAACCCTCAATCACTCCAAATATATACTTCCAGCATTTTTACATTTTACCTTTGGCGTTGTCTGTGATAGGCCTATACATGATTTAGGTTCTCAGATCCCCTATCGAAATTCTCTTTTTAGTTGCGCCCATTGTTTTTCCGTTTAGGCCAAACCCATTCTTTAGTCCGGGGACCATACGCCGCTGAACATGGAATAGGATTAGTCTGAAAATAACACTGAAGGTTCAATGTTCACCGTCATATGCTTACCATCTTTGAGGATGGATTGAAATTGTACATGTACCGTTTATCGGTGTAAATATTGAGTTGCGCTCAACCTGCGGCTAGGCGGCGTGGGCAGTATTATGCATTGCCCATGAACAGGCTCAGTCAAACCGAGCCTGCCATATTTTCATATTTGTCGTGATCGGAGTTTGTAAAAGTCCCTTTTCATCTATTTCATAAATCAAATTTCCAGGTTGATATCAAGGTAAAACTTCTACAATGTATTTCAGCCAGACACAAAAATGATACAAAATCATAATTATTAAGTATTCCTCTACAATGGTGAAAACGTACGTCATATTCTTACTATCGGTTCAAACGAAATATTTATAGCGCACCGATATCTAGATATATTATACACACCATAATTATCAAATTCCAATATACAGAAAAGAAAAAGAAATTAAGCCGTCATACTTGTAAAATAATTGTTTTGCCAAAATGCTGCAGCTCTTTTGTAATAATAATAGAACGAAAATTGAAAATCTCTTAATATTCTTGTTTCTACACCACAGACAGACAGTTTCAGTCCATAAAATATTTTTCTTACCCCTAACAAACAGTTTTTTAAAGTTTCTTACTCTACAATAAATACTTAGATGCGCTCAACCCGGGCTGGACGATTTGACAGTAATTTGCATGTCCATTACTGCCAATTAACAGGCTCAATCAAACCGAGCCTGCAATATACTCACATTTTCGTGTTCGATTGCTTTCAAAGTTCCGTTTTAATTTATAACAACATACAATTAACTTTGATGCAACAGCAATCCCAATGTCATGAAAAACAGTTTTGCATGTAGCATTTTTAATGGAATAGTATGTATCTGAACGTACTGCACCGGTGGTTCTATCTTCACTGTCATGCGTACACCATTGTTAAGGATAAATTGGTACTGTTTACATGTGCAAATACTGGCTTGCGCTTAACCAAAGGCTAGACGGTATGGGCAGTAGTATGCACTTCTATTGCTGCAATTTTGTAGTTGAAGCGTTAGCGTTGAACTAAAAAAGCTTAGCTAAGTTGTTTTTGAACTGACGAATGGTTGGTGAATAACATCGTAACTTTTGTTATCTTCATAACATAAATATCTGACAACCTAAAGCTGTGTGTTTTCAATATCCGTGTTCACCTTTAAAATCGTTTATTGATACAGCGGCGCCATCTTCCCCAAATAACGATGTTTATTTCCGAGAATTTTCGTTAGAAAACATATGGCGAGTCAAAGCACCTGGCTTTTCCTTCACAAACCTATGTATCACGTCAAAAGGAGAAATGCAACAACCGTACGTTACAAAACAACAATCTTCTCAAAGCCTGGTACCGATTATATCAGTAATTACAAGCATCTAGTCACTGACAAACTTTGTTCTAGTGATGAACACAATGACATTCATATGTTGGCAAATTCTTTCTGAAAATATTTAAGATAAAAATGTGCATGTTTCACTTCTGAGCTTTGTTATTACAACTTTAAGAAAATTGATTTAATTTATTTCGTAAAAAATCCTCCTCCTCCTCCTCCTCATCATCATCATTACCAACAACAACAACAACAATCAACAACACCAAACATAAAAATACCTGGTCTGCAAAAATAAGCACAAAAAGCAAGAAATCTTGTCTTAAAATAGATGAAAAGGGAACTTTGAAAGCCATCGAACACGAAAAATATGAAAATATTGCAGGCTTGGAATGATTGAGTCTGTTCATGGACAGTAATGGACAGTAATAGAAATGCATATTACTGCTAACGCCGACTAGCCCAGGGTTGAGCACAACTCAACACAGCGATCATAAACAGTACAATTTGGACCATCCCAAACGACGGTGTGCATATGGCGGTGAACATGGAACTTTCAATGCGGTATTAATACCATTCCATGTTCGGCGGCGTATGATCCCCAGATAAAAAATGGGTTTGCCCTAAACGAGTAAACAATGCTAGAATTTTGACAGGGGATCTTAGAATATAAATCCTGTATATCAGAAAGAATTTTAATTTAAAAAACTCGTGAACTTATTTTAACGGTTTCTGAAAATGTACAAATGAGTCTGATTTCTTTACAGGAACAATATATGAGATAATGATGATGATAACTAAAGATTCTGTAGGAATTGGCGGCAGTAGGGCTACGAATGTCCCACGTAGTAAAGAAAACGAAACTTTAATAAGGTTTCAGCTCACTAAACAATTCCAGACAAAATTTTGTGTTACATCAGTTCTCTTTTGATTTTTTCAGATAGCAGGTGTGTTGTTCCTGGGAGCGGGAATATGGCTGGTGGCGAGCGACGCTGCGCTGCTGACGATAACAAGCAAGCTCCACCTGACGGTGGAGTTGGAGACGCTAGAGCGGATAGGTTACGCTGTGATCGGCATCGGATCCTTCATGTTCCTTGTTGGCTTTTGTGGCTGCTGTGGAGCCATCCGCGAGAGCGCTATCATGATTGGAGTAGTCAGTATATACATTTATTTTTACTGCTTGTCAGTGGAGTGCGCGTTACTTTGAGAACCTCATATAAAGCAAGGAAAGTGTATTCTGTCGTTCCGGAGTTTTGACATTTTGATTTCATGGTGCAAATTATACACCTACCATGCTAAAGTGTCCAAATTTTGACAAAACCACCTTTTTTTCTCATGGCAGTACATGTTTTCCTGATTATTTATATATTTTGTCGTGTTCGGCGGCTTTTAAAATCTCCGTTTCATTAAAATTAAAAATCAAGTGTTTCCTTAATATGTTATAAAACATGAATGTTTGGCTTTCTGTTTCAGTACATAGTGTTTATGGTTGTACTGCTATGTGGGGAGCTGGCGGCGACCATCTATGTGGCTTTAGAAAAATCAACTGTAAGTCAACAAAAAAACAACAACAGGATTTTAAAAATGTCGCACGTAGACTAGAAAAAGAAAATTTAATTAGGTTTCAGTCTGAAATTAGGTTTATTCCTGATATACTCGCATCTATTTCATATTTTTTTGATACCACTGATAGTTTTGTTACCTGAATCTTTTGGAAAGGAATCTTATATAAAGATTAAAGTGGAAGATCAGTGGTCTAGGGGTAGAGCGTCGGACTCCAGATCTGCGGGTTCGAGTCCCACCAGGGATGAGGTTCGCCTGCAGTTTCCTTAATCCACATTCGGCGTGAGTACTGGTTGGAAACCCAGGAAGCGTTCATCGAGCGTGATTAATATAAGTTGGAATAACTTGTTTCACAATCGATGTAAAATAAATAAGTTTAAACTAAAGGAATCTTTAACTGTTGTCCTTATTTCATCTTAAAGTATATTTTACCCAATCCGGCTCTGTTAAAATAGCTGAAAATGACAAAAGTAAGAAATTTACTATGCTACCATTAACCCGTGTAATCAGTGAGTTTTCTGGCTCTTTACCGAATTGCAGTTTTACCATTATTAGAGTATTTATCTCAATTTAACGTTTTTCATACGCAGGCCTAAATAATATTTTATATACTGTAGGTGTAAGCTGCTAAGCTGTTATAATATATGAAATATAAAAATGAGATTTTCAGATTATGTAGATTATTTTTTATTTAGTACAAAAGGCCCCAAATATCTTCAAAAAACTTCATTCATTTATTTCTTTTGATTTCGATATAATTTTTTATCTTTGGTAACCTGTAAGTTATTTAAAATCTATAAAAGTTGTAAAAAATGAGTTTTTGAACCAGTAGCCATTGTCTAAAATCAATTAAATTTAAAGCGAGTGTTTAAGAAAGTTTTGTAAAATGAGTAAATACGTAAATTCCATAAAAGTTGGATACATACAAGTTTATGAGTCACGCTTATAAAATAGCCGATTTCTATAAGCAAGTCGTATATCTAAAATCCTTAAGGAAAAGTAAAAAACAATCTGCCGTGCAGGTTTTCGGAAATAATCATTTTTTATTGTTAAGCCTTGAAAACCAAAAAAAAAAAAATAATGGCCAAAACAAGCAATAATATAAAATATAAGTTTCATGCGTGTTTCTAATAATGACAACATATTAAATATCTAAATTAAAATTAAATTAAAAATAAATATGATGCATTGGTTTTATTTTAAAGCTACACTCTTACGCGTTATTTAGTAGAAGTTTAGATTCATTAATAAGATAGGCGTCGATGGAAGAACAGAACATTCAACAATTCACAGACTAAATGAAAGCAGACTTTTTACCGAGTTCTAAGTGCACGATTACAACATAAACACTTGAGCAAAGCAGGTGCAATACACTTAACAATCGGTCTTCGATCATCTCAAGCCAAAAATACACTAATTTTATTATGTAGAGTACTACAGCTTGGCAAATTATCAAATATTGTCGTAAATTTCAGACAAAGTAGATTCTTTTTGCCTCGTTCAGCTTCTACTGTTGCAATATATACTTGAGCAAATATCTTTGAGAGGTATCTTAATATAGCAGAAGAATAGAAAGAATGAAATTCCTCTCGGAGAGTAATTATTCGGCTAATGAACCATAGTGATCAATGTTTGATAGCTTGTATTCCTATAATAAAAATGTCCATTTGCTGAAAAAATATTTTAAAAAATCACGCATCACAATGGAATCTAAACGTTAAGGGTGTTCTCCTGTTTAAGTGCGCATGTGCGAACTACCGTAAAAGGACTAATTGTCGTTAAAATTCAAGAGCGGTATTTTATAATTTATTGAGTAGCAATAATTTATCAATTATGTTCTAAATTTATTGATTTTTACTTTAATGTCTTATGAGTCTTTAGAATTTAGAAATTAACTTTACTATAAAACTTTAGTTTATAATGATGTAGGTATGTAATATATGTTTTAAAGTTATTTTGAATCCATAATACATATACATGTATATAAAAGGCAACAATGGGATTTCACGTTAGACTCGATGAACAATTATTTTAAACGTACATGTTTCCTTTCAATTTGTCAAAAAAAACAACAACAAAATAATCAAACTCAAAAAGGCCAAAGATAATAAAAACTGAGAAAGGAGACTTATCTCCATTTTAATTAATCAGATGCTTGAGATTTAAGACTGGTCTCTTAACACATTTTTATCATCTTGGGCAAAGAATTTAATTAAATAGTAAGTCAGATCCCTAATGATGTTTGGAGTCACTCTATACTATATTATGTAGATAATCTCAATTTAGGTAAATGTCACAAATTGCTGTGAATATCTCCAGTAAAAAAGTCCGCTTAGAAATTCCAGCAGTATTGACCATCTTATATCTCCAGCAGAATTTTCAAAAGGAGATCTTAAAATGACATTTGGAGATCTTTAAAAATATAAAGTCAAATGAAGATCTCCAACAAAATTTTCAACTCCAGATCTGCAACAATGTTTTACTCTATGGAATTACAGCAAAATTGTGCTGCGAAACTTTTAACTTGAGATCTCGAAAATGTACTGTTTCTGCAACATTTACAACTGGATATCTGCGTCGACAATGTCAACAGGAGACGTAAAGATGAATCAAATATGCACAATAACTATATAACATTAAACATACTTTACTTGTTGATTGTAGATAGAACACAAGATTCGAGACCAACTGTTATCGGATGTACGCAACTACACTGCCAGCAACAACATGTCAAATTTAGACTTTTTACAAGCAAAGGTTTGTGTACAATCCATCTTTAATGTCATTTTGACATAGATTGGCTTCGTATAGGAATCGGAATATAAAAACATGCTTTTCTTGTTTGAGTATTAAACATTACATCCTTCTACTCGAAAGATCTGTCAACATGTTACATGTTTCTGTTATTGGATTGTAATTATTATAGACTAAGGGGAATTATGTACAAGAGTTTGCATTAGAACATGGAGCTTTTACAATTTTGAATCGGGAACCAAACTGCTGTCGTGCATATTTCAGTACCAAAATTCATGCTATGAAATGCAAATATATGATGCAGTTTTGAAGCTTCGAATTGTTTTGGAATGAAAGGCTGATTTACAGACTAAATGTTTACAGAAGCGTTTTGAAAAAAGAGAGCTCAACATTGTAAACATTTGGATAATTTAGTCACCACATTGTTTCAACAGCTCTGTCTTTAGATCTATTAACGTGTAACCAAAGTAACGAGGAGTTGAAATGATCAAAATTGTTAATACAAATATCAACAGGAACTTCAAAAACCTCACCGCCATGCTTTCTTTCACCAAAGTTACGGTGCTCTATGACCTTACTATGACGTAAGAATTTATATGCACTACCGTTAAAGTTGGGACACACACACTGTCCCCAGAAAGGTGGAAATTGCCCAGAGTCTGGTAAAAATAATGAAAAAGGCACCACATTTACTGCATAATAGGTCCTCTCTTTCTCCCTCCCTCTTTCTCTCATGTTATTGGTCGAAATAGTTTCAACTAAACACATGTTGCACTGTGTAATATCAGCTCGTCAGAAATGATAAAGGAAATTATATGATTACATATTGATAAATCGTTCCCTTATTTGTAATACCATTCCTTCTTTTTATTAGTTTAATTAGCTTAATCAATCTTTCTTTGAACGCTGGTTGGTAATGGTGTTATATGTTACCCTTTATTAAGCGATGTTTCGTTATCAGTTTACATACTTTATACGAGATATTAATTTTATGATAAAGATGTCCCATAATATAGTGAAAACAAAATAAAATTATAATACAAATTAGTCTCGTATTTGCTTTATTTTTGTTTTCTGTTAAAAATATTATTTTTATCATGACCATAACATACGTTTTTCGCAATTATTTCATGAATACAATCATGTGAAAGGCATTCCTATTTTAAAATAATTATCGTAAACAATTATCTGTTATAATTCTTGTTAATTATAATATACTTCACCTTGATTAAATAAAACCATTCTTTCCCTTTTTTGTTTACCACTCATGCATTTTAACCGAGAAAGGCGCACGTGAAGCTCCAATTGAGTTTAACCATTCAATTTAATATTGACACTTAACTTTTTGCCAATTATCATTGTCGTCCTTGGGTTGCTCTGTACCGAATGGACGAGTGTTTAAACAATTTTATTCTTGGTTATGTGAACCGAGTATGGCCTGACTTTCTACTTACCCGTAACCAGTTATAGTGCCAGATGATGCTGCTGTTAACGTATGCTTTATAAAGAACAGAAATGTAGCCAAATTAACACATTAGCTTGGCTGTAGTTACCAATCGCTCGTGGTATATTTCTTTAGTGAGACGTCGTTCGCCGAACTGTTTTTCTTTGGTAATATAGAACATTCGTTGAATAACAAATTATGTAAAATATTTCACCGAAGTACCGTGTGATTTTGGTGTACAAAGTTTGGTCTTTTTCGTTTGTTGTTAATTAATTCCATCCTCTGTTGTTTCTGTTTCAGTTTGAATGCTGTGGAGCAGATAATTTTACCAATTACAAAACCAGTTACTCTTTTATCTATGATAAAAGATATAAGGTAACAAGATATGTCGTATAATATGGGATGAGTTGTGTTTCCCTGTATTCTATTTTCCAGGAATTGCACAGAATTAAGAAAGTTATTAACACAAATGTCAAATAGCAAGACTAAAATCATACCCGTGTGTTCCTCGCCGCAAAGTGCACGTGACGTAGTTGGGATTATGAGCAGTAACCTCCGGAAACGTCCGACTCGCTAACCATAGATCACTTTTCCACCAAGATAATGAAATTTTCTAAAACTATAACATTTTCTGAAAATTAAAAACAAAACTATTTTTTTCTGGTCATCTCTGACAATAGATACAAAAGATGGGATTTTAAATCAGCGTTTGTCCAATGTAGTTTGTTTATTTACCCGAGAAACAAATTATTGTGTTTTGTTGCTGCTCAACGCATATGAACCTGTTAAAGACACACACTATTTTAGAGTGTTTTTTTTTCACTGTCTGGAGAAGGGACTGTGCCCTATAATGTTTAGGAAAATGTCTTTTTTTTCTTCAAAGGAGAAAGAAAAAAAATCTACTGCAATGTAACCTTTTTGGGAAAAAGTTCATTTTTTAAAAGAACGTTTGAGTGAAGAAGGCGCCTGTAAACGGTCCCTACTGAAGAAGAAAAAAAAACTGTTTTAAATGAGTTCCATATTCTACAAAATTCTACAAAATTCCTGTGTTGATATTTATTTTATAAATCAGTCAAAGTAGGACCAATCATGCATATCATAATACAGCTCTCGTTTTGTTAAGAAGAAGAATAATAAATTAATTCAACTTGCTTTGATTTGTTCGTTCAAGAAAATGGTTGTAAAACCTGTTTTCTTTTATACAAACGAGACAACATTTATGTTTCATTTACCTTTTGACTTTCGATATTGTCTGAAATTTTAAGAATTCCTCCGTGCCCGACAGTTGCTGCCGCACAGAAGATCGAACAACTCCCGCTGTTCCAATCAACAGAACGGCGTGCCAGGAGGCCGCCAGGTTGAATGTCACTACTGAAAGCAATCTTTATACTAAGGTAAACTTGTCTTCAATAATCTTTTAATTACGATATATTGATTAATGGAAGAATAATGTACTAAGGTAAAGTGAATAAAACTGATCATTGTACCAGGCTATTGATTAATGGTAGAAGTTTAATACTAAGGTAAAGTGAATAAAACTGATCTTTGTACCAGGTTATTGATAAATGGTAGAAGTTTAATACTAAGGTAAAGTGAATAAAACCGATCTTTGAACCAGGTTATTGATAAATGGTAGAAGTTTAATACTAAAGTAAAGTGAATAAAACCGATCTTTGTACCAGGTTATTGATAAATGGTAGAAGTTTAATACTAAAGTAAAGTGAATAAAACCGATCTTTGTACCAGGTTATTGATAAATGGAAGAAGTTTAATACTAAAGTAAAGTGAATAAAACCGATCTTTGTACCAGGTTATTGATAAATGGAAGAAGTTTAATACTTGTAAACGGAATGAAAACGATCTTTTTACAACCTTTTTGATTAATGCAGGAATCAAGAAACAAGCTTTGTCTAGATTCCCGATGAATGCAATGAATTTGTATACTAAGGTAAATGAATGCAACGAAATAGAATGAATGAAATAGATCTTAGTACCATGTAATTGAAAAAATCCTGACCAAAAACATGTGAAACAGGCAATGGTAGGGTGTAAAAAAAGAGTTTAAGTCCATCAAAGTTTCATTTGTCAGCGTTTTTTTAAGTTCACCATTACACAACAAATCTAAGCTCAACTCAAAATTTAAATAATTTCCCTTGACTCTGGTTTGTATGTCATTTCTACCTACAAACTTAACATAAATCGTAAACGAACTAAATGTATATGTGTTCACCATTTAATGTTTGACCACAAATAATTAAGGAATCAACCTATAATGCTGCAGACATGCACCATTGTGAGAATTACTGTTCGGAAAACTTTTAAAATACTGTAATGTTATTGGGTTTTGGAAAACGCAGAAAACAGGACATCATTATTTGGCATAGGAAGGACTCTCCAACACTATTTACTTATACAAGATTATTTGAGGTCACCAACATTAGATGGTAGATCACAATAATAGGGATTGAATTTTTCTGTCGGTTGGGTGATAATTTGCGTAGGATGATACTGTTAATAGATGTTGTTTATTTTGTTGCAAGCCATAGTCTTCAATATATCTAGACTGAAGTCTCCAGTTACGATTTCATGCTCAAAAACATGTTGCATGATTTATATTGGTTATCTTTAAACATTGGTTTATATTTCTAGAATATTCTTTTTTTATTTTCGTCATAGCATCTCAAATTCAAATATTTGTTTGATTTATTTGGAAACACCTTGTTATCAAGGTAAATCTAGATGTTTCAATTCGTGGTGATAAATGATTTAGGATATAAATATCTTTACACAAAATATCGAACACTCGTTGCTCAGGAAAGAAAATATATTTAGGCAATTAATCGGCTTCAATAGTATATACACTTATTTGCACTACCAGTATCTGGTTCTTCAACACTATTCTCTGATTACTGTACATGTATATGGGAGGCGAGGGGATACAGTTATATTGTGAGGTTTTCAAGCAGTGATTTCTTGCATTTCACTACAGCATGTCTTCCTTACGTTAACAGGTACATTCTTTAAGACAAAGCTAACGCTAGCGCGGGTCCCAATCTAGTGTTCTGGTAAGGGAATTGAGAATTTCAAATAAACTGAATATATTATTCTTTATTTTTTATACATTTCCAAAAACTAAACCAGTCATTATTGTCAAATATATTTCTAAAGACAATGTTTTCCAATAACATTACATTGTACTTTGTAGACATGTTCCAAATCTAATGTATTATTCGTGTTTAGGTCTGACTAGATAGTTGCAAATAATGCCATTTCTTCCAAATAAAGCAATCGTTTATACAGGATCCAATGTGCTGTCTTTTCAGGGTTGTTTCAACATCATCCGTGCGCTAATAGATGATAACAGTGCCATTCTAATTGGCGTAACAGCAGCAATAGTAGTATTAGAGGTAAATTGTAACACATTAGTCTTGGCCATCAGTAACTTCATGTCGCTTACAGCATTAATAATGGCATTTTGAGACATGAGAACCACATCTCTATGAATGAGGTGCCAAGGTTATAAAACTGAGATTAGAAACCAGTCCCAAATCTCAAGCATCTGATTGGCTGAAATGGCGACTGTTCGATATTTCAGCCAATCAGAAGCTTGATATTTGAGACTGGTTTCCATGCTCAGTTTTATAACCTTGGGCAAAGGGCTTCCACAGTGATGCTCTCAAAGTTCCCTTTTATATTTTGTAATATCACAGTAGCGTTGTTTGTGTTGTTTGACGGCTTAAAAGTCTTCTTGTATATTCATTCAGTGCTGCCATCTGCTACGAATTTTGAAGGTTGTTAAGCGCAGTACTTATGTTTTAATAGAACATAGTATGAGGTCAATCTCATGTGTTTTTTTAAAAAAAATAATTTAGCTTGTAACCAAGTATATACCTTCTGCTTTTTTTTAAATTTTGAATTCCATCTTCGTGGGAGTTCGTTGAAATGCCATAGTGAAGGGTTTTTTATTTCGTGGTTTTAAGTTTTCTTCAAAATAATTATGATCAATAATATATTCGGTTTTTATTCGGGTATCACTTTGCCCACGAAATCAATTTAAAAATTATTACCCCACAAGTATACAAATAAAAAGACGATATTTGTTTTTACCAGTGTAAGATAGAAATATATTTCATAGAGTGAGCTCCGGAATTCGTATTTTCACGAGTTTTTTATGCTTTAAGTGCTCAATTGATGTGAATTTGACAGAAAAATTCCATAAATGGCGCCAAAAACGTTTGTTAATGACGTTACGTCATGACGTCATTTACATCAAATTTGAGCCCGTTTTCTAAACGTTCTCATTTGGAATGATATGTGCGTTAGGTTACCAACGTGAAAAAAGCAGTGAAAATAAAAACGATATTTCACTGTTTGAATACAGTGAAATAACACTTTTATTTAACCGGGAAATTCTATATTTCACTGGAAAGCATAAAATAAAACTTATTTCACTGTACTTTTGTGCAGCAGTGAGATGGTGGCTTGTGTGACACACTGTTGTTTGTATTTCAGATATTAGGAGTCGTGTTTGCAGTTTTGCTGTGCAGGAACAGGACAGATTATGACTTTTACGAGGACTAAAGTTCATTTTTAGAAACATTTAGGTTTAAAATAATTTATGTACGTGTCGAGGGCGATATTGCGTGTCTGCTCAACACTCGGATTTTGATCAAACATAAATGTACTAAAGAAAAAAAAGAGACGCAGCGTGGAGATCGAGCAAATATTCTTCAACCGAAAGTTTGATTAATATAAATTCAAAACTGCTGTAAAATTTAAATATTGCTTGACAAAAAATATAAACACATATAATTAGACACAATTTATATGTAAACTCAACACTAAACACTTCAGCGCGAATCACAAATCTTTCTAATTGCACAGTTATCACGTCTGTCCCAGTATTAAAATGCGTTTTGTTCTTTCGTATAGTATATTTATAACAGTCAAAGCTTTCATAAATAAATGGACACTATGGAAATTAAAATATATAGTTTTTTCCAGTTTTAAATGCTACATAATAAATATTAAAAAAGTAAGACATTTGTTTAATTACCACTGGGCCATTGCTGGGTGTTGTACAGCAGCAATACACATACACGGGATGATAATATAAAGCGAACTGGAATAAAAGAAACATCTGTAAAGAAAAATCTCTAAGAATAATTATTTACAATTACAAAAAGATGTTTGTATGCAAAAAAAAACTTGTCTTATGCAGCAGTGATACACTATCACTAATCTTTTACTAGTATGAATCGAGATGAATAAGGAAATTTGGAGTTAAGACATATTTTAACCATGATTAATATCAAATAGAAACTATACTGAACAAATGAAAACTTCCCCGTTTTAAATTCAAAAAAATAGTTCAGAGATGCTTTATTTTATCCTTCATGCATTTTGTGGTATTTGCACATATCTGGACATTTGATAAAGCTGAAAGATGTTGTTATTTTTCACAGAGGTCAAGGTTATCTCCTATTTCGTAAACAATAATGAGATTGGTATTTTTACATTAAAGTCTTAACAGAATATTTGGCAGTAAAATTTGGAAGTTAATGGCATATACAGAAGGAAAAACAATTAAGTCAAAGTCAGCCGATGGAAAGATATTGTTATTTAAATATTTTTATATACTACCTCCCTTTGAATTAAAAAAGAACAAATATAACTTTAAATTTCTAGCAACCAAATAACTTTTATTCATATTTTCTTCTTTTAATCGATTGATACTGAACTGACAACTTCCTAGATATAGATATTAATGATCAAATTCCTCCAGATATTTGAATTCAATGGCACCATCAATGTAATGAGAGGTTCCCAAGTTATTTTATCTGGTTTTGGCTCAGTATATTTATCGCAAAATACCCTTTACACCGGTGCAAATACCAAACGAACCGAAATAGATGTATTATAAAATAAAACAATTTTTAAATGAACATCAGTTTGTTCTTATAACGTTTTGACACTTTGAACGTCACTTATGCTGTTCATTTGGCATTCGTTAATGTTGTATTGTGCATGTTCTTTACAATAATTTTCTTTTGAAAATAACATAAATATAAAGTATACATTATCCAAAGAGAAAACGGCAACATGAGAATATGTATAGACTATTGGACCGACAGGTGTTTTTGGAAAAAGGATACATCCTTAATGTTTTTTTTCTGATACATTTTTGAGTCTGTATTTTGGTTTACAAGAGATATTAGACATTATATTCAAAAGATTTGAATGTATTGTGGCAGTCAATGCAAGAGACTTTGACAGAAGCTCAGCTTTGCTTGTTTAGCAACATCTATACATAGACCATGAAGAGGACACAAAGAAAATGCAAAAAGGGATCGACAGCTTATATTTCACTGGTCGTCACTGGCTCTTTTTTTAAATTACCGCTGTAATGTGGAGATAAGTTACGCCAAACTTTAAAACGATCAATAGATCCTCGATATAGATGGTGGATGAAGGAAACTGAATATAAATAGACCCTTTCTATAAAAAGAATATATAGATAATTAATATTATATATGTTATTTGTATCTTTTGAAATGATAGTGCCTCTAGTTGGGAGCGAACCCGCACCGTCACGGCGACAGCGCCTAGCCCTGCAATTCCTGCGACGCAACCAACTGAGCTAAACGGGACAACCCCCCAAAAAGGTTGATCGGATAGCCCTGATATACGTAACAATCACTGCATGACATCGGTAACGGGTTATTTTTACTGATAACAGTACTGACTGTATGTACGGGGAGACTTTTTAAAGCCGCCACAAGAGTGTAATTTACATATCACAAATAGTGATATACAGAGAGCTAAAGAAATAGAATAATGCCGATAAAGCTTTGATCCAAAAACAGGAAAAGCCTGATAAGAAAATTGATAATGCAAAACGGAATAGGAAATCCGAAAATATTTGGATGATGCAAAAGAACCACAACAATCCGAATTATGTTATGGAACATTTGAATGGAATGTGAAGAGGACGTAAGACAATAGATTATTAAAAAAGGGGAAGAACCCGACAAGATTGAAGATTAGATGAAAAGGGAATAGGATATTACCGATAAAATATGTTTGATGCAAAAGCATCAAGTAAATAAGTACATGGGTCGTGCAAATAGATCAGGAAGAGCCATTAAAGCTATTAGGGCATACAGAAGAAAAAGAAGGAGCCCGATAACGCTATTGGTCCTACATTGTTTACTTGTGCTAATATCAAATTCCGCCCAACTTGGGGCCAGGCGGCATGGGCTGTATCACATATTTCCATAACTGCTTTAGAAACGATCAAGCAATATGTTTGTATTTGTCGTGTTCTGTGGCTTTATAGTATAAAGCAGTATATTTATACTTATACATAAATATAATTATATGTCACATATAGTTAGTGCCTCGAAAAGTATGATGTTTCTCATCTAAACTTGAAATTGATCCAGTCTCAAATCTCAGTCATCTGATTGGCTGAATGGCGACCAGTCACCATTTCAGCCAATCAGATGCTTGAGATTGGAGACTGGTTTCCATGCTCAGCTTTATAACCTTGGGCACAGGTTATCTTAAAGAAAGAACAACAGTTCTATCCTATTTCTCGTTCGTGTCTGATATTAGGAGTCGTGTTTGCGGTTTTGCTGTGCAGGAACATCAAGGGTCGTCATCTAACATAAAAAGCTAGAAATTCACACCCAGATATGCACTCGTAAAACGCAGGACAATGCATAAAGTAATAAAATGAAGTTTTGAAACAATTTGAGTAGCGCAACACTATATTTTTTAAGACCGCTTGATGAATTTTGCACCGCCGAAAATTTTCCGTGTTCTCTCCGCGAGCTTGCTCCTAAAGAGAGGTCACTTAACACGTAGTGCACTTGTTATGTTCTAATACAAAGCAAGAATCAGATTTATGTACATACAATATACGGTTCCTTCCAGTAGCCTTAGTCTTCTACAAAGGTAAAGTACTTCGGAAGATGGAACAAACTGTTTTCAAATTTAAGATGATCATTAAAAGTTTAGAACTCCATACAGTTAAAACTTCATAGTTTCAACTTACGTCCACAGAGTTGAAAGATTAGATAGATGGTCCATAATAGGAGAGTCATGACATAGCAAAACGCTTTAAACCAAACCGTTTTGTGTGTCAGGAATGATTTTGATTCTCTGTTTAATTATATATACATACACATGTTTATCAAATCACATCATATAATAATTGTATTAATTATATTAAAGTTGTTTTAATCACTGACAATTGTGCTAGTCAAAGATAATGTCATTTTATAAAATATAAAACCTTTAGTGAATTTTGTGATTTGAAGACGTTTTGGTCAGGTAAAATAATGCATGCGAACTTTAAGCCGTTGTTTTGTCAAATATAAGGTAAATATATAGGGGTCAGATTCAACCTTTGGAAGAAGTGGTGCAATGCAAAACTGGGTGGCTTAAAGAAGTTAGCGAGTCCGATTTTTTTCTTTATACCCTTCTTTTTTAACATTAGAAATATCATTTAATAAACACACTACTGGTATATATTACAATTAATATACCGTCATGCCATTTGGTCAGTATTGCATTGGCCTGCATCAGTTATAAATAAAAATAGAACTGTTGTCATTTGAAACCTTTATCTATCTTGCATATCTTTAAGCACGAAAGAATGAAAGATGCAACAGCTTGTGATAGAAGCTGACCGTAATAATCAAATCATAGTGATATTGTATCTGATATTTCGACCGGACATGAAACTGGAAACTAAAGGGTCTCTGGTTTCCAAAGAGCTATTATTTTTCCGGGTGCTCTCATATTTTAGACCTTTTTGTACCGAAAAGGTAAACAGAATCTTTGTAACCATACAAACTAAGTTGCATCGTGTGATTTTTGATTTCCAATCCGCTCCAAATCTTTGTTCAGTGTGAAACGAAATTGCGTAAGGTCAGTTTTTTTTCTGTTATATTAAAGGGCTATTAACACTTTTCATAATTCGTTTGAAAAAAAGAGCATATTCTGCAAGAAAGGTATTCAACATTTTGTTTATTTTCTCCTATTTATATAATATTTTATTGTTTAGCTTACAGGTACACTTATAGAAATAGGTAAAGCAATTAGAAACGAAACTGGATATATTTTTGTGTATAATGAAGTTGCGTTTCTTATTTCTTTAAGTATGTTTATGCGGGACTAATCAGCATCGAAAAGTAAACTCTATCCTGACACTTAGCTAGAAACATTTTTCATATTCATTTAGATTCGAAAGCCACTAGGTGTAACATTAATTGTAGTATTTTGATTTTAGTTTTTTTTTTAAATTATTTGAAAGCATTTTAGAGAGGAAAACAATTTTACTAGAACATATTTGTAAACACTAATGACGTCTGAACGTCAACATACCTGTTTATGAAAAATGTTTTCTTCTGCAAAAAATGAGTTTAATATTTATATTTTAACTTTTTTTTCAGATTTTGACATGTTTACACATTTGTATTGGTTTTACAACAAGCATGATGACCTATGTTTTTCTTGTTTGTTTTTTTAAAGAATGACCTTTTAATAATATTTTGGTAAATTTTAAGCGATTGGACAGAATTGTTAAGTCTAACAAAAAATCTTTAAAAAATGAAAAACCACTTTTCGTGTATCTTTCTTTTTCAAAGAAAAACAAAAACAACTCATTTTGCAAGATTTGTATGAATTTGAAAAAACCTATATTTTTACATCTATTCAAAATAAAAAAGGGTTTTATTATAATTTATTGTGATTTTAAGAGGTTTTTGTTAATCCGATATTTCTTATCCGTGCGGTAAATGTGTTAAACTTAAAAGCCCAATAAACCTTTAACAAGACTGGTAGAATATAATGTTAATTTCACATAACTATTAATAGTGAATACCCATTCACGCTGAAATTTTATTTGAATGTAAAAGTAAATGCTAGGAAAAACAAAACAAAACTGTAGCAATATATTAGAAAACAAAAACAAACAAGTGTACTAATAAATATTTTAGCTACTTAAACAAATATTTTTGCTATCAAAATGATTCATATCTGCATTGAATCTCTTCTAAAACAGGGAAATATGCATATTAGGAATGGCAACATTCAGCAGACACAGCCTCCCCATACAGCCAAAAGAGTAGAGAGGAAAAGAGAGCATGGTATTACAATAATCAGTTTCAATAAGGACGCCACAAACAATAAAAAAACCCTGAGAACCCGAGGGTAACCGCCTTCGAACAGTCAGTGGCAAAACAATATGTCACTGGGTGTTTAAACAAGGTTCTAGGGTGTACCAACCTCACACTTACCCCATCAGGTTCTCATATCAACAAACAATTACAATTTTTCTTGGTAAAATAACTCCAATTACCCATCAGCTTAACACTTATAAGCACACAAAAATATAAAACATAAGAAGCATTGAAAAGCCAAATGGGCGAGTACTCGATGATCTTACCGAGACCAGAGCCCCTGGAGTCAAATTAGCAAGAACACGATGGCAGGGATAAAAGAAACAAATCGAGCTTCTAGGTTCTTTAAAGAAAAGATTTCCATATAAACTTTTGTAAACTATGAAACCCCTGCCACCGTCGTGCAACTAAAGAGGTAAGCATAATGATTAACTGTAGATGGGTTAATCACAATTCCTGCAGAAGGCTGTACATAGAATAACATTTCCTTCTAAATGTACAGATGGTTTTTACGAATAACCGGGGGAAATAGATTAATATTGCCTTTTATTTTCTTAAGTTTATAAATAAAATCTACATAAAAAAATGGCAGTGAAATACCTTGTTGCAGATGTGAACAAGGTAAAACAACGAGGTAAAATTATGAAACCACGACAAGCGGTCTTTAACTTGCTTCTATAAAAACGGCATTATTCTGAACTGTCACAATTTTAAAACAAAACGTGAAAGCATGTTTTAACCTAAATTGTTAAAAGATATAACGACAGATCACATAAAACAGTTATATCTCGATAACGTGTCAACGTTTTTACAGCATGGATATGACCTCAACACGTCCTATGATGTCATCACGCGAAATGATGTCAAAACGCGATATATTACATTGATATGGTAAAAACGCAAGCAGTGTATTGTAGATTTGCCATATTTTTATGTTATGTAACTGATTAGCTTAAGTTACAGTTCAGTTCATCCGTTTCATTGGTTTGCATGCACTCTTAAAAACTGTATGAGTAACTATTTACCGCCAAATATCGTTTTTTTCCGATATCACACAACATGTTTAAGTGACAATGACCTTGCTTTTCATACTATATACTAGAACTTGTCACGTTTTGTCTTTTTACTGCGTACTTTTACATCCGGGTAATTTGAGTTATTTTATCGTCAGCTATATTTGAAAAAGGGTTTATAGTTTCATAGGCAAGAGGTTGAGAAACACCTCCCCACCAGTTATGCTCGTGATTGCTTCCAAAATTTAATTTCAGTAACACAGCCATGTTGCTAAATTTAAACGAGGTTCACTATCGAAGTAGTGATTTTATTTCGTTGACATCAGATAGTTTATTTTTTTTAAAGGAATCTATTAACGAAGGTCAGTTTCTTTTTCTATTTCGTATCGGTAAGTTGTTTACAACACGGTATGTATCCCAATAATCAACACTCGGAAGACAATGCCAGGCTCGGAGGATAAGAACGGCTAGAGATTTGGATGAGAGTGCGAAAAGCGTAAGTATATTTACTTTTATCTTTTACGAATGCCGATTTAAATCACGTTAGTGATTGCAATCGTTCTAGGCCAACATAAGCTATATAAAACTGCAATGGTTTTTGCAGACAGTCCCTACATTGTGGTGAAAATCACCGAAGAAGGGGGAAAATTCGACCCATCGCTCAAAATTAAACAATTTTCCATCTGTATTTAGGTATTCGAGTGAAGAAAACATAACTATTTGATCATTTACTGTCCCTCTGTTAATAAACAATTACAACATGACAAAGTTCGGTTAAAATGAATCTAAAGCTTACTTTTTCTGAAGATGTCAAAGCGAGATGGATAATCACTGGCTTCAGTAAAATTTGGTAAAGATAATAGATGGCTCAAAATGAGTAATCGCCAGGCTTTTAATTTTATCTTCAGGAAAATGTATCAATACTATGTTTTTTATCATTTCTCAACTGTGAAATGACGTTTTATGTTCGCCTTTGTCCGTGCGTGTGTGTGTGTCAACAATGTCTTCAAGCGACACCTCATCTAACACAATGTTTTGTGATGAAGGGATTAACATTTGCATAAGTTCTTTCCTTGAAAAATTGTGGTTTCTTTTGCAACCAATAGAAATAACAGATTCAAAATGAGAAATGAAAGAAAATGTTTATTAGAAAAATATAATGAAGAGCCGTCGGCATCATTCTGCTAGATGGATAAAAATTAAAATATATAAAATAAGTCACCTTTAGTGACGTTTCAATTGTCTTTTGCCAGAAAAAAGTATATTAGAAATTTTTTGTTAGAATTTATAGCAATTCGTGATCCACACCACTATGTACAGGTAACAAAAAACACATCGACATCCTTAGACAAGGACCCTCAGAACCGTTTCGCCCCTTACTTGTAAAGCTGTGTTTACCTGATGACGGGCCAGCAGTGGCAATCACTACCACGTGTCGACGTGTGATAGACAAAACGTCGTAAGAATTGATAAATAAGATTTTAGCGATGTATAAACGATTGTAATTTATAAATAATATACACTCTTTATTATTAAAATTATATAACTGACTTCCCTTTTGGAAGATTTTACGTAATTATAAACGATTGGTTATTATTTTTATGTCCCTTTAGCGAATTAAGTGATATTATGTGATGGTATGTTTCCAAAAGGACCTATAGTCCAGTCATTGTACACATTGACCTACAAAAAAGTTCAACAGAAATTATATTGCTTTTGGTATTTAGTATACATAGTTTTGAACAAAATATCTCAAGTCTAGAGAAAGCAAACAATGGGAAATAAACAAATAACGCTTTATCTTCTTAGAATTATTCGTTTAAATGTTGATCTAAATGAGGCGCCATTCAAGCAGTTCTTCTGCAAGTTATATCATTGTTTTTCTTTTTTTCTCAATTCAGTAGATTTATGTGGTTTATAAGATTTTCTATTTGTTTTTTAATGAGCCTATGTCATCACCTGAGCTACGTCTGCATCCGCGCTCGACCTAGTTTTGTGTTTATGTCAATTTTTATCCGAAGTAACAAAGCTATTGCTTTCAACCTTGGCATACGTACTTACTATTACTGTAATAAGATGACTGTGCAGCTTAAGTAACATAACTCTGGTTAGCTTTTGACAGAATTATGGCCCCTTTATGGACCTAGAAACGTGGATAAGTTTTGATCTTAAGTTCCACTATTCTCTCAAGTATCAAAGCTGTTGCTCTTTCAAAATTACAACACTTGCTAATTATTACAAGCATCACTTGTGTCTAGTACTGGGTGTGTGTATAGAACCAATGAATGATTTTGAACGTAACTACACGCTGAAAACTAGCAAACTCAGTTTATCTCAAAAAGGCGTAAAACCTGATATGATATGATATGATATAAAATGATATATTGTACATCTAAATCACTTTAGATTACTACAGTGCAAATTTAAATTGCATGACCTTCATTATTACTTACCAAATATAGATAATGGGTTGGATAATAACTTCTGGTCTTGGAAGATAAAAAAATTGACTTTAAAACTAATAAACATTACTTAAAAGCATTATGATGAAAAGGTAAGTTTGTTCATTATCCATAAAAATATTAATGTAGCCACTTATTATCTTCACTGAAGCCAGTGATTATCCATTTCGCTTTGACATCTTCAGAAAAAGTAAGATTTAGATTCATTTTTACCGAACTGTGTTACCATGTTGTGATTGTTTATTAACAGAGGGACAGTAAATGATCAAATAACTATGTTTTCTTCACTCAACTGCCTAAATACAGATGGAAACTTGTTTAATTTTGAGCGATGGGTCGAATTTTCCATCTTCTTCGGTTATTTTCACCACAATGTAGGGACTGTCTGCAAAAACCATTGCAGTTTTATATAGCTTATGTTAGCCTAGAACGATTGCAATCACTAACGGGATTTAAATCGGAATAAGTAAAAGATAAAAGTAAAAATACTTACGCTTTTCTCACTCTCATCCAAATCTCTAGCCGTTCTTATCCTCCGAGCCTGGCATTGTCTTCCGAGTGTTGATTATTGGGATACATATCGTGTTACAAAATTCAATCGTTCTAGTTGGGCGCAGCCGTGTGACCGATGTAACTTGTAAATACCAATTAGTAAATGCAAACGTACTCAGTGGTTGCAATTAAAACTTGTGCGAATCTGCAAATCTTCTGTGAAGTTTTATGTTATCCAGATGTAGATTTAAAAAAAAGATACCGGTATTTCAAATGTTTTAAGGAGCATCTTAAAAATTGAAAACAGAGGTATGTCTCTGATTATCGTTACTATTTCGTTTTATTGCAATTCATATTAAGCCTGATTGTTTATGTACATATGAGACCACTTAAAGCCTTCAATCGAAAGCGAAAACAAAAAAGAACGTTCAACTTTTTTTAATTCTTTCGTGAAAATAAACAAAAAGAAATGAAATGGAAGTGTTCTGAAATACTGAAATAAAAAGTACTTTTATTAGCGATAAATTCTTATTTTCGATTACTCTTGAAGCTCAACAAAGTATAATAATTTTTCAGACTTGTACATAACCATTGTTTATTCAACCATCAGCAATAAATAAATAATATGATTTATTTAGATGGTAAATGCACAAGGGTGTAATCCGTAAATAATAATGAACATAAAAGGATTTCAGTTTATAAAAAACTGTCAAGTAGTCTTTTTTGTGGAGTATGGATTTGTATCGCATACTTGTTTTTCTACATTGCACATTAAAATGGTTTAAATTAAACTGATTTACTATTCAAGGTTTAAACAACGCTCCCGGCATGAGACTATTTAGAATACCACAGAGCTTTTGTTGCCGGAAATGCAATACATCTTTCGGACGATTTTTGGCAGTCGTGATGGTCATAACATTAATATTCGTAATGTTGTCAGGGAAATTTCTGGCGTATTATGAAGGTAAATGCAATGTTATCATGTACTTCATTTGTTGTGTCGCCTGTGATAGCAGGTTGTCACTTTTACGATGTAAAGTGACTTCTTAGTTTTTATCCGGTTGTTCAGTCAGCATCCTTTGGTATTGAAAATAACTCAACACGATCCTGTGGATTTTCGGAATATGATATTTTCCGAAAACTTTTTTTTTATTTAATCGATTTTCTTGCGGATTTTTCTATCAAGTGATTACACGTGAATTAAATAGAGAACTGGAATGGTTCAATGCCCTATCTTGTTTAGTTTTCGAGAAAATTGAAAAATAAATTCAATGTCAAACTTCGATTCCGATCGGAATTGACATTTTCCGAACGGAATCCTGAATTTTCCTATCGGAAAATTTTCCGATCGGAATTTTTCCTGTGTTCATTTAATTTCTGTCGGAATTCATGTTAAATTTATCTTTCCGACCGGAATCAGTCCTGTGGGAAAAGTTATTCCGAACATTTATTTTAATCGCAACTGATGTTGTATTTTTATAATTTCCAGTTTGTAAAGTCAGTTGTTGTGTTTTCTTATGAAAATGAAAAAAAAAATCAAAAATAGATTGTGATAAAAGATAAACAAAATGTAATTTTTTTTTAATATACACTCACTATTTTGTATGTAAGTTATTATCATTATATTTTGTTGACAACATCTGACTCTCTTGGTCATGATTGACAACTTGAAATTGATGTAATCGTCAACATCGTTTAATGTTTATTTAATTTATTATTTGACGTTATCTCCAGTCTGAATCATTGAAGAGGTGAAATTCGTTATTAATTTTTTCATTCCTGGTTTTATTTTTTTTAACTTGACGTACTTTTTGATTTATATTCTAAGTTCACTTGTCAGACTTACTGATTCTCTTCAGTCCTGTCGGTTATTTTCTCGTTAAAGGTCAGTCTCATTCTTTTATGTTGAGACCATAGCATGCAGATTATGGAATGTTATTGATGTGCAAATACCGCGTTAAATACCGAGTTAAAGGTTTCATATTAAGTTTCATCGTCCTTTTGGTAGATCAAAATGGGTACCTATGTTTACTTACTTGTGTAAATTTTAAGCTCAACTAGGATGTAATGGTTGTGGTTCCGTTACTGCGCATTAACCGGCAAGAAAACCGAGACTGCAATATTTCATGTCAAAAAATAAACATTTCAAAACTTTCTATCCTTTGTTATTTTAATAAGCAATAGAAACACGTTCTGTTTTAGATAGTCCCATTTCTGATATGCCCTATATTTTGCTGTATTTTTTTCGTCTGTTTTGAACAAAAAAAACAACAAGTGTTTAAAGAAAACAAATATAAACGCTATTTTACAAACTTTTTTTTATTAACGTATAACATTATTATGATGGCTGTATTCAGCCACAACTTGCATGGCGTCGTTTAACAACATCAATTCAAAAAAAATTATCGGAGTAAAATATCTGTTCTACAGAAGCTGGAACCTGATGGCTGAATTCAGCCACCTTCTTAGAGATAATAATTTCTTGGTAGTCCGCATTAAAAATAGATTGTCGACCGACTTCAGTCACTGCTTAGTGACATTCTATCATATAAAATTGAGAACACGTTGGCTGAATTTAGCCAGCGGAGAATTTGAGAAATGTCATCAATGTTAAGTTTAAGACATAACCCACTTAACAACTTTTCTAAGTATACACCTTCGTACTGGGGCATTTCTTGCTGGAGAACTGAGCTATTGCTCTAAAACTTTCGATAAAAATGCAATAAATACTTACTGATTTATTAGAAAAATTGGTCGAATTGAACAGGCATATTAGAAAACTAAAAGAAAGGCGACTAAATTTTATGCATTCAAACTAATTTGCCCCAAAAGTGGCTTGGACTATAAACAGTTATAAAACATTAAGATTAAAATAAAATGAATTTAATTTAACAGAAATAGAAGAATACAAATGTAGCACGTTTCTAGGTTCCAAATGTTTATTTATATGTAAGCTTGATTCGTTTATTAAGTTGAACATCCGCTTTATTAACTGATTTTGTGAATTTGTATTCTGTGGGTGTCAATATTCTAAATGATTTTGAGCAGTCAGTTGTCTGTTATTTTGAATGAAGTTTTACTAATAAATCAGTTTGTATCCACTGCATGGTTTATTAAAAAATTAAGGGCAATAGCCCAAAAATCAAGCCAGTAATGCCCCAGTACGAAGGTGTATACTAAGAAAAGGTGTTAGGTGTAGAACAATTACAAGTATTGGTATTGGCTTAATCCATCTACATAAGAGACACTAACAAAATTTAAACGACCAAATAAATTATATTGGTTAAATGTAATTATAGCTGTTACATATGTATTAAATAAATGGTTGTATACATGGATACTTTTATACAAATCAGATTTATTAATGCTTACATGTACATCGTATTTAGCTTCCATCATGAATCATTTAATATGTTACAATTATCATGCTGTATGATAAAACGAACAACTTAATAAATGCTATTACATAATAAAAACAGTAATAATGTGGACAAAATTGTCGACAAAATCAATCATTCAAAATGCTTTCCCTGTTATCATGGCAAACAATGTTAATGTTAACACCATAATTTACATGTACTTGGTATTCTCAGTTACAATGTCTTCTCGCTGATATGAGACTGTAAAAAAGACAGATAAAATTAATGATAATTGAACTAGTTTTCAGCATCGCGTTTGTTTCGTTTGTTTTAAATATCGTTATGTTTGTTTTATCTTTGAAGCGGAATAGCAAATTGAATGGTTTTATACTAATACACAGTTTTCAAGAATGTGTTGTTTTTTTTGCTCATAATTGTGCACTCTATTCAAAAATATATCTGTTATGTTTGGGAACTAAGAGTAAGAAGTAATACCTTTGTGTTTGGTTACTAAAGCTATTCTGATTAACAATTTACAAAATGGTATAATAGAGGCAGAGTGGTAGGCGGCGCTTATCAGTAGTGGTCAGGTATTGGCCACAGAAAGTTAATATATTACATCCATTGAGAGAAAAAGTTTATTGGCCAGGCATAGAAAGTGAAATTTACACTATTATCGGACAGAAAGGCAATCAAATTAAACTTAGCTCAAGATTCTATGAAATTTTCAGGAGAAACATTTCCGAGACCAGGCCTTTCTATCAGAAATAAACTTTCAGTGAACTTGCCGGAAAGACCAAAGGACCATTAGAACTGATAAAGTTAATGACAGTTGTTCTCTAAGAGTTTAATAGCATGTGAAACTGCTGAAATAAAAATATTCAGGTCAGTACAAATAATTATTCATGTCAGTCAAGTAATGAAAATATAGTTAATCAAATTGCCGTGACATTCTAAAGCTATTAATTGTGCAGATGTATAAACACTATCACATTAAGGCACCGCTTAATGATATTTATGGTTCATTGTTAAACTTTCGATTTTCTTAGAATTAATGTCTATCTAAAGAAAGGGCGGATGTAATGTATTAACTCTCTGTGGTCAATACCTTACTCTAAGTTCCCAAACATTACAATATCTAAAATTTTGATTTTATTATCTTAAGAGAAGCTGGCCATTTCTGTTATCTGAAATGACAATAAAATTGTAAGCCCGGATCAATAAAGATTAAAACACTCACTAAAAATTATTTCCATATGATAAAAATATTTTAACACAAGCAAATACTCTCAACAATTTTGTTATTTCATAATTACAGAATCTTGGTAATCAAGTTAATTTAGTCGATATATTGCAAATTATACATTTAAAAGGCAAAGCACAAGTGCATCAATTGTTTCATTTTCCGTTTTGTTCATCTATGGCATACAAACAAGTAAACGTCTAATTCTACAGGGTGTTACATATATTACGCATCGTTTAGGTAAACTATACGTATAAGAATCTTCGTGTGAATTACTTATTGTTCCAGTAACTAAATGGATTCTTGACATTCCTAATCAGCTTCCAAAACCCAAACTGTCCTCGATTTGTAGAATTTATTTGTTGCCGATGTCATATTATATGTATTAGCTAAGGGGTGTTCGTCATACATTTCCCAACGTATGTAAACACACAGTGTCTGTTGAAACCATCTTCTTGGCAATTTTCAGACTGAACAGTTTTGGTTTTCTTCTGACAAGAATATGGGCAATATACATGCCAAGAATATGTTACAACTTGGCACTTTTTGACTTCTTGTACATGTACTCCATCAAATACGGCAGTCTGAAAAATAAACAAACATGTATTTGATTTATACATGATTTTCATTAAATGTGGATATTCACTTTTTCTATTATAAAAAATGTAAAACAGCTACAATCGGTATTAAATCAATAGCATTGATTTTACGGAAGATTTTACGTAATTATAAACGATTGGTTATTATTTTTATGTCCCTTTAGCGAATTAAGTGATATTATGTGATGGTATGTTTCCAAAAGGACCTATAGTCCAGTCATTGTACACATTGACCTACAAAAAAGTTCAACAGAAATTATATTGCTTTTGGTATTTAGTATACATAGTTTTGAACAAAATATCTCAAGTCTAGAGAAAGCAAACAATGGGAAATAAACAAATAACGCTTTATCTTCTTAGAATTATTCGTTTAAATGTTGATCTAAATGAGGCGCCATTCAAGCAGTTCTTCTGCAGGTTATATCATTGTTTTTCTTTTTTTCTCAATTCAGTAGATTTATGTGGTTTATAAGATTTTCTATTTGTTTTTTAATGAGCCTATGTCATCACCTGAGCTACGTCTGCATCCGCGCTCGACCTAGTTTTGTGTTTATGTCAATTTTTATCCGAAGTAACAAAGCTATTGATTTCAACCTTGGCATACGTACTTACTATTACTGTAATAAGATGACTGTGCAGCTTAAGTAACATAACTCTGGTTAGCTTTTGACAGAATTATGGCCCCTTTATGGACCTAGAAACGTGGATAAGTTTTGATCTTAAGTTCCACTATTCTCTCAAGTATCAAAGCTGTTGCTCTTTCAAAATTACAACACTTGCTAATTATTACAAGCATCACTTGTGTCTAGTACTGGGTGTGTGTATAGAACCAATGAATGATTTTGAACGTAACTACACGCTGAAAACTAGCAAACTCAGTTTATCTCAAAAAGGCGTAAAACCTGATATGATATGATATGATATAAAATGATATATTGTACATCTAAATCACTTTAGATTACTACAGTGCAAATTTAAATTGCATGACCTTCATTATTACTTACCAAATATAGATAATGGGTTGGATAATAACTTCTGGTCTTGGAAGATAAAAAAATTGACTTTAAAACTAATAAACATTACTTAAAAGCATTATGATGAAAAGGTAAGTTTGTTCATTATCCATAAAAATATTAATGTAGCCACTTATTATCTTCACTGAAGCCAGTGATTATCCATTTCGCTTTGACATCTTCAGAAAAAGTAAGATTTAGATTCATTTTTACCGAACTGTGTTACCATGTTGTGATTGTTTATTAACAGAGGGACAGTAAATGATCAAATAACTATGTTTTCTTCACTCAACTGCCTAAATACAGATGGAAACTTGTTTAATTTTGAGCGATGGGTCGAATTTTCCATCTTCTTCGGTTATTTTCACCACAATGTAGGGACTGTCTGCAAAAACCATTGCAGTTTTATATAGCTTATGTTAGCCTAGAACGATTGCAATCACTAACGGGATTTAAATCGGAATAAGTAAAAGATAAAAGTAAAAATACTTACGCTTTTCTCACTCTCATCCAAATCTCTAGCCGTTCTTATCCTCCGAGCCTGGCATTGTCTTCCGAGTGTTGATTATTGGGATACATATCGTGTTACAAAATTCAATCGTTCTAGTTGGGCGCAGCCGTGTGACCGATGTAACTTGTAAATACCAATTAGTAAATGCAAACGTACTCAGTGGTTGCAATTAAAACTTGTGCGAATCTGCAAATCTTCTGTGAAGTTTTATGTTATCCAGATGTAGATTTAAAAAAAAGATACCGGTATTTCAAATGTTTTAAGGAGCATCTTAAAAATTGAAAACAGAGGTATGTCTCTGATTATCGTTACTATTTCGTTTTATTGCAATTCATATTAAGCCTGATTGTTTATGTACATATGAGACCACTTAAAGCCTTCAATCGAAAGCGAAAACAAAAAAGAACGTTCAACTTTTTTTAATTCTTTCGTGAAAATAAACAAAAAGAAATGAAATGGAAGTGTTCTGAAATACTGAAATAAAAAGTACTTTTATTAGCGATAAATTCTTATTTTCGATTACTCTTGAAGCTCAACAAAGTATAATAATTTTTCAGACTTGTACATAACCATTGTTTATTCAACCATCAGCAATAAATAAATAATATGATTTATTTAGATGGTAAATGCACAAGGGTGTAATCCGTAAATAATAATGAACATAAAAGGATTTCAGTTTATAAAAAACTGTCAAGTAGTCTTTTTTGTGGAGTATGGATTTGTATCGCATACTTGTTTTTCTACATTGCACATTAAAATGGTTTAAATTAAACTGATTTACTATTCAAGGTTTAAACAACGCTCCCGGCATGAGACTATTTAGAATACCACAGAGCTTTTGTTGCCGGAAATGCAATACATCTTTCGGACGATTTTTGGCAGTCGTGATGGTCATAACATTAATATTCGTAATGTTGTCAGGGAAATTTCTGGCGTATTATGAAGGTAAATGCAATGTTATCATGTACTTCATTTGTTGTGTCGCCTGTGATAGCAGGTTGTCACTTTTACGATGTAAAGTGACTTCTTAGTTTTTATCCGGTTGTTCAGTCAGCATCCTTTGGTATTGAAAATAACTCAACACGATCCTGTGGATTTTCGGAATATGATATTTTCCGAAAACTTTTTTTTTATTTAATCGATTTTCTTGCGGATTTTTCTATCAAGTGATTACACGTGAATTAAATAGAGAACTGGAATGGTTCAATGCTCTATCTTGTTTAGTTTTCGAGAAAATTGAAAAATAAATTCAATGTCAAACTTCGATTCCGATCGGAATTGACATTTTCCGATCGGAATCCTGAATTTTCCTATCGGAAAATTTTCCGATCGGAATTTTTCCTGTGTTCATTTAATTCCTGTCGGAATTCATGTTAAATTTATCTTTCCGACCGGAATCAGTCCTGTGGGAAAAGTTATTCCGAACATTTATTTTAATCGCAACTGATGTTGTATTTTTATAATTTCCAGTTTGTAAAGTCAGTTGTTGTGTTTTCTTATGAAAATGAAAAAAAAAATCAAAAATAGATTGTGATAAAAGATAAACAAAATGTAATTTTTTTTTAATATACACTCACTATTTTGTATGTAAGTTATTATCATTATATTTTGTTGACAACATCTGACTCTCTTGGTCATGATTGACAACTTGAAATTGATGTAATCGTCAACATCGTTTAATGTTTATTTAATTTATTATATGACGTTATCTCCAGTCTGAATCATTGAAGAGGTGAAATTTGTTATTAATTTTTTCATTCCTGGTTTTATTTTTTTTAACTTGACGTACTTTTTGATTTATATTCTAAGTTCACTTGTCAGACTTACTGATTCTCTTCAGTCCTGTCGGTTATTTTCTCGTTAAAGGTCAGTCTCATTCTTTTATGTTGAGACCATGGCATGCAGATTATGGAATGTTATTGATGTGCAAATACCGCGTTAAATACCGAGTTAAAGGTTTCATATTAAGTTTCATCGTCCTTTTGGTAGATCAAAATGGGTACCTATGTTTACTTACTTGTGTAAATTTTGAGCTCAACTAGGATGTAATGGTTGTGGTTCCGTTACTGCGCATTAACCGGCAAGAAAACCGAGACTGCAATATTTCATGTCAAAAAATAAATATTTCAAAACTTTCTATCCTTTGTTATTTTAATAAGCAATAGAAACACGTTCTGTTTTAGATAGTCCCATTTCTGATATGCCCTATATTTTGCTGTATTTTTTCGTCTGTTTTGAACAAAAAAACAACAAGTGTTTAAAGAAAACAAATATAAATGCTATTTACAAACTTTTTTTATTAACGTATAACATTATTATGATGGCTGAATTCAGCCACAACTTGCATGGCGTCGTTTAACAACATCAATTCAAAAAAAAATATCGGAGTAAAATATCTGTTCTACAGAAGCTGGAACCTGATGGCTGAATTCAGCCACCTTCTTAGAGATAATAATTTCTTGGTAGTCCGCATTAAAAATAGATTGTCGACCGACTTCAGTCACTGCTTAGTGATATTCTATCATATAAAATTGAGAACACGTTGGGTGAATTTAGCAAGCGGAGAATTTGAGAAATGTCATCAATGTTAAGTTTACGACATAACCCACTTAACAACTTTTCTAAGTATACACCTTCGTACTGGGGCATTTCTTGCTGGAGAACTGAGCTATTGCTCTAAAACTTTCGATAAAAATGCAATAAATACTTACTGATTTATTAGAAAAATTGGTCGAATTGAACAGGCATATTAGAAAACTAAAAGAAAGGCGACTAAATTTTATGCATTTAAACTAATTTGCCCCAAAAGTGGCTTGGACTATAAACAGTTATAAAACATAAAGATTAAAATAAAATGAATTTAATTTAACAGAAATAGAAGAATTAATGTAGCACGTTTCTAGGTTCCAAATGTTTATTTATATGTAAGCTTGATTCGTTTATTAAGTTGAACATCCGCTTTATTAACTGATTTTGTGAATTTGTATTCTGTGGGTGTCAATATTCTAAAATGATTTTGAGCAGTCAGTTGTCTGTTATTTTGAATGAAGTTTTACTAATAAATCAGTTAGTATCCACTGCATGGTTTATTAAAAAATTAAGGGCAATAGCCCAAAAATCAAGCCAGTAATGCCCCAGTACGAAGGTGTATACTTAGAAAAGGTGTTAGGTGTAGAACAATTACAAGTATTGGTATTGGCTTAATCCATCTACATAAGAGACACTAACAAAATTTAAACGACCAAATAAATTATATTGGTTAAATGTAATTATAGCTGTTACATATGTATTAAATAAATGGTTGTATACATGGATACTTTTATACAAATCAGATTTATTAATGCTTACATGTACATCGTATTTAGCTTCCATCATGAATCATTTAATATGTTACAATTATCATGCTGTATGATAAAACGAACAACTTAATAAATGCTATTACATAATAAAAACAGTAATAAGGTGGACAAAATTGTCGACAAAATCAATCATTCAAAATGCTTTCCCTGTTATCATGGCAAACAATGTTAATGTTAACACCATAATTTACATGTACTTGGTATTCTCAGTTACAATGTCTTCTCGCTGATATGAGACTGTAAAAAAGACAGATAAAATTAATGATAATTGAACTAGTTTTCAGCATCGCGTTTGTTTCGTTTGTTTTAAATATCGTTATGTTTGTTTTATCTTTGAAGCGGAATAGCAAATTGAATGGTTTTATTCTAATACACAGTTTTCAAGAATGTGTTGTTTTTTTTGCTCATAATTGTGCACTCTATTCAAAAATATATCTGTTATGTTTGGGAACTTAGAGTAAGAAGTAATACCTTTGTGTTTGGTTACTAAAGCTATTCTGATTAACAATTTACAACATGGTATAATAGAGGCAGAGTGATAGGCGGCGCTTATCAGTAGTGGTCAGGTATTGGCCACAGAAAGTTAATATATTACATCCATTGAGAGAAAAAGTTTATTGGCCAGGCATAGAAAGTGAAATTTACACTATTATCGGACAGAAAGGCAATCAAAATAAACTTAGCTCAAGATTCTATGAAATTTTCAGGAGAAACATTTCCGAGACCAGGCCTTTCTATCAGAAATAAACTTTCAGTGAACTTGCCGGAAAGACCAAAGGACCATTAGAACTGATAAAGGTAATGACAGTTGTTCTCTAAGAGTTTAATAGCATGTGAAACTACTGAAATAAAAATATTCAGGTCAGTACCAATAATTATTCATGTCAGTCAAGTTATGAAAATATAGTTAATCAAATTGCCGTGACATTCTAAAGCTATTAATTGTGCAGATGTATAAACACTATCACATTAAGGCACCGCTTAATGATATTTATGGTTCATTGTTAAACTTTCGATTTTCTTAGAATTAATGTCTATCTTAAGAAAGGGCGGATGTAATGTATTAACTCTCTGTGGTCAATACCTTACTCTAAGTTCCCAAACATTACAATATCTAAAATTTTGATTTTATTATCTTAAGAGAAGCTGGCCATTTCTGTTATCTGAAATGACAATAAAATTGTAAGCCCGGATCAATAAAGATTAAAACACTCACTAAAAAATTATTTCCATATGATAAAAATATTTTAACACAAGCAAATACTCTCAACAATTTTGTTATTTCATAATTACAGAATCTTGGTAATCAAGTTAATTTAGTCGATATATTGCAAATTATACATTTAAAAGGCAAAGCACAAGTGTATCAATTGTTTCATTTTCCGTTTTGTTCATCTATGGCATACAAACAGGTAAACGTCTAATTCTACAGGGTGTTACATATATTACGCATCGTTTAGGTAAACTATACGTATAAGAATCTTCGTGTGAATTACTTATTGTTCCAGTAACTAAATGGATTCTTGACATTCCTAATCAGCTTCCAAAACCCAAACTGTCCTCGATTTGTAGAATTTATTTGTTGCCGATGTCATATTATATGTATTAGCTAAGGGGTGTTCGTCATACATTTCCCAACGTATGTAAACACACAGTGTCTGTTGAAACCATCTTCTTGGCAATTTTCAGACTGAACAGTTTTGGTTTTCTTCTGACAAGAATATGGGCAATATACATGCCAAGAATATGTTACAACTTGGCACTTTTCTACTTCTTGTACATGTACTCCATCAAATACGGCAGTCTGAAAAATAAACAAACATGTATTTGATTTATACATGATTTTCATTAAATGTGGATATTCACTTTTTCTATTATAAAAAATGTAAAACAGCTACAATCGGTATTAAATCAATAGCATTGATATACCAACAAGGTACATTTAACAAATGTATATTCAAAACTATTTTGACTACGACAACTCTTTTTTTCCTGAGTCCGAACTTGGATGCGCAACCAAGTTATTTAGTTATACCTGTTCAGTTAGTTACAAACCTGTCATGACTACCCCTTTTGCATTATAATTAAAACGTCTTTGGTATAAAAACTCTAACCTTTACATTTGCCATGATAATATATATCTTAATGTTAATGAGAAATCAAAATTTCCTTTGTCTGCTTTAAGCTGCGTTTTTGTTGAGTCGTTAATATGTGATGTTGAATCTGTTTCAACTCATTTCTTCTCATTTTTCCTAAGGTATACCAACAAAATGAGAAATTGAAGAGATAATACAAAGCGATTATACATAGTTACAGTTTTGCAAGCCTTAAAGTTTGCATAGCCCGCTACATTTATTAAGAAACAAAAGACCTTAACGTTTAAAATTATAATACCACACATATGTATGCATGAATTTCTAAAGAAATAATTCATACTCCACTGTGTTACTGCCAATAAACCCATTCACACTCATCATTAAAATATCCAAAAGGATATACCATTAAACACAGTTAATTTCCCTCTTTTGATAAAATTACGTTTCGGCCTTACGGCCTTTATCAAATTTTACAAATCGCACAAGTTTCTACATTTTGATAATTTTAATCAAAATGTAGACACTTTTGTTATTTGTGAAAATTGATAAAGGCCGTATGGCCGAAACTTCTGAATATTACAAGATTGCATTCACACTCTGTTTTCCGTAGACGAATACAAACACGAATTATACTAAATTAAAGCATAATGTTTAAAATAATAAAGCTTACAAAAGGCGAATATATTTCCTGTCAAACCAGATCATCAGCGTCTAAATCTGGTATTCTCTACAAGACATGCATCATATTATTCACAGTTTTGATGTTGCAACTTTCATCAAACATGAACGAAGAATGTACAAATATTAACACAGCATTGAACTCCAGCGTATGTTTTGATGCTGCCTTAAGAGTTTGATTGTCATCTAACCGAGCAATCAGTTGCTGAGTTGAAAAAAATATTACACATCTTTTAAGTAAGCCTCTGTTGAGATCATTAACCGCGTGTTTATTAACGTGCTCAATCTTTACTATTTTCCAAAATCTATCATTTTGATTAATCTGCATTAACCATCCCCAGCAAAAACATCTTCCTCTGTATAATTTATTAGGAATATACTATTTCTTGTATGCTTTTGCATGCAACATTGTTGAGCTGATGGGTGGGTTGGAGTTATTTCACCAAGACAATTTGTACTTGTTTTGTGATACGAGAACCTGTTGGGGCAAGTGTGAGGTTGGTGCACCCTAGAACCTGGTTTAAACCCCCAGTGGCAATTTGTTTTGCCACTGACCGTTCCAAGGCGGTATCCCCAAAGGTTCTCTTGTTGATTGTTTGTGGCGTCCTATTTGAATTGACATACATATATAAAACATGCGCTCTCTCTCTCTTCCTCTCTTCTTTTTCGCTGCGTGGGGAGGCTGTGTTTTTTGAGTGTGGCGATTCCTGATATGCATATGTTGCTTTTGTACACAAACGCATTTAATTATTAGTCTGTTCATCACGTGATACTATCTCGTTTTACAATATCAATCAACATTCTGACCCCCAGTTTGTCTATAAATCAGTTTAATGGCCTTTTAATGCACCCATTGATATCGGCACCATTGGGAATAACAGATGGTCGGCTAACATTGCCTAACCAATCTAGCAGGAAATATTTTCGAAGTACAGATTGTTTCGACAGCTATTTAAAAATTATTTTGAAAAAAGTTCCTATCTGTTAGAAACACATAAATATTTACAAATCGCAAACTATCTAAATACCTTTGTCGTTGATACAAAATACGAATACGAATATTTTATTTCAGCATAAGACATTATACAATGTCTATAGCCTGTATAATAACACATAAAGAGAGACACTCACAATAAGGAGGTTTTCTGAGGAGAAAATATTAAATTGTTAATTTGAATTAAATTCAGTAAAAACGACAGAATGTAATATTTCATCAAAAATGTTTCGATCTTATCTCTGGATGTGTTTTACTGCATAACTGAAAATAGTCTTGACACTTTTTAAAATGTAATATGGTAAAAAAAATGAAACGTGTAATTATGCAAAATGTTTTATTAATCTGAAAAAAATATTGTATCTGATTAGATGTATTAATTATTTTCAGTGGTGCATTATTACACATCTTACAAATTGTGTTTTGAAAATTATCACAGTCTGAAACATTTTGATGAAAACGACTTAGTCTTCAATGTAGATACTATATAGTATATACTACATGTATATATTAATGAAACAAAATTATGTTCACGTTTGAAAAAGTTAATGAGTTCATGTGTCAGATACAAGTCGTGGCAATAACAGTTTACAATATAACAACTAGGTAACGGCTGTCAGACAAGCACCCTGGGACTTGGTTACAGCATTTAATTGAGAATAACGGTCATAATTTAACCATTGACTTCAGATTTTAGTGGACTACTGGCCTTCCTATCGGAGAAACGCACTTAAGGGGGTGCCAGCTTTGCTGATATATTTATACACTTATCAAAATGAAAAGACTAATAGATTCAGAAATGAAGTATTGCAAAATATTTTAGTAAGAAATGTTAAAAAGCTTTTGTTACATTCATATTTTACCCCTGATAGAACATGTAACAAAGGTTTTATTGATAGAGGAAACACAGCAGGCAATATAGAATTCAGGAATTTCCACTGTCATGTTGTGCATTCAACAAAAATTTCAGATTAATAAATTACTGCGCAAAGTTTTTCCTGAGGCACACAACTTTACAAATCCTTTATTTGAAATGCGTAACTTCATATTGAAGTAGAAATACGCAACTACATGTATTTTAATCTGATGGAGATTATTTTCGGTAACTGTTTTTTCATATGATAAACATTTTGCAATATCAATTCATCCAAAATATTAAGAATGTACACAATTTGATTACAAATATCAAAAATCAAATACGACACACTCTTCAGCCGAAATATGAAATAAATTGTACCAAATTCGGTACATAAAATACTAAAACATGTGTGTCATGTTCTACAATAAGCCTTAAAAATAAAAAAAAATGAACAAAAATAAAACACAACGTATATGTCACACGTATTTTAATTGAAAGTTTGTTTATAAAAAAAAATAAACTAAGTTGACTTTATGTCGGAAATCGTAAATACTACAACCGCCATCACCATAAGCATTATTATAAACATTATCGTCAAAAGCTGCATTTCAGCGACACGAGGAGGTGCAATGACGGCGAAAGTAATTTTTTAGGTTTATTTTCTAGAAACTGTTATATGTTTTCTAAAGTATAGAGATAAATTATTCGTCTAATGTTTTTATATTCTTTAAAGTAACTTAAAGTTTTGTCAGTTTCTTGTTGTCGTATTCAAATTATAGAAGTTCCTTTGGACTCTTTTTAATTTAACTAAAGTTCATGTCTGCACTTCAGACAAAGTTTGATGGTTTTTGTGACAATTATTGCAACTTTATTAAATAAAGTCAGTGTTCAAGAATTACGTTTTCCCCCTTACTGACCACCTGTGAATTAACACAGTAGTCATCTCAATAAATAAAAATAATATACGGCTTGGACTCATACAAATACATTGCAGGTTCACGATGATGATGATGCTGCTGATGATGATGATAACGATGATGATGTTGTTGATAATGATGAATAAAAAGAGACACTGATGATGATGATGTATCGTTGACATCGATGAGAGCAATTTACTGATGCTGCTGCTATTGTTATTTATGATGACGATGATAATGATTGGTTTACTTTGTAAACGTGTGAAAAATACAGCCAGGCATTTACGACCTAATTGCAGAACGTGTATGACACACAAATACAGCTGTGATTACTTCAGCCAAATATGTCTCACGTGTGACATATACGTTCCGGGACATATACGATCCGACAAAGCCTTGTCGAAGCATTATTCTTATGTTATCGTTGGCCTAAATGACTGACTTTATGGAAGATCTTGCTATCAGCTTGTACTTGTAAAGGATAAGTTTGCTGCTAGCGTTTTAGATAAAGAAAGTAATGTGTCACCAATGTTATATATAAATTATTATAGAGAGTTTATTGGTTGTCAACTTTCAAAAGAAATTAGCTACCTTATTACAGAAAGATTTCAACACGACCACAAAACCAATTTTAAAATCCAATACAATACAATATCGAAATACTGGAATAAGTCGTAGTTTTATCAAACTTTGCTTTCAAAAATCAAAAGAAATAAAATTCTTCGAAATAGTATCATATTCTTAGCATAAACAACTTTAAATGGAATAACGGGTAAATATGTACTTGCAGTTACATTTTACAGGAACCTGTTAGTTCCAATCAGTTGATTGTACTGTATTTGATTTCGACATTTTACCATCAAGTGAGGTTTCATCGACAATCATATTGAAATCCAGTTTCATAAAACATCTATATTTCTGATAATATTCCAGTAGAATTCTGAGAATAACAATATAAATTAAACTGTGTACAGCTTACTATAAGAAATGAAATTCATATCAGGAATGGATACATCTCGAAAACATACCCTCCCCACACAGATAAAAAGAGAGCGTGGGTCTGTACTGTGTTCAATTTAAAAAAAGACCAGAAGTAATAATACCAGTATAAACATGTGTGTGAAGTTGGTTATACGTTTGAAGTTCGACGTTCGACATTCAAAACGGTTCGAACGCCGAAACGTTAAGCCAACTTTACACACTGTGACACATAATATAACTGTAAAAGACAAGTCATGCAAACTTAGTCAGTTTGATGCAATAATTTTAAACATTCAACATATGAATGTATTTCAGACATACAGTTGTTATCACGTTATAAATGCTGTAAGTCCAATAATAAAAGATCTTAAATGTACTGATGAGTCCATGATTTGGCAGAATTTAAGATCCTTTTCAGTCATAAGTAGGCATTTTACAGAAATAACCACAAATGAGACTGAAGTTTTACACCCTAAGCTGTAAACATGCAGCTTTAAAACAACATTTGTGCATTTGAACTTTATCAATTTACTGAAATTAGAATTTGGTTAATTTCAGTAGGTATTTTTTAATTTATCTGACTTAGTTCCCATTTCTAAATCATTTATTTTTGGAAACAACATTTTTAATCATGAATCGATAAAGACTGTCTTACCTTTAAGTCAAATATTTAAAATAACCTGTTTTTACAGTAATCTTCATTTTACTCTTTAAAATCAGTGTGCCTTTATCTTATTTAGAAAGTCTTTGTCATATCTTTATATTCAGATTTTACGTTTGCGGTGACTTGATGCTCAGTATCAAATGTTTACTTGTGTTGGCATGACGCAAACAAATTCTAGGTAGACGAGATCTCCCACAGTGCGAACAAGAGGAACGAACAAATCCAAACAAATTGCACAAACAGATATCAGACTATTTCTAAATAATCTTTGTGTAAAATTTTCCAGATTCGTTTTGTTCACATAAAACATTTAAAGAAATACTGCTTTTGTTTTTATGTTTCAACTCACTGGTTAGCCGCAACGAAACGAAAATCAATGTCCTGGACTATATCAAAACTAAGAAATTTCAAAACTAGTACGATGCCATGTTATAATGTGAAGTTAACATTTAAGCGATGAAGCAGTTTAAAATCACTTGTCTATTATGCAAAGTTTAAGTAATAAATACTTCTCAGAGAGAAAGACATATAAGTAAAACGATTGCTTCTCACGTAATAAACGCGATTGAGAATTTTTAGACGAGCAGGTACAAACTTGAGCTCCTATACCCTAGACAAGCATAATCATCATCATCACCATCGTTAACAACAATTACAACAACAGCAACAACATCATCATCAAAAGAAATATACTACTACTACTACTACTACTACTACTACTACTACTACTACTACTACTACATTGCAGCTTCTGCTTTTGCAGTTGTTGATTCTGATGCATGTGATGATGATGATGATGATGATGATGATGATAATGATGATGTTTTTGTTATTGTTGATGATGATGATAATGATATGATGATCATGATGTTGTTGTTGTTGTTATTGATGATGATGATGATGATGATTATGATGATGATTATGGAGACTACGACGAAGATGATGATGATTGTGATGATGATGATGATTTCTATGATGATGATGATTATGCTGGCTTATGTGGTACTTACATTTCCCGCATTAGGTTAATTGTGTTTTGTTTGTGTTGTTTAAAGATTTTTTTTAAATAAATGGACTACTGTTACATGCAAAAATACCGATGAGACATAAGTTGCTCTTTATTTTTATGCGCATTTTGGTAAGTGGCAAATATGTTTTCGTGAGCGTAGAAAAACTATATCCAACCGAATATTGCACATGTCCAAATTTCGGTTGAAGTGTGTGCCACATTCGACCGAATAAGTCACACATGTGACATATTCGAACCGAATATGTCAAACATGTGACATATACGTTCCGTGACATATACGCTCGGACAGAGCTGTATTATTTTTAAAAAGAGAAACAATCTATACTTTCTTGAACCTATTTTCATTTGAATGTTATAAAAGGTTTTCTAATTTAATTATGTTTAGTTTAAAAAAAATTGTGCATTAATATACCGATGCAGAAATGTCTATAGCTAGATATACACTTAGCGGCTGCAAACAGAAAAAGACACCAATATATTCCCCGTCACATTCGGAAATGTTGAAAGGTTTTTGCTACTGAGAAGAAAATGTAAAGTAAAAATAATTGATGTTCAATTTGCAAAAATGTTCCACAACGGGCTCAAGAATTGTGTCGGTACAATCATATTTTTTATTTAGCAAGCCCATATGTAGTAGCTCTTCCAGACAGGTGTAGCTCTTTTATTGGTTACAGAAAGATGTTAGTTACAAGTGCCTCACAAAAACATATAATGAATTTACGTTTTAGGTTTTAAGTCGATGTAATTAGCTTTGCGTGTTCTTACATTAAGACAGCTGGCTTAATGTAAACTTCTTTATTTATTTATAGAATCGACATCTATTTCACGGTACACAACGGGCTACATTGTATCTATCAGACCATGATTTAAGCTAGTAAAGTGTTTGAGAACTGTTTGCCGTCGTTCAGGTGAACATGTTTTTTCTATATTTTTAGAGATGACATTGCAAAACCGGAACGAACGTGTACATGTACGTAAATTGTTTTCTTTTACTTAAGTAAAATAACATGTATTCAACATTTCACTAGCTACCTTATTTCAGTATTCAGTATGGTAGCAAATTCACTTACTAGGAAATCATTCAATGACGCGTTAGTTGAGAATTATAGAAATAAATTTTCCCAAAATTTGAAAAAATACTGGATTTCCATTGAATTATTTTAACCTTTAAATTAGCGTTAAAATAAGTGATAAGCTGTCTAAATAAAAACAATTTTGTTCTTCATTGCGCCATGGTAATTTAGAACAGCTCGCATGTTCATTACACATATATGTTCATTAAAAGTCGTTTTAAATGTAACTTATTTAGAAAGTTACTCTTAAGAAACACGTTTATAAGTTTACACGTATATGCTACATTTGTGCAAATAATCTCTGAATTGTTTGAGACCGCCATTTTTAAGTTTTATTAGCATAAGTGAAATATAAGATATATTTTAGCCCTGAAAATGTTTTAATGTTGGGTTATATTCTCCATTTTTAATTCGTTAACGGGGTATCTAATCTGCAGACTAAATTAAACTTATTTACATCTTTAAAATAATTTACAAATGCATCATTTTAAAGCTTTATTTTTCTTAATAAGGATATTTTAATTCAAAGAAAGGTAAAGGCCACCTTCCCAGCGATCGCTTATCACGCGATAAGTGAAACTCCGCCTGCAACATTGAGTGCGCATGCGTGAAAGATAACATTCCCAGGGCAGTTTAACGATAATACGCGCTAAATAAAAACGTGTTGCTGAAAGATAATAAGGAAGATTTATATATTGAGCGAAAAAGTGAAATAGGATGATGTCAATGCATGGCCGATATAGAATTGTATCTTCCCAAAATTACGTTGCTTCTGGACCAATTAATTCAAATCTATGCATTCGATATGTATATTTCAATGTCTATTTTAATGAATGTTATAAGTTTAGTTTATATAAGCAGCACAACTGAACCGTGAGGTTTTATTTTTTCACTCGCTTTTATTCAAATGTATGGGATCTGATTGTTTTGTCAGATATAAGCGTTGAAATGTATTATTAATTTATTAGTAGGTAAAAAGATTTAATCCAACTATAATACACAGAAAACTAAATCTAAATCACATTAAGAAAACCAACCTCATAAAAAATGCAGCGAATTTTTATTTCAGACAACGTTTGATATTTTAGGGAAACGTTTTCACAAAGATTTTTTTTTATACATTTTACTTATACATTATAGGCCTGTGTTTAATTTTTTCAATATAAAACGGTGCCACCTTATTACATAAAGCGAGCAAAAATCGCTACAATCATAATCAAAACGGATATTGAACAAATTAAAAATTCACTCGAAATAGCCATGAATAATGAAGTTAGAAGTAGTTAACTTTTCTCATATGTTATTTACAATGGAAAACACATAACATAATTATAACCTATCTGTCAAGAAAAACGTTGTCTCGCATTCTTACAAGAAAAATTTAACCTAGCTTTTGTTTTAAATTGGCCACTTACATGCCAACAATTGTTTAAACACATGCATGTCCCATAACTCTACCATGACCGGTTTCAACAGTTAAGACGTTTCTACTAATAAACAATGAAATCAGTGATAAAAAGTGTTGATGGGCTTAGCATTATTAGGTAAAAAATATTAGGTGGTCTACATTTCTGTTCTCAATTTCAGTGTGATCTTTATGGGAGCTTTCACTGTTACAGTAGTGATAATTCAAGCTACAGCTTTGATACTGGTACAACAATTGCTGTCAAAACAAATTACTGCAGTATCATTATATTACGCGGGGATGAATATTCGCGCAAACCCGTAAATAACAAATTCGCGGGGGCATGAATTCGCGCAACTGTGTTTTCCTATAAAAAACACTTTTAAATGGTTTGCTTTCGCTGGGGTCAAATTTCGCGCTCTTGCCAAAGCGCGGAATACGCGAACATTAAACCCGCGCGAAATAGAATAATTTAACTGTACACCACAGCTACAAGTTCAATAATTAATAATGCAGTGAATTCATTTATTTTCTATGGATTCTAAATTTCGTGTGTAGGTCGATCCACGTAAGTGTAATTTTACCAAAGACCCCAGAATTTTCTGCCCCCGAAGGTATTGCTTTTTCATTAAGTTGAACACAATTTTTATAGTAGACATAACTGACGAAATTACGGTTGATATTGACGGAGCAATTATAGGACTGTCTTTGTTCGATTTTATAAATATATGTTGTCAAAATAAGCAATGAAAAGGATTTAACCATTAGCATATTCGGACATGTAGCACTACTTTAATGCAAATAAGTTGTCGTAAGCATAACAGGTCTCTATTGACCCAGTAATGATCTTACTATCCAGGAATATCAAAACTGGTGTAAATGATTACTCAGAGTCAAAATCAAAAGAGAACCATAACAAATTATTAAACTATTATTCTTTTTTCCTGAATCGATTTCTCTCTTGGTGAGACATATAGGTTTGTGAAATTGAATTCGCATGAAAACAACTCCATGCGCACACTGCTATATCTGAAACTAAACCATGTATCATCCGGTTGCGAACAGGCTGCGCACACTGCCAAGGGACTGCCCAACTTGAGTTGCCTGCTCAGATTTATTTTCTTTGTTTGAACTGCTATATTGAGATGAATTGTGGTCTAAGCGTGGGTGGTAAACATCTCTTAAGAGATACAAAAAATAGATGTTCATGCAACAACTGCAAATTCTCGTAATAATTGTAGTAATACGGTATAGTTAAGTTAAACTTCGTGTCGCATTAATGGGTTTTAACGGTTGAGAAAACACATGGCAATAGTTTTGCGCACTCTGCATGTGACATATACTGATGCGCCATTTGTATTTGTAAATAAGTGCTAAAATCTAGTACCATTTAATTGGATCAGTTGATTTCGACTTACCGAATATTTCAGGATGAAAAAAAGATGGAAAATCTCGAACGCCAAAATGAACTTTAAAAAAACTTGGCACACGTACTTTCATTAATATCTTCTTTTTTTCATACGTTAAGCAAAGTTAAAACAATAAACAAAACTCGTAGATTTGAAAATCCTTTAAAATTCTATTTACGAAATTAAAGGCCGAGTTTGGCTATAAATCAGTTGTCAGATTCATGCTGCTTTATAGCATTTAATTTAACATTTATCTGCCATGTTATCTCACTGTAATAATCTCTACTCTGCAACAATTAGCAGCAGTTTCATGCCTTGTCCCATGAGATTATTAATGGCCATTTACATTGGAGAACATTTTCTGGTTTTGATTTCAACCTTAGTTGAAGTAAAGTTGGGTTTTAAACTATAAAATACACTAAATTATGATTTTGTATTTACTTATATACAATATTTTATACAAACATGACATAATGGATGCTGTAAAATAGATAAAACACTGAAAATTAAGAACGCTGTAAAGCTCCATTGTGTTGAACATGAACATTTTTAATGACAGTCAAAATATGCCAATAATATCTACTGAGATTTAAGAAGTTCATTAGAATCCATTTACATTTCCATATATATATATTATATTCTCTTTATTTCCACCAAAAAGTGATTAACAAACAAGACATAGAAGGAGACATGACAAAATGTACATGACATGACAAAGTCGACAACTACAAAATATACAAATTCATTTAACATAGATATAACAGGTCCAAACTCACCAAAAACATAGAAAGCAAAATACATGAGATAGTCCTCATCTCAAGCGTGCGACCGGCCGAAATGGCGACCTGTGTCGAAGATCACAATAACCAAGACCGGAGACCAGTCCCAGAACCAGAGCCGAGATGGCGCCCCTCCGCCATCACAGCTAATCAGACGCCCGAGATCCGAGACCTGTCCCCGACCGAAATTCAAGACCCCTGACCGGCCAGTCGGACGCCTGAGACCTGAGACAGGTCTCCAAAACCAGTTGCATGGTTTTCAGTCAACACATATGTACAGATTAATCCTATATTTGTGTTACAAGCATAAAACAAAATCCTTAGAACATAATAAAGTTATGAGCAATCATTTTACAATATAAGTGATTGGAAATGTTTGTTATATATTGATTTGAACATATTCCAATGCAGGCAATCATGAGAACGCATACACAATAATAACAACAATAATGAGATGCATCCTCCGTGTGTTTTTAACAGGATTTTTTTAAAAATAATTTTTAAAGAGCTATTATTATATTAAGAAGTTCCCCTTACTGTTTTTCAAAAAATTTCGTTTCGTTTTAAATAATCATGGTAGGAAAGTGTATATATCAAATATATTGAGTAGTTAATATAGTTTTTTTTATTATTTAATAGCTTTGACTACGAAAGATATAGCAATTCTTAAGAAGTGCTTGTGCACTGCTTTACTACTGATAGCATCTATTTGCCTGCATATTAGTTTTTGAAACTTTGATTCGTTATCGTCATTTCTAAGTTCGCTTACAATACATTGTCCGAATTCGTTTAATAGCTGATCGAAAAAACATTTTCTTATTGAATCAGTTTCGGAGCACTCCAATGTACAGTGTTTTACACCATCATCTGTTAGTATTCCACAACGTTCACATAAAAAGGGAGTTTTGTGGAGATACGATTTATTGATCCATAACTGACTTATTTTAAAAGCTTTAGTAAAGTCATATGACATTAAAATCAAATGAAATTTTGGAGGAAATTAATTAATTCGAAATGACACAGGACATTCAAAGTTACATTTTTACAATAACTGTACATCAATTATTCAATAAACCTTTATGAGATATAAAGGGTATTTGCTTTTACCAGTGTATGATTGAAATACGAGGGATGTTCCAAAATAACGTCGACTTTTGTTATAGTTTTTATATTATTCAATATACCACAAATAAAATTATACAATCTTTAATTGGAATATGTCTAGCATATATTTACAAAATATCAGCAAAATAGAACATCTTGTTAACAAACTATTAACAATCAAAATCATACACTAAGCGCTATCCAGTAAACGCTCCAGTAAAGAACTCTCAACGTCAATGACGTTAATTCACGGAGGCAGCGTTAGCAAAGTCTCGACTCGCCAGTGGTTAAGAGGCGATCAAGAAAAAGGTCCTCTTCTCGCTCGTACAACCGATAAAAAGAACCCCGATGCAATACCCATTTGTAACTGTTATAATAGAACAAGTATTTGTGTTGTAGACACAGTGTCCATAGCTGTTTACTCTGGTGTAATTAAAATAACAAACATATCTATTGTTCTTTAATAATATATGAATTTTTAATGAATCATAAATCAAACAAAACATGCTTTGAATATAAAATATTAGAATAGCTCTAAAAATGTAATTTGTTCGAAAATATCCGTTGAACTGTTCCTGATCCAGTAAAGAATAGCTCGAAAAGCGCCCAAATAGTTACACTTCTGTCCGTTTCTATCGCCTCCCGACTTGACGTCATCGCCGTAACGCCGATTTATTTCTTTTTCCCTTGCACATGGTCTATTTCGTGACTCTTCTGACAGTTACAAAACCACTGATGCCACTTAAAATTCAATCTTACACTTAAAACAAGGCCAAACACCATGTAGAGATAATAGTTCCGTTACATGTGCAAAAAGTATTCAAGCTATTGGAAAGTAATGTCAAGTTTGGGGGCCTGGAATGATCCAAGATATTTACAGATGAAACAATCACGCGAAAATAGAGGGGGATGGGCAATCTGTCATAGATGAGAAGTGATGTCACAATGCATTCTGAGACAGATCAGGACATTATATCCAATCTAAAAGATGTGCCTTACATGGAATGAATAAGTGTTTATGTTGAATAATCAACTATCTCTTATATTATAAAACTGCTGTTCTAAAACTGTTTTCTTATAGTTTAGAAGTTGATAAGGGTGGCAGAGATCCTTTGTTTTTATTAATATTATTATCTCGTGACAATACAGGAAATGTGGGCTTGAGACAATTTGCTGGTTAATATAGTTTTCTATTTCTTAGCTGAATGTAGTGTCTTCTGATTTGTAATTCAATTTTAAAATAAAATGATAATACAGTTAATGTTTGTTAATATGTTCAGAGTGATGTTGATAAGATTTAAAATGTAATAGAAAATTTTAAAAAATATACAGAGTCATGATGTATCTTGCGATCAAAATCATCATAATTTTTTAATGACAGTGCAAGTCTCTAATATTTTGGTTATCATATGCTTTTATATACCTAATATTTGTAATTTCTGTCATAAAACATACGCAAGAAATTACATTTTGTAAATCTATCAAGTTGGTAAGGGATTCTTCAAATACCTTGGCATTTTGAAAACTTTCATTTAGACAGAATCAATGACCAGACAGGCACCCATTAATCTGCACCACCACTGTTATTTAATGACCTCTGTGTGCAAAGCATCCAATTAACCTCAATCAAGCAAACGTTCTCCAGGAGAACCGATCTCGGCCTTTAAGCGACATACACAGGATCATTTTAAATGTCCACGTTAGTAATATAATACGTATGGCAAGAATATGCGAGGTCTTTTGTCTGACAAATTTATAAAATATGTGATAGTTGAAATTGTACGTTTGGTTTGGAATTTCTGGGTCCGGTAAATAGATGTTAAACTAATACTCAGTAAAAAAACTGATTATTATTATTATTATTATTATTATTATTATTATTGTCAGTATTATATTATTTGGAATTTTAAATTAAACACTGCGATGACGATTTCATATGCCATTATTGAATATTATAATAAAATGAATGTATATTGATAAATGTCAGTTAATACTGATCGATCGAGAGAAGTCTGCATTGTTTCATAAGTGGAATTTCCGAATGGAATGAGTCCTATCGGAAAATAAGCAACAAATTCCATTCGGAATGATTCCGATCGGAATTAGTGTATATGGAGAAATTCCGATCGGAAAATGTTTTGCCGGAATGTTTCCTATCGGAATTTTCCGACAGGACTGATTCCGATAGGAACCGTGAAATTCCGACGGGAAAAACATGTTTTCCTATCGGAAGGATTTTCGTTCCGATCCGAATGGCATGTTTTTTTACCATGTTTTTCGACAATATTTCTGTTAATTTTCAAATGACCACAATGAAAATTTCCAAATTAAGAGTTGAAGTTACAAGCTTTCGAATGGTGTATAATAAAGCTGCCTTTCTTTTAAAATGAAAAAAAAGTTTTCGGAAAATATAATATTCCGAAAATTTACAGGATCGTGTTACTCGCAATTTCTGACAACTTTATAATGATCTTTGTCGTAAATTTTTTTTAAGTTTTTCAATTACAAAAATGCAAACTGATGAAAAGAACATAGAAGCACATGACGATAAGTTTAAAAATACAAAGCATTTTTCAAAGATAAGAGCACTTGCCTCAAATACTATTATATAAAATTATTATTATGAAATGGACCAATTTCGGGGATGTAAGGCCGACAGCCCATGTGAGAAATTACTACACAATCCATCAGTTGATCATATACATATACTTAAAGTGAAATTTGAAACGAAACTTCTGTTAACCCGGACTATATTTTGTGTTTAAAGAATTTGTGTTCTTAAGTATATATTGACAGATTTTTAAACAAACCTTTTCATAGAACAGTGTTAGTACTTTTTATTTTTGTATTCCTCTTCAGTTGAGGAGACCGCCGGAAACAGAGCATTGTCAATGCAAAGTGAACCAAACAAACCAGTAAGTTCTTAGCTTTGCTCTACTAGTTAATTAAGGGAAATATATATCAAGAACGACCACATCCAGTGCCCAAGGTTATAAAACTGAGCATGGAAACCAGTCTCAAATCTCAAGCATCTGATTGGCTGAAATGGCGACTGGTCGCCATTTCAGCCAATCAGATGCTTAAGATTTGAGACTGGTTTCCAATCTCAGTTTTATAACCTCCAGCCCTGAAAGAAGGAATAGAGAGCACGGGTAATAAAATGTGGAGTAAGAAGTAGACGATGCAATTATGTAAAAAAAATTGGACCTGTACGAATAGGGGTTAGTCACACCACGTTTTCATAGTAAATAAAGTTTTCACTATCAGTGGCGTAGCTACTAGAAGGCCATGTAGGCCCGGGCCTACAAGTTTGACAGGAAAATAACGCTTTCCAAAGTCCCAAAAATACAATAAAAACAACGGGGTTGTATGGTGGCAGGTTCAAGCCTTTTTTGTCGAATCAAATATGTCTTTGGCTTTGATTTGCCTTCGGCGAAAATGATTATTTTATTTGCCAGATGTAAATGCAGACCTTCGTTCCAAATCTCTGTGTTGTCACGCTTTCTTTGCATTTTGTTATATAAAATCTCCACATGTTTAATGCCTCTTGGGGTGGGGAGGGGGGCAACCGCCTTTAGGAACCCCTTATAAGTGCCTACAACTTATAAAAAAGCTGTCTAAGCCCCTGACTATGAACCTGTACGAATAAGGATAGTTCAAACCACATTTTTATTATAAACAACGTTTTCGCTCTGAACCTGTACGAACAAGGAGATTTCAAACCACGTTTTCATCATAAACAACGTTTTCGCTATACAGTAAAAGGCATATTGCAATCTCAAGTCAGTCAATAACGAAAATTAACATATAAAAATTGTTAAGGAAAATATTTATTATAATAATAAATGTTTAATTGCCTATATTTTTACAGCTTGGCTTGTTGAATTATACCGCCGGAAACAGAACATTACCAATACAAAGAGAACTAAATAAATATGTAAGCTCTTAGATTGCTTTGCCTAGTACATTCAGGGGAATTTAACAGATCAGGAATGGCTACATCCAGAAAACACAGCCTCCACAAACAGCCATAATGTATAGAGGAAAAAAGAGCACGGGTAATAAAATGAGGAGCAAGAAGTTGACCTGTAAGAGTAAGGGTTAGACTAGAGAGTTCACACCACGTTTTCATAATTAACAATGTTTTCACCATACAGGAAAAGACATATTGCAATCTTAAAAAAGGTGATATATGCATATCAGGAATCGTCACATTCAGAAAAAACAGCCTCCCCACACAGTCAAGAAAAAGTGAGGGAGAGGGAGAGAGAATGGTTAATAAAATTATGAGTTTCAAAAGAGACACCACTTACAATTAACAAAAATGAGAACCCGAGGGGTTACCGCCTTGGAACGGTCAGTGGCAAATCAAATTGCCACTGGGGGTTTAAACCAGGTTCTAGGGTGCACCAACCTCACACTTGCCCCAACAGGTTCTCATATCACAAAACAAATACAAGTTGTTTTGGTTAAACCACTCCAACCCACTTATCGGCTCAACAATGTTGCATGCAAAAGCACACAAACCTATAAAACATAAGAATCTAATAGCATTGCAAAGCTAAAGGGTGGGTACTCGATGATCTTACAGAGACCAGAGCTCATGGAGAAAAAATCAGCAAGAACACGATGACTGGGATAAAAGAAACAAATCAAGCTTCTAGGTTCTTTTAAAAAAAGATGTCTCCATAAACCTTCACAAACTCTTAAACCCCTGCCACCGTCGGGAAACCAAAGAGGTAAGCATAATGATCAACTGTAGAAGGGTTAATCACCAGGCATGTAGAGCGCTGTAAAATATCATGTTGGTAACCTTTCTTTTTAAATTTACAGATGGTTTTTACGAATAACCGGGAGAAATTAGCATTGCCCTTTATCTTCTTCAGTTTGTAAATTAAATCTCCATAAAAAACTTGCTTTGAAATACCTTGTTGCAATAGTGATTTTAAACTGCACCTGTATTTATGAATAAGATCTGGGTATCGACGATAAAACTTGCAAAATGTTTTCCTTAATTTGTGATACCGATAACCTTGTTTTAAAAGTTTTTCTGTTATGCAAAGATTACGTTCATTGAAACATCGTTGCAAGCTCTTGAAAAGCGAACAAGCTGTGAAATATTAACCCCATAAGATGTTGCACGGGGAACATCGCCGTCTAAAAACGGAAAATTTACTATATAAAAAATTAAAATTATCTCTTTTATCTTATATTTTAGTAGTGACGTAACCATTTTCAATTGATAGATTTAGATCAAGAAAGTTTGTTTGCTTTTCCGAAGTGTTCGTTTTATTTAAGTTGTAGTTCTTTAGGGTAAATCTTATTAACAAGTAATGGAAAATGGTTATTATCTATATTAAATAAATCATCAAGGTACCTCGAGGTGTTGTTAAAAGCTGTAATAATATCATCTCGATGTTCAGTAGAAAGAGATAACATCAAGTCTCTTTCATAACAGTATAAAAACAGATCAGCAATAAAGGGTGCACAATAAGTACCCATTGTGATGCCTTTTACTTGCAGTGATTGTTACGTATATCAGGGCTATCCGATCAACGTTTTTTGGCGTTGTCCCGGTTAGCTCAGTTGGTTACGTCGCAGGAATTGCATGGCTAGGCGCTGTCGCCGTGACGGTGCGGGTTCGCTCCCAGCTAGAGACACTATCATTTGAAATTCACAGTAGCGCTATTTGTGCAGTGTGGCGGCCGTAAAAAGTCTCCCCGTACATTTAGTCAGTACTGTTATCAGTAAATTAACCCGTTACCGATGTCATGCAGTGATTGTTACGTATATCGGGCTATCCGATCAACGTTTTTTGGCGTTGTCCCGGTTAGCTCAGTTGGTTACGTCGCAGGAATTGCATGGCTAGGCGCTGTCGCCGTGACGGTGCGGGTTCGCTCCCAGCTAGAGACACTATCATTTATAAATAGAGGTACCGAATCTAACATAAATATTATCAAGTAAGAAAGTTCTTACTTTCTCAAGTTTTTTTCAATGAGACTGGTTAGCTTGTTTCTTATTAAATTATGTGGGAGCGAAGTGTATCAAGTTGAGAAATCATTAGTAGACAAACAGAACGCCTGAAAAGTATTTGATTGAAGCTTTTTCAAAACGTCATTTGAATTTTTAGTCGACCAAAATAAATTTTTGCCAGAAGTTTCAAAAACCTTATCGCAATACCTAATTAGATGTATTTTAATAGCTGTAAGACAAGATGTTAAGAGCACAGATAATTTAGTAGAAGTGCAAGAACAAGAGTTAGCAATAAATCTTGCTTTGAACGGTGTTTTATGCATTTTAGGCAACCAATATATAGTAGGCATTTTGTCTTGTTTCGGCTCAATACTGATTCTAAATTTTGTAATTTGTAGAGTGCGTGCAGTAACAATATCACTCTCTGATGAATAAGTCAGTATATAAGCATAAGTGCTGTTCAGTTCTTCAGTTTGAATATTAATATAGTGTATCTGCACACTATAATCACATTAGTAGAAGCCTTATCAGCAGGTGTTAAAACAAATTTGTTATAAAAGTCTTGAATTCCTTTCTTAAAATGACGAAAGTTAAAACGAGGTCGAGGTGGTAATAAAGCAATGTTTATTTCATAAAATGATATACGACTGTCTATAATTTTGAATATGTGTTTTTTTCCAGTTAGAAAGTGCATTAGGCTCAGCATGTTCTCTTTTGCACCATTTATTGCAAAATAGGTTTAAATACTCAGCAATTTCAGCACGGCATGCATTAAAATCATTTTGGGATGGAATTCTATATTTGGTACCTTTATAAATTAAATTACGAATTTTAGAGTATTTGATTACATTAAGATCACCGGTAACAATATGACCGACATGCTTATAGCAAAATTTAGAAGTTAAACACTCTCAAGATTTTGGTGAATTTTCAATGACCTGTAAATCAGAGGTAATTTTATTGTAATTAAAAATTGTATTTCTAGTTGGTTTGTTGTATTTATAACAAACCATAGGCGATTAAGTATTCTTAAAATAATTAGGAACAGCCGATTGAATTGTTTTATCTTTAAATATACTAGGAAGGTCAACAAAATCTATTCCTTTATTTAAAAAAGAAATTTTAAGGAAATGTCTTTGATGGTCAGATTTAAAAAAAAAATGTGTGGTCTGAGAACAAATAACGAATATTAAAAATTGTTAAAGAAAATGTTCCAAATAATAAATGTTTTATTGTCTAATTTTTATTGCTTGTTGTATTGTAATCAAACTGGAAAGTGATTTCTTTTAATTTCAAGAGAACACTATTGATAAAAAATGCGATATATCAATGTCTAAGTGACTCAGAGGACTGGAATCCAACACAGAGTACATGTACAAAATAATTAAAAAGAGAAAAATTACAAATTGAAATATGTCTAAATTACCTTAATATAAAATAATAGAAACAACTAATCGAGTTGGAATTTAGAGGAACTTAGGAAACTGGCAAAAAAGCTCCGGTCAGTTCTAGACATTGTGTGCGCGTATTTGACTGTTTATAATTAATATGAATTCAAACATAAATAAAACATGTAAAGTTAAGTGAGTGATGTAAAAATGTAAATTATTGTATTTGCCAACATTTACAGTAAACTGTTCTCTGTTGTTAATAATTAACCAGCTGTACTGTTATTATGATAAAATGAGTTATGCAGATAATCAACATTAAAATAGTGATATTTTTGATTGATGAAAAGAACACTCACCATGTCCGGTTTTGTAAAAAAAACCGTTTTACTGCACTTTTTGTTCATCAAAAAAGGGCAACATTAGGAAATAAACAACAAATTTTATGGATTTTTTCTTTTTCTTTTATCAGTCTAGGTTATCAAAAGACGCTGCGGATTTAGAGGCCTATCCTAGCGAAGGTTACAAACGGGCAGACTTTCTACGAGCAGCCTGCAAGAAATACGGAACGCAAAAGAGCACAGGAAAGACAAGAGGAAGCTATAACCATCAACATAATGCATTTTATTGTCCACTTTGCAAAATTGCTTCTACGTATTGGACACGGTTTTTCAAAATGATGGAATTCAATGAAAAGGGGCAGTATAAAAATACTCCGTTTGATGTTCCGATTGGACAGGCGCCACCTAGTGATCAGTTTCTTAACATGTCTTCCCAGTTGATTACTCCGCAGAATTACAACGCAAAAGACTCTTTTAGATTTTTAGTTGTACGCAGTCCTTTTAGCCTATTATTTTCGGCGTTTGTTGACAAAATTGTAGGACCGAATCCAATATTATGGTCTATTTATGGTAAACCTGCTGTAAGCATTTTTAGAGGAAGCAACATTTCTTCCTGTGGAGACGATGTGACATATGAAGAGTTCCTAAGTTACGTTGTGCATGCCGACAAACAAAAACGTGGATTAGATTGCCATGTAGGGAAATTTGACGCGTGTTTTCCTTGCGAAACAAATTATACATTTATTGTCAAAATGGAAACTTTCAAAGTAGATACATTTTATATTTTGTCTAAATTAAACCAATCACACACATTAGATATATATCGGGAAAACTTCACTAAATTGCACGCAGATGACGCTATTGATGATTCTGTTTCTGGACCGTTTTCTTGGAAAGACGAGATTGTCAAATGCATCTCCTGGCCTAAGGCATTAGCACGTATCTGGCGAAAATTACAGATACGCGGTGTCATCGGAAGTGACGCATTTCCGCTCAGTGAAGCGGAAGCGGAAGCTATAAGTAAGGACAAATTTATCGAGTTATTAAAGACTATCAGACAAAATATATCACCTGATGAGGTTTCCTGGCAAAAGAAACAGGCTTACATGGAAGCATATAGAAGTGTTCCGACCGAAGTATTAGATGGAATAAGACATATCTATCAAAAAGAATTCGCTTTGTTTGACTATGATGACCGTCCAGGAATTTTATTCGACAGGACAGAACCTTTCAAATTTTACGGTTTCCTAAATTATTCCAGCATTAATAGAAAGATAAATCCATAATAAGTTATGTATAAAAATGTATCCGTGGGATTTTCATAAAACACTTAATTCATAATTGTTAAAAGTTATATTGATTGTGGTAATCACTTGGAAAATCACAAACCACCCCCTAAAAGATTAATCTCGCGTAAAGACGATTTTGGTTTAAACAGTATTTATTCAAGTAAATGCACATATAATAATATAATACAATAAAAATAATGTCATGTTATGGATTAGAGAACAAGCGAAAACGCTTATATAAACTCTTCTCCGTGGGTAGTTAAATACAATACATTATTTGTACATATATTTGTCCTGTAAAACTTTTAGAAGTACAATAACGGAAAGAAGAAGGGAGAGAGAGAGAGAGAGAGAGAGAGAGAGAGAGAGAGAGAGAGAGAGAGAAGAAAGGGATATGCCAGACTCTAGACCTAGCTTAGGAACCTGCGTGTAGATTGACTATACATCTGTACATTAGTGAATAACATAATGTTGGCTTCATTTGAGAGATGTTCAGACCCAAACAGTAGATTGTTTATAATATAATGACGATTTTGAACTTTTGTGTCACATTCTGTATCTTCTGTATTCTTTATCTAAGAAATAAAAAAATCATTTATTATTCTATTTATATAATAAGAACGGGTTTGAAATATTACCCTTAAAGAAGGTAAAATTGATATTAAGTATGAAACATGTTAAATTTACATATCAGGAACGGCCACATCAAGAAGCAGGGGCGGATCCAGGATTTCAGCAAGGGGGTTCAACTCAGCGAGTCGTAGTTTTAACAGCATCAATTTGCAAATGAGCTAAAATATCAGTCCTTCGGACACTTCCAGGATTCTCAATAAATAATGTTCTTAAAAGGTCCCAATGAATTTTAAGAGTCCGATCTAACATAGGGGGTCCGCAGGTCTGCTCACAGCAAAATTTTGAAAATTTATATGCCAAGTCCTGCAGTCTGAGGTATTTTGTGGGAATTTTATAGCAGGTTTTGAACTACTCCTTCACACTTGATTTTAACTATTTCCTTATGAGCAGTAGTGATGCAATTATAAGCACTCAAATCCAAATACTCTTCCTCATTATCTGAGTCTAGATATGCGAATTACAATGTTTTAACTCAAGAAGTTGTTAATTTGAGAAAAAAACGCTCGAAATGGATAAATTCGGGGTTCCCAGTTTTTGGTCAATACTTTCGCAAGTTGGAAAATATTGAAGACATTTTAGATGCACTAATAACTGTTTGTGGTGGAATGGGGTTTAGAGAGAAATTGGTTGTAAGATACTTCTGGTTTCCTATTGGACAAAAAATATCATTATATTCTGAATCATTTTGCATAAAACAAGTCTACGAACGTTACTGTGCCGAGTCCATAGTCAACTTTAAAAACTGATGGTTTACCATATTAGTAAAGTAAACACTGTGTATGGAGAAAAAATACATCAGATTTCTTTTACTGTCCGAAATCTTGTTTTCGTAAAGTTAAAATCTTCCAACAATGTTGAATTAGTGTATAAGAAGTCTCACAATCAAATAATATCGTTTTTATTTAAATAAATAAATAATTTGGAAAAACGCTGGGATGCCAACATAATCATCGCAGTATGTTAAGGCCGGGGATTTTTTTTACTTTTGAATGGTTTATTTTCATAAATAGCGTAAAATTCATTCCCTACTGAAGCACTGACCAATTAAAGCAGAAACGAATGTTTTTGACACTAAAATCTTGGAACGACTTTCGCGCGCCGGCATATTTTCGAGGAGTTTTTTATTATTTATGATTTTTGTACGACTCTACCTCAGTAAATTACTCTTTGCGAAGTTACAGAAGATGTGCTCGTGGCCATTACTTTTTTGTCTTTGATGACTCGCCGCCGGACGTGATATCGACAATACATGCATAATTTTTTATTCAAACTTCAATTCTTCCTTGTATTGCAAATATAAGCAAACGTATGAATGTTACATTTTATCCCACAGACACCAAATGCGAATTTTAATAAGTTGCAAACGGTCCGTTGATTTATCAAATGCCCATGACGATAGATTGGGGGACGCAGTAAACATGCAATCCTTAGATTGGGGGACGCAAGAAACATGCAATACTAAGTTTTCCATTGATAAACAATTGATTACTTTGTTGTTTTGATTAAAATTTAAGAAGATTGTTCACATACAGTGGCAATTGTGCAGGGGTACGAGATTATTTATTGACAATACACAGGTTAGAATTGAGAGCAAGAAATATGCGTCAAGTCCAAGTTTTTACACTCAAGACCATCAAAGAGGCCACATTTTTGTCGTCAAATTGAACGATTTTGCACCAAAGTTATTGTCAATTTCCTTCTGGAAACCATTAATATTGATTCGTTTCCACAAACTTCGAACCTCGAACCACCCGGGACAAAAATATCGGGAAAATTAGGGGGTTCGTTCGGACCCTACGACCCCCCCCCCCCTGGAACCGCCACTGCTTTATACATTTCATTTACTTCATTTGTTATTAGGTAAGTAGTGTTGTAACCTTCACTTCAAAAGGCAGATAATTCAATAATAACATTGAAAGTTATGTCCTATATTATACACCATACCTTGCATTTTGAGAAATTAGTAAACAAACATGGCTGCCAAAGTTTTGGTGTGAAGCCACTTTGAGAATGTTGTTTTTGTACATTTCTGCTATTAGAGAATGAGATTCTAAGACATTGTTGTCCTTATTATGGACTGTCTTTGTGTATCAGTAATTGTTGACAAGTGCAAGCATAGAAAGTTTGGACTCCAACAGAACGTCTGTTTTTAAGGTAATTTTACTTTTATCTATTTTTGCATGACATTAAACATTTGTATGCTCAATAAATGATATGCCAAGCGACCAGAACTTTACAAGTCATATAAGAAATAAACATTAATGAACTTATGATTTCACACACCAGGAACACATTTCGGCTAATTGATATAATCTTAACATGTTATTAAATAGTGCATTTTTATGAAATGTAATTTTGGCGCATTTACCATGCGCGAAACTTCGTCCCACGCGAAATATGAAGTTACCACGGAGGTATAATGTATAAATTTACATAAATTAATATACGTATTTTCCGCTATTTTGTGACAACGTCAAAGTGGCGTTAACGCGCCGTTTTGACTCCGTCACGCCTTTGCTGTTGTAATTATTCCCTGATGAAGATTATTTGAATCGAAACGTCGGAATAAATATACATATAATATCAACATAATTCGTGTAAGTGCAAATTATTTCCCAATTGCTAGATATATTACCAATGCATACAAATACGAAACTGAATAAAATTGTAGGAAGATTTTAAAATTTTTATAATTAAGCTTTATTTCGAGACACATTTTTACTAAAATGACAAGCTTTTAACATTTAAACAGCGTTGCACCTTTTGCATAAATTATTTTACGTGTAATAAAAAGACCAGTTGATGAAAATAATTTTCTTTGCAATAAATGTGGCTGATCTTTATGTTTCACTTACTATATCTTTATTATGATTTAAACACAATTTTTACAAGCTTACACATCTGTAATTTTTTCAAAACCAGCACGGTGACCTATGGTTTTCCTAAGTTTTATTAAAAGAATGACCTTTTAATAATAATTTGTTAAATTTTGGGCGAGTTATATCGGAAGGAATTTTAAATTTCAACAAAAAAAATTTTGAACAAATGAAAATTCATTTTTCGTGTATCTTTTTTTTCAAAGAAAAAAAACCCACCTGATTTTGCAAAATTTTCAGAATTTGCGAAACCTATAGTTCTTACAGGTATTCAGAATACAATAAATGTTTTTTTATGATTTATTGTAATTTTAAGAGGTTTTTGTTGAACCAATATTCATAACGTGTGCGGTACAGTAAATGTGTCAAACTTAAACGCCCAATAAACTTTTGATAAGCTTGGTAAAATATAATGTTTATTTCACACGACTTAACGTTGAAATTTTATTTAAATGTAATGACTGATCACCCTAAAATAGGCATTTTTCGATAACGTGTCAACGTTCTTGCAGTTTGGATATGACGTCAACACGTGATATGATGTCATCACGCGACATAATGTCCTCACGCAATAGGTAACATTGATGTAATTAAAACGTAAGCAGTGTATTGCAATATTTCCATATTTTTGTATAATGTAACCAATGAGCTTAAGTTCAAAATCCGTTTCATTGGTTTGCATGCACTCGTGAAAAACTGTGAGTAGTTATTTACCAACAAATATCGTTTTTCCCGATATGACGTAGATCTAACATGTTTACGTGACTATTTCCTCACGTTTCATAATCTATAATTCAACCAATCACAATGCTTTATTTTTTAAAATATCTCCTTTCTATTTCGTGTAGAAACAGTCTATAGAAACTATTGTTATAGAACAAACTTTGGGGAAAAATAGCGTAAACACTAAGTCAGTTAGAGTCCAAATAGAGAAATCTACATGAAATAGACACGCCAGTCGGTCGCTACCGCTCCCTCCTTTGCCGTGTCTACTTCATGTAGATTTCTCTATTTGGACTCTAACTAATACGTAGAACTTGTCACGTTTTGTCTTTAAAATGAGTACTTTTACATTCGGGTAGTTTACGTTGAGTTATTTTCTCTTTAGCGAGATTTAATAATATATTTTCATAGCAAAGAGGCCTCCCCCCACAGTTACGCGTTTTCATATAAACGGAGAGTTTTTATTTTGTTAACATCATTTTTAAATAGTTTATTCTAGATCGGAAACATTCACCGAAGGTCAGATTCTTTTTCTATAAAGTATCGGTAAGTTGTTCACAAAATTCAATCATTCTAGTGGATCACAGCCGTGTGACTGATGTTAAACTTGTAAATGCTCATTTATCAATGCTAACAGACTCAGTGGTTGCAATTAACAACTTGTGATATTTTAGGTCATCCTGATGTAGATTTAAAAAGATATTTCAAATATTTCTAGGGGCATTTTTAAAATGGAAAAATATCGTTACTTTTTAGTTGCATTGCAATACATAGTAAGCTAGATTGGTTTTATGTTGAGGCCACTTAAGCCTTAAAACGAAAACGAAAACAAAAAAGAAAACGTTTATTATTATTTTAATTCTTTCGTGAAAATAATAAAAAACAATGACATAAAAGTGTTCTGAAATACTAAAGTAAAAAAGGTAACTTAATAAGTGATGAACTCTTATCCTGAATTATTTATAAAGCTCAACAAAACATAATAAATTTTCAGACTTGTTCATTACAATTGTTTATTCAACCATTGGAAACTAATAAATTATAAGATTTATTGAAATGGCAAATGCACAAGGCTGTAAAACAGTAAATAATATCAAGGAGTCTTTTGAAGAGTATGGATTTGTATTGCATACTTGTTTTTTTTTCTATATTGCAGATAGAAATTTTTTAAAATAAAACAGATTGTATATTCAAGGTTCATACAACGCGCCCAGCATGAGACTGTTTTGTATACCACAGAATTTTTGTAACCGGAAATGCAATTCATCTTTCGGACGATTTTTGGCAGTCGTGATTGTCATAACAATTTTATTACTGATGTTGTCAAGGAAATATCGGGCGCATTATGAAGGTAAATGCAACTTTTTCATAGAACTCATTTGATGTGTCGCCTGCGATAGCAGTTAGAATCTTAGGTGTCACGATGTCAACAACCGTCGTCGTTTCTATACGGTATTTCAGCATCCTTTAGTATTGGAAATAACTCGCAATTTATCAACACTTTGATGTCGTAAAACTTTATTTAAGTTCTTTTTTTTTACAAAAATGCAAATTGGTGAAGTTAAAAATACATATTAGGTAGGAAGGATAATCAGGACACACGCTTTAAGACATCATCGTGTGGGATGGATCAAAACTGTACTGTTTATTGGTGTTAATATTGAGTTGCGCTCAACCCGGGTCTAGACGGCGTGGGAAGTAATATGCATTTCCATTGCTGCCCATGAACAGGCTCAATCAAACCGAACCTGCAATAGTTTCAATATTTTATTTGTCGTGTTTGATAAAATTCAACGTTCCCTTTTTAACTATTTCAATTATTGTGGAATAAAATTAATTTTCGAAAGTGAAGATAAGGCCACATGCCTAAAATGGTGAAAAATATTGTGAAATATCTGAGATGTAAGGCGAGCAACCCATACGACAAATTGCATTTATCTGTATTCATATTTTCAGTTGAATACACCGCCGGAAACAGAGAATTGTCAATTCAAAGTGAACTAAACAAACCTGTAAGTTCTTAGATTTGCTCTACTAGGTCATTTTAGGAAATATACATAACAGGAACGACCACATCCAGAAGACACAGACTCCCTACTCAGCCATTAAGTAGAGAGGTGAAGAGTGCGTGGGTAATCAAATGAGGAGAAAGAAGTTAATCTTGAAATTTATGAAACCAACTATTTAACCTGTACGAGTAAGGGTTAGACTAGAGAGTTCACATCACGTTTTCCAAATGAACACAGTTTTTTCCATACAGGACAAGATATTATTACAATCTGAAGTCAGTCCATTTCGATTATTAACAACTGGTAAGGAAAATGTTCCTAGTAATAAATATTTGATTGTCTTATTTTTTACAGCTTGTTGTATTGTAACCGGAAAGTGTTTTTATTTCAAGAAAACAAGACTTGAAGAAGAATACTGCAAGCAAACACATAGTTTATGTACATACTTAATCAAACAAGAATAATTAAACATTGAAATATGTTTTAATTACTAAATATAAAATAATATAAAAAAATCAAGTTTGAATTTAGAAGACTTTAGGAAACTTGCAATTATGCTAAGGTCAGTTCTTGCCATTTGTGCGCGTATTTGCCTGTTGATATTTATATTAATACTTAAAACATGTAACGTTAAGAAAGTGATGTAAAATGTATTTTAAACCTCCATTTCATTTACAATGTCAATCTTCCATAGGCCACCGTGACATATAAGTACTGTCAAAAAAATTTACTGTCGGAAAAAGACTGTCACCAGCTACCATAGGTACAGAATGCTCGAAAATTATACTGTACCATTCGCGCATGCTCATTTACTGTCGGAAAAAAACTGTCACCCGCTACCATAGGTACGGAATGTTCGAAAATTATACTGTACCAATCGCGCATGCGCAATATCTTTTTTTGCATTTCCGTTGTAAACAGACGACAATAATGTCAAGCAACAAACGTTTTTCTACCATAAACGAGGCAGATTTAAAGACTCTGGATCAAGAGAAAGACTCAAAAAACACGAAGCATGTTGTGAAGCGTGGGGTTAATTTGTTTAGCGAATTTGAATAGTTTGAATGGTTTGAATAGTTTTTCGGTATAATAAAATAAATGTTACATGTCTGACAGGGTGACAGTAAAATTGTCAACTTTCGAAAATACTGTCAACCTCGGCCTCGCCTCGGTTGACAGTATTTCATCAAGTTGACAATTTTACTTTCACCCTGTCTGACATGTAATATTTATATAATATTATTCTACATGTGTATTTTCCAAAATTTAATAATATTTTTCTCTATTGTAAATCAATAACCAGCTGTCCTTTACTAATGATAAAATGAGTTATGCAGATAATCAACATGAAACTAATACTAGTATTATTATTTATTGACAAAGAGAACTAACCTTGTCTGGTTTTGTAATTATAACGGGGTTCTCCACTGTATGTTCTTCATGATCGGGCAACATTTTGCAATAAATACCAATATTTGCTGAAATTTTCTTTTATCAGTCTAGGTCCTCAAAAGATGCTGCGGATTTAGAGGCCTCTCCTAGCGAAGGTTACAAACGGGCAGACTTTCTTCGAGCAGCCTGCAAGAAATGCGGAACGCAAAAGAACCCAGGAAAGACACGAGGAAGCTATAACCATCAACATAAGGCATTTTATTGTCCACTTTGCAAAATTGCTTCTACGTATTGGACCCGGTTTTTCAAAATGATGGAATTTAATGAAAAGGGGCAGTATAAAAATACTCCGTTTGATGTTCCGATTGGACAGGCACCACCTAGTGATCAGTTTCTTAATCTTTCATCTGAGTTGATAACACCGCAGAATTACAACGCAAAAGACTGTTTTAGATTTTTAGTTGTACGCAGTCCTTTTAGCCTATTATTTTCGGCTTTTTTTGACAAAATTGTAGGACCGAATCCAATATTATGGTCTTATTTTGGTAAACCTGCTGTAAGCATTTTTAAAGGAAGCAACATTTCTTCCTGTGGAGACGATGTGACGTATGAAGAATTCCTAAGTTACGTTGTACATGTCGACAATCAAAAACAGGGATTAGATTGCCATGTAGCGAAATTTGACGCGTGTTTGCCTTGCGAAACAAACTATACATTTATTGTCAAAATGGAAACTTTCAAAGTAGATACATTTTATATTTTATCTAAATTAAACCAAACACGTACGTTAGATATATTCCGGGAAAACTTCACTGAATTGCACGCAGATGACGCTATTGATGATTCTGTTTCTGGACCGTTTTCTTGGAAAGACGAGATTGTCAAATGCATCTCCTGGCCTAAGGCATTAGCACGTACCTGGCGAAAATTACAGATACGCGGTGTCATCGGATGTGACGCATTTCCGCTCAGTGAAGCGGAAGCTATAAGTAAGGACAAATTTATCGAGTTATTAAAGACTATCAGAAAAAATATATCACCTGATGAGGTTTCTTGGCAAAAGAAACAGGCTTACATGGAAACATATAGAAGTGTTCCGACCGAAGTCGTAGATGGAATAAGGCATGTCTATCAAAAAGAATTCACTTTGTTTGACTATGATGACCGTCCAGGAATTTTATTCGACAGGACAGAACCTTTCAAATTTTACGGTTTCCTAGATTATTCCAACATAAATAGAAAGATAAATCCATAATAAGTTATGTATAAAAATGTATCCGTGGGATTTTCATATAAGACTTAATTCATAATTGTTAAAAATTATATTGATTGCGGTAATCACTTGGAAAATCACAAACCACCCCGTAAAAGATTAATCTCGATTTTGAACTTTTGTGTCACATTCTGTGGCATATCTAAGAAATAAAAATCATCATTTATTATTCCTCTTATATAAAAAGTAGAGATTTGAAATATTACCATAATAGGAGGGTAAAATTGATATGAGGTATGAAAAATGAAAAATGTTTAAGGTAGTCTTACTGTAATGATTTCCCGCGCTTTTTTCTCGAATGTCGGGAATACTCGGTTAACTGTCACTAACAGTCGACAATAATCGATGTTGGTTCGGCTACTATCGGCTCTGACGAGTAGCGTCGGAAGTCACCGAAAGCGAGCCGATGTTTGACGACGTCGCAAATTTATGCGCGGGAAAGCATTACAGTTAAACTACCTTAATGTACATATCAGGAACGGCCACATCCAGAAGACACAACCTCCCTACAAAGCAAACAATAATCTTATCATGTTAAGCTAGAGTTCATAAGGGTGTAATTTGTTGATCAACGATAAAAAATGGTTAGTATCTTTATTTAACAAATCGTCACGGTACCTAGATTAGTTGTTAAAAGCTGTACAAACGTCGTATTGATGTTCAGTAGAAAGATGCTACATAAAGTCTCTTTCATAGCAGTATTAGACAGAACATCAACAAGGTGTGCACAATTAGTAACCATAGTAATGCCTATAACTTATTAAAGCCTCATAGCCGCCGAAACAATGTACTACAATTTCCGGTTCTGTTTTGACTTTGATAAGATAACTGTTTATGATATTCGATAACGTTCAACTATATGAGATTTTGTTTCTTTTTTTTCGTTCACATTTAACCTGAATTCTATCAGTCTCCCAAATTATTTCGTTCTTGTTTAATAGTTTCATTAATTGGAAATAAATAGCTTTTTTATAATAGTTGTTACAAAAATACATTCGGTTCTCTTCTGACAAATATTTGTTACAACACGTATTCGGTTCACTTGTAACATGTAATTGTTACAACACACATTCGGTTCTCCTGTAACAAGTTATTGTGACAACACATATTCGGTTCGCTTGTAACAAGTTATTATGACAACACACATTCGGTTCTCCTGAAACAAGTTATTGTGACAACACATATTCGGTTCTCCTGTAACAAGTTATTGTGACAGCACATATTCGGTTCTCCTGAAACAAGTTATTGTGACAACACATGTTCGGTTCTCCTGTAACAAGTTATTGTGACAGCACATATTCGGTTCTCCTGTAACAAGTTATTTTGACAACACATATTCGGTTCTCCTGTAACAAGTTATTGTGACAGCACATATTCGGTTCTCCTGTAACAAGTTATTGTGACAGCACATATTCGGTTCTCCTGTAACAAGTTATTGTTACAACACATATTCGGTTCTCCTTTACAAGTTGTTGTGACAACACATATTCGGTTCTTCTGTAACAAGTTATTGTGACAACACATATTCGGTTCTCCTGTAACAAGTTATTGTGACAACACATATTCGGTTCTCCTGTAACAAGTTATTGTGACAACACATATTCGGTTCTCCTGTAACAAGTTATTGTGACAACACATATTCGGTTCTCCTTTAACAAGTTATTGTGACAACACATATTCGGTTCTTCTGTAACAAGTTATATGTTCCTCTTGTTTGTACCCCATTTTTTATCTGGGGACCATACCCCGCTGCACATGGAATGGTATTAATCTGAAAACATCGCATTGAAGGTCCTATGTTCACCTCCATATGCATACCATCGTTTGGGATTGATCAAATAGAACTGTTTACTGGTGTAAATATTGATTTGTGCTCAACCCGGCGCTGCCTTTCATTACTGTCCATGAACAGGCTCAATCAAACCTGATCCTGGAATATTTTTATATTTGTCGTCTTCGGTGGCTTTCAAAGTTGCCTTTTCATCTATTTTATGATTTACATTCGTGGAATTTATACTTAAGGTATCACTAACATTGAAAATGGCGAAAACTTGCTAACATTTTAAAATTGAATTTTGAATACTCATTGCTTCCTAAATTTTAGTGAAGAAATGTATATATATAACTTAAAGTATGTACTAATGTTTGCAAGCACAATTTAGTCTAAATCATGTTCTTATTACCAAGCATATACTAAAACATGAGAACTCTGAAATTCATGGGCAATATACCAAAGTAACTCATACATGAAATAAGTATATGCTAGTCTACAATGCTTAGTGCCAATTCGTCAAATTAATGTTAGGGGTTTCAAGAAATTCAAGGAAATGTAAATTCATGCAATTGTTTGCGACCCCTTAAGATGTTTTTGATGAAATGACTATGTGCAACTAACGGTTTAATTACCTTTCATTCTGAATCAGAACCGCATTTTGAAATAGTAAATTTAAAGAGACATTTCTTGTAAAGAAGCCCAAGCTTTAACGAAGTTAAAATCAAACAGGGCAAATCTAACGTATAATTTGTCATGCTATTGTAAATATCGACTCTACTATAAATGTATTGGACTTCAACTAATCAATCAAATATCGCCGGAAATCTATATATTCGCATCATGATTTACCAAAAGTGGTAACCGTATATTTGTTAACACATGTTTTTGTGAAAAACGTTTGATTGTTTTATATTTGTTTTTGAAAATGTCATATAATCATACAGCATGCGAACATGTTCGTTAATGCAGTTTAGTGGTGGTATACAAAACGTTAACAATTAAAAAAACGTAACTAAATTCAACGTTTGTTATAAAACTAAACTCTAGTTGATTGGAGGCACTGTAGGCTATCTTTCGTGTTGAATTGTTTAATAATTGTATTTTTTTTCTAGATTGACTTTGTTCCCAGCCTAACTATTTGGCCACTTTTTTTAAATAAGATTTTAATATAAATAACTAACACTTTACAAAACATGTTATTTGTGTAAAGAAATAAATTAGAGAAATTCTCAAACAGGCAATCTCTGTCAACAGCTAGCTCAATATGCATCCTTTGCTTTTGGGTATTTGGTCCACCTGGAAATAAAAAAAACACAACTTATATTAATAAGCTTAATGTACAACTTATTCTGATTGTTTAACAACTGACCGTATATCAATTCTTCGTTGGCCTTTCACAACTTTTGCGTTTTTTGTTGTTGTTTTTTTTTTTTGGGGGGGGGGGGGGGGGGCGGGAGGGGGGTTGCAATAATTCAAGTCTTCGAAACATGTGTATAAATGCTATAAGAATTTATTAACCTTTCTATCGGCAATACATTATCAATCGTTCTTTGTTTGGTTGTAAACTTCATTCGTACGTTACTGAACTAATATTATTTTTTTTAAAGAAATCATACATTATCCAAACGCTTGCACGCACGCACACAAACGGTTCATCTTTAAGCTTTCAGCTTAATATTCACATCATTGCCAAATGATTTATAACTTTTCAAACGTTCTGAATAACCTTATTTTAAACAATGAGAGATCGGATTCAACCGAGAAGATATCCACAAATTTTAAGGTTAATATCGCTCGGCAATTTTATACATTCTTTTTGCAAGGGCGAGTGATCGTATGTGTCAATTCAAAAGTTAAAAGATCATTCAACAGAGCTTTGACAATGGTTAAATAATAGTTAAAATACTCCTCGTAACTACATTAGACTTTCAACAGTAATGCTGAGTAGAAAGCAAGGAACTTTGCTTGCTGGGTATTGTTATGAATAGGTCAGTCTTTTTAAACATGAAGGAAGGCTTTATTTAACAATTATTTACTGTCAATAACTAGAGCAATTAAGGCACGTCCTGTCTTAAGATTATTAGCAGTACTGTGGTATTTTTAAAACAAAGTTTGTACTATTTTTTCTATCTTTTTTTTCGAAATTTCAACAACTGTGTTCTGAACATAAAGTATCTTAGACATGAGTAACGTGGTCTTATTTAATAAAACACATTTTATGTTAAAACACAAAAAATGTGGCAATTTCGACGTACGATTTTGACACGTTATGCGCGTTCAAGTCGTATAGATTCCAACAACAGCTATGCGCATGAGCAAAAGGTCATAACTCTTAAAATACATGGATTCTGATTGTGCCATCTAACTTAAACTTGGGAGAGGTAGCACAGATTAGGTTGCTTGGATCCGGTGAGCTAGCCGTTTGTTTGTATTTTGTTCCATGGTAAACATCCTTAGTATGCAAGGTTCCACACAGCGTTCATGCACAGTAAAGATTACGTAGTTTCCTTACAATAGATTACTAAACAGCTTTTTCATCCCTATCCCCCCCCCCCAAAAAAAAAAACAACAACAACAAACAAACTGTTAATGTGCTAAATTGTTTCGCGATTCAATTTCGATTTGTTAAGAACTTGAACATCAGATGTGCACCTTAAACATAGCATGTAATTGCTCTGTCAAAGTAGTCACATTTTTCGTCATAAGTTTACATTTGAAGCACGGCGAAGTCGTGTTTACACTTGATAAAATGTGCTTTTTCAAGCACTGCAACATTTGCAACGACAAACCTGTTACACAAAGTCATAGAAGTTTAAGGTATAGTTCAAAAGGTTTTAAGTGTTTACCAATACTATTTAATCAGGCGGGGATCTTAGACATGTATTGGCTCTCCCGAACTAGTTCTAGTTCAACATTGATAAAATGTGTTTTTCCATTACTGATAGATTTTCAACAAAAATAATCTCATAAAAAATTTCATAAAAATTGAAGATAACATTTAAAAGGTTAGATTTTGAGGCACGGCTGCGCCGTGTTTACATGCACTGCTAAATACTTATCGTGACGGGAATCTCGTACTAAAAATGCATTTGCTCCATCAAAATAGTTACCTTTACTTGTTCAAATCAGGCACGGTGAAGGCGTGTTTACTATTATGCGTTACATTTGCAACAACTACATTTTTTTTCATAAAATATGGAAGGTTTAAATATGACGCACGACAAAGATCTGCCACTTCGATTGAATATTTATTTATTTTAGAAATATTTAGAGAAAACTGATCGTGGATCGGATATGATAAGGAGTTAATGGTTACTTATTATGCTGGAATTTAAAACAAAGTCGACAAGAAAACAGTAGTCTTGTCAGTTTGATATTTATTTTCCTCAATGTAAACTAGGGTTTCTAATAACTTAAAGGCAAATTGTTTCAGAACTATTTAAAATAAATATGTTTGAATCAATGCTGTTGTTAAAATGCGTTCTTTTTGAAAAAAAAATCGAATAAATCTATATTATAACAACAAAAGATATTTGAAGATAAAACGTTGATACCGCATTAAGTCTGCCTGAGTCTGTTGGTTCTTTGAATTCCTACAATAAACAGAATCGACTTATTCAATTAAACATATACAAAAACAGTACTTAAACATTTTTTTTTATAAAAGGGCAATTAAAAACACGTAACGAATCAGAACTGAATAGAGAATTTCTTTATTTGAAAGTTCTTGAAACGTTATTAAATAATACTTATTGATTTCAGGTTATTGTTTTACATTCCATATTTGCTTACAAGATAAAAAAAACTAGTCTGTTAATAGATGAATAGGGAACTTTAAATGCCACCGAACAAGACAAATATAAAAGTTTGGTTGAGCCTGATCATGGGCAGTAATCGAAATGCATGTCACTTCCCATGCCGTCAAGCCCCGGGTTGAGCGCAACTATGTAAATTGAAATTAATCTTACCAGATTGTTCGTGATAAAATGCATTAATATTCGGCTATATTAGCTTACATCTACATGTTAAGTTTAAACGACTAAATGCCCTTATTACCGAGTGTACATTAAAACATAAGGAAATACCGTTCACATTAAAACAATGAAATTCATATACGATAACCATATATCTGAAAAGTCTTGGCATCTTTCAATGAACACTACATCTACATCTACCATATCTTGCGGCGAGTTGTCAATAAATCATCAGGTTTTGAAGATGTTTGCGAAAGTCTCTTTTAACATCAATCAACTTTAGGTTTTAAGCCCAACACAGTTTGCTATAATATTTCAAAAAATGACATGTGATTGCTACGCTGTTAAGAAATACAACACCATTGTTTCCAATGAAACCGAAAGTAAGGTACATTGTATTTGTTATAGAATTACTAAGATCCTTCTATATTTCGACCAGTCGCAATGAATACAGATATATTTAACAGTTAAATTAGAATTTCATATACGTTTTTGTTCGCTTGGTAATTAGAGGTTAACGTTGTCTGGGCAGAGTATTTAAATATATTTCTACACTTAAAATCATCGATTTTTTTCCCCTAAATTCATTTTCAAATTTTAGCATTTTTTTTCATTTGCAATTTCATGGCATCGCAAAATATACATAGGCAAACGCATTAATACTGGGTCCGAGGATTGAAGAACTGTTACACAGATTGACTGCATTTAAATAGCAAAGTGCTACAGGGTTAATGCACCCTTTCAAAGTTTTCCCACTATGTTTTGCTGACGAACGAGTTGTCGCATAATAAAAAGAATGTTGGTCAGTGGCGAACGCATTTCCCTGTATTGTCAGGGCTCTAAAAATATTATTTAGGATATGCATCTTAAAGAGTAAGTTAAATCAAAGTTGATAAAAAGAACTTTTTAATTTTGGTAGGCGTCTGAAGGACGTCTGTGAAGCAGTTTTCCACCGATGCCTGTAAGCAATTTCGTTGTGTCGACAGTTCTCAAGTTGCGCTTAAACCGGGGCTAGGCGGCGTGAGCAGTAATATGCATTTCCATTACTGCCCATGAACAGGCTCAATCAAACCGAGCCTGCAATATTTTTACATATGTCGTTTCGGTTGCTTTCAAAGTTCCCTTTTCATCTCTTTTTAGTAAATGGAAAATTCATACAACACACCAAAATTACAAAGTTCAAATACCTTTTCAAATTTCTTTTGCACCGTACGAGTAAGCTTCAGTTGCGATAGCCTAGCTCTAATGGTTCGAAATAGAAATCAACCTGTTTGATGAAATGCAATACAAAGCATCAGCAAAACTCAACCTCTCATTTAATTAAAACACAGAACCCTTTCATAACCTATGTTTGGGAATCAAAAGCGTACTGTCGCGGCCATGAAAACTAACAAACATTCTGTTTAATAACTACAATATCATGAGCTACGAATGAAAAAAATACCATCCATATTTTCTGGATTATTTCAAATAGAATCTATCTATAAATACAAACGTACATTCACGGCTCAATGCGTTAAATCAAACTATACTATTTAAACGAGGTAGTGGTCTAAAATAAAATAACAAAATACGTACAAAGTATATCAAGACAAGATTATTTTTTAAACAAGATAAGTGCAAAATACATAAACCAGAAATACATATATAAATACAAGTGTGACTTGGTTAAAGAAGTACAAGTACAATGTTGTTTTTTTGCGCAAGGATACCTCTAAACCAAGAGTATATAACATCTAAATGCAGCTGCCGTCCTTGTTTAAGATTAGGAGCCGTGGGTCATTACATTAAAATTTTAACATATTTTAAAACATGAAAGAATAAATATTTTTTTATTTTAAATAGTTTCAAGTTATTATCAAGAGTTAGAAAAGCGCACAGCCAGGCCGTTATTAGTAACCGTCACCCTTCGCGTACAGAGATGAGAGCTGTACGGGTTCTTTGCAAATCTTTTACCTCACCAGTTACTCGATTTGTACTTAAATACATTCACCACTGACAGGTATTTCTCCTTCGAAATTAGCGGGCACTTTACAATTGCAGACGTCTTGGACTAACGATGCAGCCAGATAGGGGCTCAAACCCGTGATCCCTCGCTTACAGCTCATTTGCAGTTCCAACAGAGCTATTCTCGTTGCAAACAGATCTTATTCCCACATTATAGTCACTCTATTTGTTCCGAGACAAAACCCCACTTCCTCACAAACTCAATATTCATCCTCAACTTACAGACGACACTTCATATAAGCAACCAAATCAATTTATCCATTCCATATAAACGATTATCGCCTTGCTAAATGTCATTTAGTTGGACGTAGACTATACTTTTTAATGAGTTCTTTGTGGGAATAAATTGTGGGAATAAATTTGAATCAAATTATAACTTTATCTCAACCATACATGTAATCTATTATAGGACTTTTTTAATATCAGATTAAAATATTTAATTAATAAACTGGGATTCACTAGTCGAAGTCAGACGTAACCTTTTCGGTTCAATAAGTTCAAGTTATAATCAATTCTATTTGGTCAATATGAGCACTTCATTGATTGGTTTTCAGTTTTGCTTATAATAGGTGCGTCAGGGGTTATAGGGCATACTGCTTGTGTCGTTCTCGGTGGAACATTTTCTTTTCTTGTCTCAGAAGATAAACATTTCAGATGCGCAATTCATCATTCTGCATATTCGAACCAATAACGTTGCCAATGGCCAACCAGCAGACACTATACTAGCAGATTATGCTAATTTAATAACAATTGTACATAGGTTATTTCCTTCAGTTAAACTTATTTTTTCATCAATTCTCCCTCGGCCGTTGGATCATCAATTGACAGACAGTGCAATACGTATTATAAATAAGGGTGTTGAAACAGACCTAGCGAACAATTTAAATATCAAGTTCATTCGTTCATATAGGTCTAATGAGCTGAGGCATTTTTTCATTAGAGTTATAGAGCCAGAATATGATTTGTTATTGTCAAAGCAATGATACAGAAAGACAGGTGCAAAAACAAAAAGGTCTGTCCATTGTCAATGTTTAACTATAATTATTGCCTTTGCATGAACATAATAAATGTGAAACTTTTGTTTTAGCTTTTCATTGTATAAATACCAATATGATTTGTTCTTGGTATTTGCAATTTGACTTTTCTCTTGTTTAAATACCAATATGATTTGTTCTTGGTATTTGCAGTTTGACTTATGGAAAGCCGGAGTACACCCCCGTAAGTATTAATAATTTCCTATGCAATTCAGTTTACTCCAATACTTACGTAAAAATGACGATACCCGCTATTTATAAATTATATCGCCCTAATAGTATGTTAATAATTTTTCATCCAAAAATCCGCAAATAGTAACAACGGCTTTTCGTAATTTACTAACTCCGGGATTTATTAACTACGGGAAAATTTCACCCCGGAGGTAATAATTTACTAACTCCGGGATTAACTTACTCCGGGGAAATTTCACCCCGGAGTTAATAATTTACTAACTGCGGGATTCACTTAGTACGGAAAAATGCCACCCCGGAGTTAAATCTACACCGCTAGCCTTTAGCGCAAGAGTCTTGAGTCTAGTCTCGAATTCTGAGATTGCTTCTAATTGAGTAAAGTTTCAAATTCTTAGATCTGATTGGTCTAAATTGAATCTTGTCTCAAATTCTGAGTAATTGATTGATTAAAATTGAGTCAAGTCTCAAATTCTGAGCAATTTATTGCTTCAGATTGGGGTAAGTCTCAAATTCTAAGAAGATTGGTCTAAATTAAGTAAAGTCTAAAATATTATGAGTGATTGATTTAAATTGAGTCATGTCTTAAATTCTGAGCAAACTATTACTTCAAATTGAGGTTAGTCTCGAATTCTAAGAAGATTGGTTAAATTAAATCAAGTTTCGGGGAAATGTCACCCCGGAGATAAATCTACACCGCTAGCCTCTAGCGCAAGAATCTTGAGTCTAGTCTCGAATTCTGAGAAATTGATTGCTTCTAATAGAGTAAAGTTTCAAATTCTGAGCATCTGATTGGTCTAAATTGAGTCTAGTCTCAAATTCTGAGTAACTGATTGATTAAAATTGAGTCAAGTCTCAAATTCTGGGCCATCGATTTCTTCATATTGAGGTAAGTCTCAAAATCTAAGGAGATTGGTTTTAATTGAGTCAAGTCTCATATTCTGAGTATCTGATTGGTTTAAATTGAGTCTTATCTCAAATTCTGAGCAATTGATTGATTTAAATTGAGTAAAGTCTCGAATTCTGAGCATCTAGTTTGTTTAAATTGAGTCTAGTCTCAAATTCTGAGAAACTTACTGGTTTAAATGGAGTCTATTCTCAAATACTGATCATCTGATTGGTTTAAATGATAAACAAATCGGATTATTATCTGCAGTTAAAGAAGACCAATCGGGATCATCTTTACATCCGCGTGTAGCTTCTAGCGCAAGCATTTTGAGTCGAGTCTCAAATTCTGATTAATTGATTGATTTATTTAAATTGAAACAAGTCTCAAATTCTAAGCGAATGACTGGTTTAAATTGAGTCAAGTCTAAAATTTTGAGTATTTGATTGTCTTAATTGAGTCTAGTCTCAAATTCTTAACAATTGATTGGTTTATATTGAGTCAGGTCTCAGATTCTGAGCAAAAGATTTATTTAAATTGAGTCTAGTCTCGTTCTGAGCACCTGACTTTTTAAAATTAAGTCTATTCTTAAAATCTGAGCCATGGATTAGTTAAATTGAGTCCTGTCTCAAAGTCTGAGCATCTGATTTGTTTGAATTGAGTCTCATTTTCAGAAAGATTAATTAATGTAATCGAGTCAAGTCTTAAATTCTGAGCAATTTATTGCTTCAAATGGAGTAAAGTCTCAAATACTTAGCATCAAACTTGTACAAATTGAGTCTAGTCTCAATTTCTGAGCAACTGCCTGGTTTAAATTGAGTCTAGTCTCAAATTCTTAGCAGAAGATTGCTTCAAATTTAGTAACGTTTAAAATTCTGAGTATCTGATTGGTCTAAATTGAGAATTGTCTAAAATTCTAAGCAATTGTTTGATTTAAATTGAGTCAAGTCTCAAATTCGGAGCAAGTGACTTGTTTAAATTGAGTCAAGTCTCAAATTCGGAGCAAGTGACTTGTTTAAATTGAGTCAAGTCTCAAATTCTAAGAACCTGATTGGTTTAAACTGAGTCTAGTCTCAAATTCTTAGCAATTGAATGGTTCAAATTGAGACTTGTCTCAAATTCTGAGCAATTGATTGCTTCAAAATGAGTTAAGTATCAGATACTCAGAATTTGAGACTTTACTCAATTTGAAGTAATCAATAGCTCAGAATTTGAGACTAGACTCAATTTTAACCAGATGCTCAAAATTTGAGACTAAACTCAATTTGAAGTAATCAATTGCTCAGAATTTGAGACTTGACACAATTTTATCCAGTTAATTGCTCAGAGGCTAAACGCGGATGTAAAGACGAACCTGATTGGTCTTCATTAACTTCGGATAAACATCTGATTGGTTTACACTATCTATCGGGTTTCCAAATATCACCGCTATTGCTATTACTACTAGCGGGGTAGATTTATCTCCGGAGTTAGTAAATCTCGGTGTAAGTAAATTATTAACTACGGGGTGAAATTTCCCCGGAGATAATAAATCCCGGAGTTTATAAATTACTAAAAGCCGTTGTTAATATTAGCGGGGGTTTTGGGGCGATATAATTTATAAATAGCGGGAATCGTCATTTTTACGATAGTATTGGAGTCTACTGAATTGTATAGCAAATTATTAATACTAACGGGGGTGTACTCCGGCTTTCCATAGACTTTGCTCTTGTCCATTAGCATGGAATGACACAAGTCTATCTATTAAATATTTATTATAGTGAGTTTTGTTAGTTTTTGTAGTGCAAGTCTTCATATTAGGAAAAATTAATTTATCTTTCATATGATTGATTCATATATTGATTTCCAGAACAAGCTTGCAAATAATCGTTGCTGGTGCAAGTAACTACGTGCAACAACAAAGAATAGGCTTCATTTCATTTATCAATAATAGGAAAACATACTTTTGCTCACTTCAATTGTCGCTTAAACAATGATGTTTGGTTGTACAATCTTTCGTAATTTCAAGATTTATAGTTGACACATTAGTAGCTCAGACATAATAAGCATGATCTTTTTCGAATAAAATACATAACTGTGAAATAACATACCTGAAATTGCTATGTTTTGTCAACAAAATGTTGTTGTTTTTTTTAAAATAAAATGTTGATACCTCTGAACCTTTTGCTGTTGAGTCTCTGAAGGATTCCTAAAAAACACAAATTAAAGCGACTTCAACAAAAACCACGGGAATAATATTTACCTAATAGAAAGGATCAAAATCATCTTTTGATAAATATTGCTCATCAATATTCGCATTTTGATTTTCGGCGTTAGCTGTCTAAGCTCACTTTTGATCTAGTTTTTCGACCAATGAAATGTTGTAAATAATACTCGTATTCTCTTATTATGCAGAGGGAAAATGAAATAAACTATTTCGATTGGTAGCTATTTACACCAGAGAGGCATCTAGCAGGGTGGAGAGGTATCTAGTGGAATTTTTATTATTATGCAGCTGAAAAATCGATTATAGATTAATTCGATTGGTTGTTAATGGGTGTTGTATTGGAGGAAAAAACATATTTACGATTTAAGTAACCAGTTAATTCAATATTGATGGCTTAAATACAATATTATATGGAATATTCTTGGGTGTCAGGTAAACACTTGCATACAATACACAGTGTAAAACGAAAGAGAAGTGTAGATATTCCCAGTTTTTACTGGTTCCTTTCTAGTTCCTTTGATACTGATTGTTAATTTCAAGTACGAAATACAAGTTCATTGTAGTGTAGTGGCTAACACTCTCGCCTCTCAAGCGGAGGCCCCGGGTTGAATACTCAGGCCGGACACTTTTTTTAAAGTTGATATACGTTAAAGTTGGTAGATTTCGCTCTTTTAACCGGCTGTTATTATTTATATTTATTAAATTTCAAGGACATTTATTCATCTTGAATTCGCACTCTACACGAGGTATTTTATTGAAACTGAATATTTTGCTTCTTTAATGGACTTGTTATCACTGAATGAAATTGTTGCAACAGCTTCAATATTTTTTTTGAATGACACTTTCAATAAATTTATAAGTTGTCATGATTCGGTCGCTTAATGTCTAAGTCATACTAAGAAGGCAGGGAGGGTTCGTCAACAGCTATAACAAATAAAATAAAATATCTAAACTGTGTCTGCTTTGCCTCTCTGTTTTTCTTTCTTTCTTATAAACATGTATATATAAATCTTTTCCATCATCGCCGTTTATCTTTTTTAAAGATATTTCTTGTTTGCAAGTTCAATCAATTCTCAATTAAGTAAGATTTTACGCTTTCTTTTAATTTATGTTGTAATGGTGAGCGTACATTGCGAAGATGAAAAATTGTCTGAAAATCTAACAATGAATATTTATGGCAAATACATGTACTAGTTTTCGACCAGATTTTAATAAATAAATGCTTGAATATGTGGCTATATTAACTTTTGTCTGAATTATGACGATTTAATTTGCGTTTATTGCAAAGAAAAGAGTAAGACAAAAGGAACTAAGTTAAATTTTCATCGGAAATCTAAATTCATAACACTAATCTTCAATTTCTCACGGCTAGTTGTAACAAAAATCAAGTTTTTAAGATGGATGAGAGTACTCTTTTTTCACATGCATCTACCTACTTTGGGTTTGCATTTAAAAACAATACAAGCCTGCCAAACGAATGAACAACAGCATTGTAGGCGTGGTCGTTCACATACCGTAAGGATTTGTACTTTGTTTTGTTGTACCTTGCTCCATCACACCATTATTAAATAACATACCTAAACGTTTCAATTTGAGATGTTTAAAAACTATTTTTGCGGAAAACAAATTGTAAAGGGAACTATCCATTAGCTATCCTTTGTTAAGATGCAGATTGTATTCTTAAAATGTGTACACTTGGAAATACTTTAACAATAAACGCTGTCAACAGCTAGAGCAATAACGACACATAACATTTTAAAGCAGACTGGGAGTTTGGGTTCGTTCTAAAAATAATGATATCATATTAACACTGTCGAAACGTTTTAAACTGAAGACTTTACATCATCTTTCAAAATTCAAGAACAGTGCTCCGTACATAAATTAACTAAGGCCAAAGTAACTCGATTATTATTCAATACATATTACATATAAATGTAAAAGAAAATTTATATGAGAAAATGTGATATTTTGTCAACTAAAACTTGTGTAGTAAAACTCTATTTAAGATGTAAAACTCTATTTAAGATGGTCTTAATAGCGGGGTTTCTCTTGATGTACCACATAAAATGCTAATACCTTTTGTATGACTGTTTGTTCTTCAACTTCCTAAAAAAAAACAACACAAAAATGCCGTTTAAGCAATTAAACACTTTTCGTCACCACACTATTTAGATAGATCGCAAAATAAGAATGAAATAACTTTTCATGAAGACATTGCTGGGAATTAACTTGTACAAATATACTATAATGATTTCCTGCAAGGCAGTTGACAACAATTATTCAATTGAATAACTTAACGACATTGCAATATTTTACATATATCTAAAAACTTAGGTTAAATCACTTCATGAAACTAACTAAATACTGACCTATATTTTGAGTAAATAGCAAATTACAAAATAGAAATCTCGCTAAATCCATACATAGTAGGTAATATAATTTGAAGTTAAGCACTAAATCAGATACAAAAAACGAAACGATACGTTTACAATCTCTATTCTAATCCAGAATAAACTTGGATAAGATCCGCATATTTCTCATTTCATGTCTAAAAGAGAAATCGTTGTGTTATTATTTTTCTCAAGATTTATAATTTGTAACATGACAAGGTACCAGACAATATTTTTTGTCCGTTAACATGGTTAAGGTAAATAATTTGAGGTTAATACATAATATCGTATCTTTGTTGATTTCGGGCAATTCATAAATATATGTAAAAAAGATATATTAAATAAGATTATACGCAGAGAAGCTATATAATTTGTCAACGATTTAACGTTGCTACCTCAGAACTTTTCTTCACTTCTTCTGCTTTCTCCTCCTCTGTTGATTGTGGTTTTACTTGAATCTCCTCCTCCATTGACATCTGAAGACTGGTTTCCTTTAAAAGAAATTATTATAACCATTTTACCTATACAAACATGTGAAACACTTATACACATGCATTTACTCTAGCACACACACGCCTACAGCTTCGTTTTGATTTTGTATATACATTGCTCTTATATACAGAAAAAAAATCCTTACAAATCAGCAGGCTAGAGTATATGATGAACAGAAGATTTTATCCTGTTATTGGTGCGTTTATAGCATTTGCTTTAAAAATGTCATCAAATAAAAAAAATCCAATCTTGTAAATTTTCAATCATAAACATTTTTATTACTATTGATGAATACTGCTTTTTTCAACAAAACGTTTTAGAACATGTTCGAACTATGATATTGTAATATGAACTTATATAATGAGAAAACTTATTCAGATATATTTCGTTAAGATAATGAAAAATATAAAATGTTCATAAGAAGAAAAAAAAATGGCTTCTTAACTTGATATCTTTAATTTTGATCTTATTAAATCCATTTTAAATCATTAGAAATATAATTTTATAAAATTTTCTTGTCAACTTTCCTGTGGCTATCATTTGCAATCCGGTTTGGAATATAAGTTACCATAATCTAATCAACCTGCCCCGGGGTCCAAATCCATATTCAATTTGTAATCATGAGAAGTATAATTATTTCATTTTATTTTTTTAAACCTAGGGCAATTACTTAGTAGCATTTGTTGCAATTTTTTGTTTTATTCGGAGTTGCCATAAATCATATCAAAATATCTCGGGTAAAAACAACAATATGTCATAATAAATGTCCAAATTTCCCGGTATTTTCGACTGTTCAATAGATGTCAGTATTGATGGCATACCTCATTCAAATCAGTTTGAATATACACTTCCATTACTGTTCACGAGCAGACTCAATCAAACAGAGCCTGTATTAATTTTTATATGTATCGTGTTTGGTGGCTTTCAAAGTTCACTTTTAATCTATTACTTATTTTGCACGTGTTTATATTCATTTATACATATTTTTTCCCAAAATGATTTTTTTCTGGATTGTTTTCGCTACCGTTTTCAATGACAATTAAGGACAATTCAAAATAAACTATGAGAAATGTTGGGAACAAATATGGGCCACCAAAATGACAAATATGCCAATGATTTCAAAACGCAACATAAAGAGTTTTTTATCGTTTTTTTTCCTATCGAGAGCACAAAAATACAGATATTTATCGACAAATGGAAAACGGTTCTATGAGAATCGTCACCCAGAAACAGATATAAAACCTGTTCAAGAACGATTGTCGAGTCGATGAGGTGTTTAATAGATGAAAAGGTAACTTTGAAAGCCACCAAACACGTCAAATATGAAAGTTTTGCAGGCTCATTTTGATTGAGCCTAATAATGGGAAGTAATGGAAATGCATATTACCATCCGCCTAGCCCCGGTTTGAACGCATCTCAATATAATATAACACCAGTAAACAGTACAATTTAGTACCATCCCAAATGATGACATGCTTATGGCGGTGTCGATGGAATATTCCATGCAGTATTTTCAGATCATGACATGGTTCCCAGAAAAAAGAAAGTAATTGCCAAAAAACGAGAATACAGTAAGTAGAACTAAACCTAATAGAATTTTGTAGGATCGGTTAATTACCAAATAAACTTTATAAAGTTTACATTTTCCATAATGATAACCTGTAAGGTGTCAAATTAGTAACTTTCTGGGTCCTTGTTACCGTTTTCTCTTTGACTTTTGACTGTGTAGTGAAATTGTGTTTTCTGAGTGTGGCTATTCTTGATAGGCATGTAACATTTTTTTCGAGATTCCGATACAAACTATGTGTTATATAATATTGACCAAACTTACGCTTTCTTCATTTGTTTCTACCGTTTTCTTATTATCTTCTTCTAGTTCTCTTTTTGCAAGTTCGGCTTCCACTGTTTGATTATTTAAGGACTGCTTTTGTTTCAGTTTCTGTTAATAAAAGTATGAATATAAAAAAGTTCAATATAATTATAAATTTAATATCGTCTGGCTTTGTGTTTTAGTCGGTCAAATCAGTAAATTTTCATTTCGTTTTGTTCCGGGCCATCGTGAATCGGAGTGTAATTGACTTACGTTTTGTAAATATTGAAACTGGTTATAAAAAATTGAATTATTACAAGAAGCTCATAATACAATATAAAAGACACAATTAAAAATGTACAAAGTTTCTGAAAAATCTTTCCTATATAGTATAAGACTCGTATAAACGAAATATGATTATCCGATTTACCGAAATAAATTAAACTCTATGCAATTAGTACACTTTTATATGTAATATGAAAATACATTATGGTTACGTCACAAACAACGCTACAGTGTTAAGATAATATATATTTTAATGCAAGATATTTTAAATTCCTTTTTTTAAACTTTTACTTTTACTGATATAAGAAATTATACAGGTCATATATATAATTACACAAATCGGCTTCTACCTCTCTTTCAGTACACAACAATTCAATAGTCATTGTCATTGCATCGATTTGTTCCCGTAGTTTTTTTTCTGGCCTCTTCGTCGTTTTTTACAAGTTCATCGGTGTCTTCAATAGGTTTTTGTAACATTTCTTCAGCTTTCTGCATGAAATCATCCAATAAAAATTTTAATTATGAATAAAGGTAAACAATAGACGTATCGAAGAAGTCTTGTCATTTTTTTATTAAGCGTTAAAAAAACATAGAAATGCATGATGTTATTTTTGTTGGTGGGTGGGGGTCGTTATCTTGTGTTGTTGTAATTCTTAACAATGTTTGCCGGCTTGCATCGTTAAAGGATTGGGTACATATAGATCTTGTTGAAATCTTTTGTCTGGCGAGTTTTCGCAACAAAGATGATTCAATATATCTCAAAACTATTTTGAAATATTCATTTGATTACTCTACATATAGTATTACTATATGTAATCAAATACACGAATACATACGTTGGTTAAATTTATGTTTTTTAATTCAAAAGTCAGTACAAACAGTTGAAATGCAAAATTCTGAAGTATGGAGCAAGTGAAAACTTCGTAATCTTACCCTTGTAAGCTTTGATATTCTAAATTAAATCTTTACCGAACAATGTAACGTTATTTTTGGCCAATATATATTGCTTAAACAACTATGGATTTATTATATACAATGCTAATTTAAAGCCGAAGTTGTTCATGATACTTGGTTGTTAAGAATAAAGACACAAATAGGCTTATACCTGTTTTTCCGAAATCAGCATTTCAATGGTCCTCGTCAGTTCATCGATCTGTTGAATCAGTTGTACTTTTGCTAATCCCTCTTGCTCATATTGCTCTTCGTTTGTTTCACTTTGATTTTGCGTCTGCGCGTGACCCTCATCTTCCGGTTGTTCTCCACCCTCGTCAAATTGTTGTTGGCATTCTGCAGCAGCTTTCTATATGAGATTTTGTTATTGCAATATTTAGGTTTTATGTATTGAACATGCGCATAAGCAAAAATATAGATAATATAGAGAAATAACGTATGAGAATCTTAAAATAAGTTTACGAAATAAATCTTAAATTATTATCAATTTTCTTAGGTTGAAGAATAATGGGTTGCGTACACTTAGTGTTAAAATTATGACAAAGATTTAAAAAAGGTAATAATTCAATATAAATTGTGTTTGGTAAGAGGAGTCAATTACTTTTAAAATACACACTTTGTAAGTGACTTTTTTACGATACGGATATTTTTTTACTGTCATTCCAATACAAAAAACTTATTACGCACGTCGACTACATGCATCCTTATCTGCAAAAACAGTAACACCCGAGATCCATCTACAATCCTTTAATACGCAAGGAAAACAAATCTTTACATAAATTGAGAACGACAGTGAATAAGAAGTGCATAATAACTATCACGCAAAGGATAACAGTTTTGGAAAGCCTCTGGTAAAACTAAGTACTGGGGAGATATACTAATATGGGCATATCAGGAATTGCCACATCCAGCAGACAAAGCCTCTCCACACAGCAAAAAAAATAGAGAGGAAAAGATAGTAAATTCGTAATTATTGCGACAGGACTTATCAATTTGACAGTCAAATAATCTGTTTCAGACTTTTATGTAAAAAATATCAATCTCCTCATTATTAAGGAAAGAGGAACTAGATTTTACCTCTGTGAAAAATAACAACATCCTTCCGCTTTATAAAATGCCCAGATATATGCTAATACCACAAATAAAATAAAGGATAGACTATAGCATTACCGAAAAAATATTTGAATTTGAATTTGCTTGAACAGAAAATACATATTTTAAAAACATATTTAATCATGCCGAGTTAAAACAATACACTTGGGTCATTGGTTGTTTATTGGAGAACTCGAAATAATTGTCGGTTCCTTGGGAATTCGAGTTATCGCAATTGGACTGTATTTTTAAAGCAGCTTATTATTGTGCAGTCTAAATCCACTGTCGTTCAGATGTCGATCAAACTGTTTCAACAGTTTAACCATCTGGTTAAAGGTTATTCCATGTTAAGAAAATGCTTCCTTTAAAAAATCACTTATATTTTTACTTGTTCTTTAGAAAGCGCAATCCTGTTTTCAAGGTCATCGATATGTTGCCGCATTCGTTTTTGTTCTTCTGCCATTTCTCTCAGTTGCTTTTGAGTCTCTTCAATAAGTTTTTGCAATTGTTCTTCAGCTTTCTGCATGGCAGCAAAGTATTATAATTGTAACATAACAAAATCAACTAAAAATGCTTGTAATAAATTGTCATAATTGTGATTAAACAATATCCAAAACTATATTTGCTGGGGTATTGAAACCACCAATCTTCAACATGATCAAACTGGCTGAAAAATAGAACAAAAGTTATTTAAGAAGTACCATACACACACATTAGTTTCGCGGTCAATGACTGAAATCACGGGGAGTTATTTTACAGTTGCCGCGAAGCACAAACAACGCTTCTGTGATACTGTAATAGCAGAAGAGAACGCTAAAAGCCAACTGAAAGCCAACGAACAAGACAAATATAAAATACTACAGGCTCTTTTTGAACAGTTATGAAAATGTACGGTCTAGCCCCGGCTCAATATTTACAATTGTAAACAGTACAATTTTGGTTCATTCCAAACGATTGTCTGTATGTGGTGATGAACAGGGAACCTACAATTTAAGATTAATACCATTTGATGATCTGCGGCGTATGGTCCCCAGAAAAAAGTATGTGTGTGTGAGATTAAAATTGCAGAGTTTACTGGTGTAAAAATTAGGTTGAGGTCAACCAGGGGCAATGCGACGCGGGCAGTACTATGTAAATTTATCAGTTAACGGCGGTTCAGTAACATTATATTCCAGATTTATAAAGTTCCATTAAACAATTATGTCAGCCTTGATATCTTAATATGTACCGATGGAGATGCGAATTGAAGGTGTTAAACAGTCATTGAAGCTCAGTTGATGACAAGATAATGGAGTGAAAAAGGATCTAAAGGGGGAGACGGACACAGCAGCATGAAAAAAAGCCCCAAAGCATTCACAATTATGCATCACTTGGAGCATGCTCAATTCATGGCATAACTTTCTATAAATTGACAGACTGCGTTGTTTTCTTTTAAAATTTTTACAGAAAATTCTGATAACACACGTGTGCGAAAGGCACATACATAAAGGCATAAATCGTGTAATACCTGTCTTTCCGAATTCTTCATTTCAATCTTCTCTGTCAGGGAGTCGATCTGTTGCTTAAGGTGTATATTTTCTTGTCTCTCTTTTTCTAATTGTTCTTCATTTATGTCACTTGGTTTTCCCAATTCTTCATCACCATTCTGAATGACATGATAATATTATAATTATTAACATAAAATATATTGAATAAAAAACAACATATTTCACCATGCATCCTACTCTTTAAATGAAATTAAAACAAAAAACACAGCTTAAACCGTTATCGTTTGGGTTAAATCTAAATGGTACTATTTATTTGTTTTAATATTTATATGTTGTGCTCAACCCGGAGCTAGGCGGCTCGTGCAGTGATTTGCATTTCATTTTCTTTCCATGAACAGGCTCAATCAAACCGAGCCTGCAATATTTTCATATTTGTCGTGTTCGAAGGCTTTCAAAGTTCCCTTTTCATCTATTTAAAAAAAACAACAACATTTTAATACCAAAACTTTGCAAAAGAAATATTGTGACGAGTTGTAAATACCTAAAGCTAATCAATCATTTTATTATTTGTTATTGGTTTATTTCAATCAAAATCAAACATAAAAAACAATTTGTTTTTATTAAATTGTTTTCGGTGTACAAATAATTGATAATTCCTAATATAAACAAAATATAACAATTAGACAATTTCCTGGTGAACGTAGAGTAATAAAATTTTAATAATAAAAGAAACTTAATTAAATGAATATAATTATTATACAGTAGCAAAATGTTATCTGTCTGGAGTTTGGAGAAATCTGTCAATGTAATACCTGTCAAACATGGATTTTATTTCATTGTTATTTCAATAGTTATTATATTGGTATGTCAAAGAAATATCGAAATGAGTAAATAGATTAAAAGGGAACTTTGCAAGTCATCGAACAAGACAATATGAAAATAGTCAGGCTCGGTTTGATTGAGCCTGTTCATGGACAGTTATGGCAATGCATATTACTGCCCACGCCGCCTAGCCCCGGGTTGGGCCACTCTCTTCCACTATCGGCTTATTACATTCACCTCTGACATAGGCTGGGACTACTCTCAACTGCTTTTACTTTTACTCAAAAAATAGTTCACCAATTACATTTAAAATTGCTTGGGTTCCTTTAGTTTGAATGAAAGATAGTGAAGATATATGTCATTTGTTTATCCACAAGCTTTCATATTCATAATTATGACTGTATAAATAAGGCTGTCGAGTTATGTAAAAAATCTTGACATTGAGCCTTTCGCAGATGTAAAGTGAGTGTAAGGAACGACAAATCTGCGAAAGAGATTGGGCTTTAGCGCAACTCAATATTTATACCAATAAACAGTACAATTTCGATCCATCCCAAGCGATGGAATGCATATGTCGGTAAGTATTCTATAAACCTGTAGAGACCTGGTCTCCTAGAGTCAGGTTATCTATAACACTATGTTAAGAATAAACAAACACACTTTACATTTTTTTTTCAATGTTTCCATTAAAACGTGTTTAATTATCAGTTTCACTACCTCCCTTGGTGGTAATATGCTAATTACCAATTATGCAGATCATTCATTGTTGATTACGGTATGTAGGTCCAGCTGAACTATCACATGTTTTTTTTTTTACGAAAAAATGTAGAAAAAAGTAATATATGCATATCAGGAACCACCAAACTCACAAAACACAGCCTCCCCACGAAGAGAAAAAGAAGAGAAGAAGAAGAGAGAGAGAGAGAGAGAGAGAGAGAGAGAGAGAGAGAGAGAGTGAGAGAGAGAGAGAGAGAGAGAGAGAGAGAGAGAGAGAGAGAGAGAGAGGGAGAGAGAGAGAGAGAGAGAGAGAGAGAGAGAGAGAGAGAGCATGCTTGTTATATGTATGTCAATTCAAATAGGACGCCGCAAACAACTAACGAAAAAGAGAACTTTTGGGGATACCGCCTTGAATGGTCATTGGCAAAACAAATTGCCAGTGGGGGTTTTAACCAGGTTCTAGGGTGCACCAACCTCACACTTGCCCAACAGGTTCTCATATTACAAAACAAGTACTGTCTTGGTGAAATAACTCCAACCCACCCATCGGCTCAACAATGTTGCATGCAAAAGCACACAAACATATAAAACATAAGAATCTAATAGCATTGCAAAGCCAAAAGGCGGGTACTCAATGATCATACAGAGACCAGCGACCAGAGAAATTAACATTACCTCTTATTTTCATATTTTATAAATCGAATTCTCATAAAATAATGGCTGAGCTAGAAATTCTTTGTAGGACTGCATTAAAGTCATGTATCTTTTAATGAAATCATGTTGTTTTAGTGCATGTCATTCTTTATCCAAATATTATCTGTTCTTATCAGTCTGTTTTTTCACATAATACATATCCCTCTTTTTCCATATCACCTTTACTAATGTCATTTTTTATTTGAGTTAACAAAAGGGATATCAATGAAATGTCGCATTTTAACCTTGCGGCGATTTCGTTATATAACATTAAGTAGAAAATATTTTTAATAGGGATGTATCGGTTAACTCATTAACCGCTTTTTAACTAGTTACGATTTTCCGGTTATGATAACCATATTGATATAAGGATAAGTACACGTTGATACAATGTTGTAGCTACTTTTACACTTTAAAAAAATCATATTTGCGGTATTCGACATGTATGGAAAGCCAGAGCTGTCTTATATTGTTGTTTTCGAATTTATTCAACCGCTTTGGTATTATATCAGTTCATTTCTATAATATATAAAACCAAAACATGTATTTATTGAACCAAAACTCATTATATTAATTCACACGTACAATATATTATACGGACTCGTCGATATATGAAACCAGTATACCTTTATATAGATTCAGTCTTGCTTTGTTTGTATTGGAAACTGTATTGAATGAAACCAGTATGTTCAAATATGAATTCACATTTTAATATATACAACTAACTGCCTTTGTATACTGCCAACTTGCGCATATATAAATATATTTTTGAATTGTATTTAACGAATGTATTAATATTTAAAACCGAATTAGACATACATAAATCCAACTGTCCTTATGTGGAATGAGAGTATCATTATATTATATCATTTTCTCGCGGGAGGTGTGAAAACCATGTCAGTAAATGTACTTCGAGTTATCGCGATTAAATTGTTCTTAATTCCTATTCAAGGGACTTATTAATATGTTCGAGATATCGCGAATTTCGAATTATCGCGTTTCGAGTTATCGCAACTTTTTTTAGTTGAATATATAAGGAAAATCGACGGGACCGGCGGCCGACTTCGAGTTAAACCGTCATTTCGAGTTATCGGGTTTCGAGTTATCGCGATTCCACTGTATATTGGTTTCATATATCGACGAGTCCGTATAATATATTGTACGCGTGGATTAATATAATGAGTAAGGGTTCAATAAATGCATGTTTTAGTTTTTTATATTATAGAAATGAACTGATATAATACCAAAGCGGTTGAATACATTCGAAAACAAAAATATAAGACAGCTCTGGCTTTCCATAGACATGCGTGTGCTTTTTGACACCGACATATATATTCCTGAATACCAGCGGTATTTTGTCACACTTACCCGGAGGAAAGGACTAACATCTTGTATGATTCCGTTTAAACTAAAGCAGAAAATCATGTTTATCAACAACATTTATTCATTTTAAAAACAATGTACATCTGTTTTTGGTGCATGAGACATTTCATTAAAATGTCGGTCATGTCTTTCATCTGATAAAAAGTGAGTGAAGAAAACTGAATAGGAAGGACCTATGAGACATGTTTTGGACACCACAGACAATTTACAAAAATGAAAACCTACAGGTGAAAAATATAAAACACTGAACAGATTTACCTTATAATTAAATTTTATAATATTTCAACTAAAAACGTACACAGCTATCATTCATGTATTTGTTTTACAATGATCTTTTTTCTGTTTTCTAATTGCATAAATTATATACTAATAATTAAGGGTGTTACATTTCAATTCAAACAATAATTTAAATCATCTTATTTAGGGAAAAAACTTATGTACAAAAACGTGACCAAAGTGCTTACTCTTCGTATTAATCACGTTTTTATCATTTGTTTAAAAAATATTGGATACATGTAGCTTACCTGTTTGTTCATAAGAACCTGTTGGGGCAAGTGAGGTTGGTGCACCATAGAACCTGTTATGAATCGCAGTGACAAATTGTTTTGCGATGGACCGTTCTAATGTGGTTCTAATTTTCGTTTATTGTGAAGTCTATTTTGAAATTAATAATTTTATAACCCATTCTATATTTTCCTCTTATTTTTAGCTGTTTGGGGAGGCTGTGTCGTCTGAATGTAACCATTCCTGATATGTTTATTTCTCTTTTTTGATTACAGATGATATTGAACAAGGCCGATTTGGTCATAAGACAGGCGATGATCTAGACATAAACATGTTATTCTATTTTTTGCCACTTCACTGTATTTTAGCTCATTTCTGCATAAAAATACACAGTTATCATTGATTTTGTCAAATTATGGACATCAATCAATTTCGCATTAATACACCTGTCTGAGAGGAATTCTGTAGATACTCGGTCATTTTGTAATTGTTTAGTTTATTATTCGTAAAGAATAATGAAATATCAAAGAAATGTGAGGCGTATCTTTTGGAATTTCGAAATAAAAATTAATTTCGATATACCATTGAAAAAAAGTCGATCACCCTTTGACATGTTTTCTAATATTTGAAGTTTACGGGTCGATGTCCACTTACTTTCTCCAGCTAGCGACTTAAAAATGTTCTTATAATCTGTTTATTTTCTCTGTCCAGCTACACACAACCAGGGTTTCGGCGATTACAAACATCATTAAGCAAATAAATCCATTAGGCTAAGCACAAAATAAGAAACTAAACACAATCGCATTAAATATGTTCGAAACTGAGTGCACTCTCATGCCGTACGGCTATCCTTAACTTTTTCAACTTCATTGTTTATTCTTACATATTGAAAATTTTCTACGTTGGTAGGATTTGTAATGGTTTTGGAGAATTCTTCGACAGAGGAATCGTAAAAACAAAACTACTTCCTTTGTTCCATTACTGCACTCATGATACGATTCCCAGGTACCTATAAGATGACATTTCATGAACATGTTCGATATACCTGCATTTCTTCTTCGACCTTTCTTCGCATACGAGGGCCTCCATATTTATCTAAAACAAATTAATATTATATAAGATAGTTCATAGATAATTCTGTTAAGTCTATGAAGAAAATCATTTGATGCTAAAATTTCGAGTGTATGTTGTTAATTCCAAAAAAAGGATGTTCTACTGCACGCTTTTTTTTAATTTCAATGTTGTCACCCGAATTCTTATCCAACTTTGCACCAATTCGTTCACATGCTGTACGCCCGAACGATTTAAAACGGTAGCTTTAGTCTAGGTATCAAATATTTTCTATTTGTAATTTTTTTTCTAAAATAGATGAAAGAGGAACTTGGAAAGCCACCGAACACGACATATATGAAAATACTGCAGGCTCGGTTTGATTGAGCCTGTTCGTGGGCAGTAATGGGAATGCTCATTACTGCCCACGCCGCCTAGCCCCGGGTTAAGCGCAACTCAGTAATTACACAGATGAATAGTACAATTTCGATCCATCCCAAACGATTGGATTAAAGTACATTCCACAACATGCATGCAACGTGTATCCAATGTTGTTTGAAATTGGCTTGAGTTTTCTGCCTAGCTTTCGCCGTGACGGTACGGGTTCGCCCCCTTAGCAGAGATATGTCATTGGCAATGTGTATTCAAGATGAAAATTACTGAACGGAGAACTTTTGAGAGATGAAAAGTTTAAGTAAAATAATACCACTTAACATTTCGAATAACTTTTTGTATTTGGAGCATAGAATCAATTGAAAGTAAGATTCTAGTCAAGTCAAGTCAAAGAATTTGTTAGCATTTTCAAAATGAGCATTGCTAAATAACATACATAACATAATGTATGGCATGTCGTGGAAATAAATACATGACAAGAATGAAAGAAAAAAAAGAATCAAAGTAAGATTGTATTAAATTGTATCATTGAATGTTATAGAACACGACAGATATGTAAATTATACAGTTTATAACACTGTTCATGGACAATTAAGGAAATGCATAAAACTGCTGCGTAGACCACGCAAAGCTAAACTCTTTAGGTACAAAAACATTACACATTTCGATCGGTCTCAAACAATAGTGAGAATATGACGGTGATCATGAAATCACAATGCAGTATTTATGAAATTCCACAAACAGCCGCGAATTGTCTTTTGAGCCTGTTCATAATCAGTAATGGAAATGCATGTTATTGTCCATGCCGTAAAAATAGTTTGCAAAGACGGAACTTATCTTTATATAAATTTGGCAAGGGATAAAGAATAGAAATCGCAGTTATCAGAAAAAAAGCCACATGAAGGATGTTTGAAATGGTGTATGACTGGACAATATTATACCTGCTAGGATATTGAAAGTATCCATATAAAACGGATAAAAATATTCAAATATGAAAAAAGAATTGCTAACAAACGTATGTATCGTGTTTAACGACGTTCAAAATGTGTAAATGATCATACCACTGATTATCAAGTATGTATCGTGTTTAACGACGTTCAAAGTGTGTAAATGATCATACCACTGATTATCACGTATGTATCGTGTTTAACGACGTTCAAAATGTGTAAATGATCATACCACTGATTATCACGTATGTATCGTGTTTAACGACGTTCAAAATGTGTAAATGATCATACCACTGATTATCACGTATGTATCGTGTTTAACGACGTTTGAAATGTCTAAATATCATACCACTGATTAAATGTACGAGGAAACATTTTAGAGCCGCACAAACAACCAAAATCTGGGAAGATGAAAAAATATTTAAAGGTCACACCAAACATGGTAAGTATGAAAAACTAATTGCAGGCTAGGCTCAAATGAATGTGTAAATAGAACAACATGTTGCTATTCTGGTTTGAGCGTAACTCAATATTTTCATAAGTCTTAGTAAACAGAACATTTAGTACAGTATTATTCTTCTAAAGTATGATGTTCACATGATGATGATTACGGAACTTACAATGCAGTGTTTTCATGTTAAAGATGTAGCAACCAAAGAAATGCAAATAAAGTTTTGGCTTTATTAAAAAATTCACTTCTAGATTACTCATGACAAATGGAAATTCAATGTAGTTCGAACAATACATGTAGATATGATAAAAGGAACTATTAAAAATTATAATTTGAAAATCTTGAATTTTGCAGGGCTAGGCTCTGTCGCCGTGACGGTGCGGGTTCGCTCCCAGCTAGAGGCACTATCAGTTGAAGAAATATTATCAAAAACAACCATTTATACCTCGTGCATCCTCAAGTCTTTTTGCCAGTTCATTGAAACCGTCTACGCTTAACGAAATTGACATGCATAATGCTTCAAATCTTTCTGCTCCTCAATGCTTTAATATAGATGAAAAGGGAATTTTGAAAGCCACCAAACACGACACATATGAAGATATTGCAGGCTTGGTTTGATTGAGCCTTTTCATGGACAGTACTGGAAATGCATATTACTGTCCACGACGTGTAATTAAGTAATTAGTAATTAAGAAATTGATTATCATGGATACCAAGCGGGTAAAGCATATTAAAATACTTTTTGATAATTACTTTACTTTCAAAAAAAGTAATAGATGCTTATCAGGAATCGCTAAAATGTGTTTTGGGTTTTTGGGTGAATAGCAAAATACATTGGCGGTTAAATGACTTGCATTTCATCATAAGACGTGAAAAAATAGCAAAATAAACCGTTTGTAAAATATTTCAATTTACTTTTCTTCTTTAAATTGAAAGCAATCAAAACTAAGAGTACATACCGATATGATGTCTGATAGTTCATCGACGATGCCTTCTTTGGATTTTTTTGCTTCAATTCTATCCAATTCTGTTGTTGTAAAAACTTTTTTTATGAGAGGATTTCTTAAAATGTCTTTACCTCTTTGATAGAAATCTTTTAAATGGTCTTTAATACATTGATGAAATTTATTTCCGATTTTTTTTGATGACCGTGGTTTAGCAGCAGACATTTTCACTATAGTTCTTTACCGTTAATTCTTGTTTCTTTCCTCGAGCTTTTTTGAACTACTTCATCGACAATTCTTATCCTGATAAAACATCAGCATTTCCCAATTGTCGACATCGTTTAATTAATCAATGCCAAAGGTATAATACTTATTCAGTTAACTGACAGATAATGTTTCAATAATTTGAAAGACATTTCGTGTAAAATCTAAAATTCAATGTATAAACCCTATTATCGAAGCATCTAAAATAAAAGATACGATCGATGTTATACAATAAAAACAGTTTAAGGTTTAACGTTTAAGCATTCAATAAAGACAATCTAATCTAAACTAATTTTGTTCAAAACGTGATTTGTTTGTTTCCTGTTGAACTCGAAATCAGTGTAAATAATTATATGTTTTCATATTATTAGTATGTAATTTTATTTATGTTTTAGACATATAACGAACTAGCTTTACAACGAAGGGCCCCTTCGTTCGAGACCCGGGCGAGGCAATGGAAAACTGTAGATTTTTTTTTTTGAAAAGGCGAGCGGTCAAGCCATTACGGTAAATGCGTACTAGATAGTTAAACCAATCTTACACATTCATCTTTTTGATAGACTGGTAGCGGAAGCGGAAGTTTACTTGGTAGCGGAAATCTTAAGACTGCTGCACCTTTCCTTAAAAAGCGTCTAGATGATCAAGACTACCACTGCTCTCTTTGTGATGTTACGAGCTGCTGCGTACATTCGAAGTGAAAGTAGAGGAAGAACCGGATCGACTGGTTTGTTTATATTTTTAAACCACCGACATGACAATTTTTGTAGAATCAGTTAAAACTATATTTGCGCAGCAATTTTATGAATTCACGGCCGCAGACAAAACAACGAAAACTTTGAAGTTTGAGGTGGTTTATAAAATGAAGACGTGAGGTGGTCTAAATCAGGGCAGGTAATTTACCTACACCTTTTCTTGATATGCATATTAAACATTTTTTAAGAACAGTAGTTGTGTATGTGCTGTGTGGCGGTCGTAATACGTTTCCCCGTATTTACATTCAATACTGTTACCTTTTCATCGCTCAGAGACTGCATTTGATATTCACTTTTCACACCCCCTCCCCACTCACTTATTTACTACCATATACCACATTGAACGTTATATGTTCACCGACTTTCTGTTATATTACATTTAAATTGTGTTGTACTTGCATACTATCTGGAGCCAGCATTGGTCCTTTAAGTGTATTTGAGTACTCGTTTTACAGTCCCATATATTTTTGGGATCAGTGATTCAGCACGTTAATATTAAGATCATATCCCTCTATTTTCAAGTTAAATGCTTAAAGGCGCAGATGCTGTAATTATTTGAATTGTAATTATTCTATATTTAGATCCACAGTTAACGGCAGAACAATCTCCGTTTACATTAGTGATATTGTTACGGTCCGGCTATTAGACTGGGCCACGTAAAGATCCTTTTGTCTGTGTACTTTTATCCAGATGGTGATGGCATTATGTACTCGTTATCTGACTCTGATAGGCCTTTATTGCAGGGTTCGAACAGGGTCCTCGGGGTCTGAGCCAGTAACTGGCAAGGATGAAATATCCTCTGCTATAAGCAGACTTGGAAAAAAAACTCTGTTATAAATGGCCGAAAATGAGCTCCAACTTAAGTACTAATTATATCCTAACTACAAAACTAAACTAGCCAGCTTCAATTTATGAGTTTTTTATTTTTCAACGTACCCTAACGGTTGTTAATTATTCAGATAATTCACACAAAAAATATTAAAATATCAAGACAAAATATGAAAATCGACAATAATTTCAATACTGTTGTCAGTCTATTACAAATGATGAATCAGAAAAGCCAGTTGCTAGCCATGAAAACCTGCTATATGTAAAAAGCATGAAAATACAATACTGAATTCAATTTTATTAAATTGTACTTTCGGTTCGAATAAAAAATTTTGATGTACCTTTTCCAAACTCGATATTAATTCCCACTGGCAGACCAATCAAATTTAAGAAATATAGTGTCACGTGGCTGTATTTAAGTTTGGATGCTTAAGTTCTTTGAAAAAAAAATGCTTTATTTACATAGAACAGTCACACACAAAAAAGAAATACCGTTTCCCCAGAAGTCTGGAATGGCTGTTAAAAACGTCTGGAAAAATTATATGGGTATCACGTAAACACTTATTTACAATATTTTGCAGTCATCTGTCAAAATAATGTCAGAAATTTTAAGTAGTACATTAATATGTTTTGACTTCAAACCGAAAGTAGAAACCCTGAAGTAAGTTTTCCTTGAATTTCTTGAAAACCCTTACATTATTTTGACGAATTGGCACTAAACATTGTAGACCAGCAAACAGTAAAGAAATGTATTTAGCTAAGGATGTAGTTAATGTGTGCAAGCTCAATTTAGTGTTATTCGTGTTCTAATTACCAAACACATAGTAAAACAAAAGAAAAAGCGTTTGCACGAGAACTCTTTAATTCATGGACAATATACCAAAGCAACTCATACCTGAAATAAGTATATGCTGGTCAATAATGTTTAGAGCCTATTCGTAAAAATAATGTTAGGATTTTCAAGAAATTCAAGGAAAACTTATTTCTTTCGGTTTGAAGTAGAACCAGGAAGTAAGTTTTTTAACGATCTATAGATTGTCCGTAATATACATAAATAGGGTCCGTTATGTTTTTATAGATATATAATTCAGATTACACATCTATTTATAGACAATCCGTAATAAAACAGTTGGTTTTGTTCATTCTTTATGTCTAATTAAAAAGAAGTGAAATTGAAAAAAACAAATATTACATTAACTGTATCCTATTTTTTGCATCAGTGGACTTAATCTAGTGTGTTTTTCTTTCTGTACATCCAATTAACTTCCATACTTGACAGTCAAATAATCTGTTTAACACTCTTATGTATAAATATTGATTACGTCATTATTTCATTATTTAGGAGAGATGAGACAACATTGAACTTTGAACATTGAACTTTGTGGATTTATCAACTTAAATTAAATAATATTAAACATTCCATTATAAAAATTTAAAATGTAAGTTTCTTTTTTCTTGGTTGGTATAGTTTGATATATTATGAAATACAAGCTTATATACACACACGCACGCACGCACAAACGCACGCACGCGAGCACACGCACGCACGCACACACGCACTCACACCAAAGGGTTATATATTGTCGAAAACAAACGTAGCATGATCGAAGCATGACTTCGATTTAATGGAAAGGATAGCTAACGGTTTCTTATACGGCCTAGAGAAACTCTGTAAAATCGAATTTTGGCCTTTGTCTGTCTTCTTGTGGCACTTATTTCTTCATACTCAAGTTTTTTAAGATTTGTTTTCACAATCATTGCACCATTCCATAAAACTGACGAGTATCCTCATATCAGCCGCATAAAAGGTACAAACAGTTGATGGTTGTTTTAATATTAGCTCTGTCATGGTACCAAGAATTTTTAAAGCCAAATTAATTATGTTTTGGATATGTATGGGGCATTTTAGTAGCAAAAAATGGTCTGTTTGCGAGGTTTGATGAAAAGAATATGACAGTTTTATTCGGACTAAAGATTACATGTCATTGCCGAGACCAGCCATGTATTTTACTTAAATGTAGACAGACCTTTCAATATTGATCAACATCTACTAGAGACAAAGATATGTGTCCTAGGTTATAAAACTGACCATGGAAACCAGTCTCAATCAGATGCTTGATATTTGAGACAGGTTTCCTATCTCAGCTTTATAACCTTCAGTCCAGGAGTCATATAACAATTGTCCCGCAGAAACCTTGTTGCTGGAGTTCAAAGATAAGATTTCAGTTCCAAACATAGTCGAGGACCGTCAAAGGAATATATCTATGTGGATTGACAATCGAATGTGAGCGTAAAAATCCACACTCTTTATAGATAAGAAGGGAACTTTGAACGCTATCGAACACGACAATTATGAAAATATTAGAGAGTCGGTTTGATTGAGATTCGGATATAGTTCCAGCTTTTAAAATTTAGCCTTTGTCTGTGATACTAGTATGCACGATTTATATTCTATAATCCCCTGTCAAAATTCTTTTTTTTAGTAAAGCCCATTGTTTTCTCGTTTAGGACAAACGCTTTCTTTTATCTTGGGACCATACGCCGCTGAACATGGCATTGATGGTTCCATGTTCACCGCCATATACATACCATCGTTTAGGATGGATCAAAATTGGTGAAAATATTGAGTTGCGCTAAAACCGGTGCTAGGCGGCATAGGCAGTTATTTGTAATTCCATTACTGTTCATGAACAGGCTCAGTCAAACCGATCCTGCAATATTTTCGTATTTGTCGTGTTCTGTGGCTTTCAACTTTCCTTTTCATCTATTTTTAAGACTTGCAATTATTCGAAATCTCATAGACACAAATTATATATAAGCAAGCATAAAAGATCAAAGTATGTCAACATCCGGGCCCTTAACTGGGTAAATAATGTCAGTTTTAAAAACTGAATCGGAAAATTGTCTTACCATAACGATTGCGTTTACGAATTTTTTTATTAGTTAACATGATTGAAAACTGATTGTTTTTTATGTACGAGGGTTGCCCAAATAAATCGTAGACGATTTGAATAAAAAGAAAACTACGGAACAAATCTTTAAGAAAATTTCACAGTTAGCTAATACATTTTTTAGTAACAAGTGTGCTGAATTTCAAAGAAAAATCTTCTAAAATAAAGAAATTACATACACTTTATTAAACAGTGATAGCGATCGGCAGCGTAAGTCAAAAAGCGCTATGATTTGGAATTCAATAATTTACTTTAAACAATTTATAAATTACACAATTCCAATTAAGCCGCAAATTTTTAATGTTGCCGTAATTGGTGATCATTCTGAAATCAATGAGCAAAGTTTCAAAAAGTTGCCATAATTTGTATAAGAGTAGTGCTTGTTTCATGCTAATGGGTAAACATTACCTTCTCATGAAAATCGCAACGTTTGAAGAAGCAGCTGCGCACATTTCGATCATCCAATATAATGATCAAAGCAAATTGACGCCACAAGACACGCTTAAGAAATAATAACAAGTTAAGAAGCAACCTCATATCTAGAGCATTGTTATACAAACGGAACCTAAACATGGTGAAACAGAAATAATACTTGGAATCATTCATCCCCCGTACTCGCCGGTCCTCTCTCCGCTAGACGTTGTGTAATTTCGGGCTCATGGATCGCAAATTTGAGAATTGCAACGAGATCAGAAGGCTTGGCCTTCAACAAAAGTCTTCCAACAGAGTGTTGCATTAATGTATTTAATAGTTGGGTGAACAGACATCGTGAGTGTATCGAACATGCTGAAGAGTACTCAGGAAGAGAAACGGTATGCTCTGTGAGCATTGTAATGACGTTGCGACGTGAGGCGCTGGTTGATAGGTCGTCATGTTAAAATATTTGCAATTTCTTTATGTTAATCTATTTTTCTTTGAAATTTCGCATACAAATAGAGGTCTTTCACATTGTTGTGCGCATGCGTCGTACGCCACGTTAGGTGCGGAAAATATTGGTTTTATCCTAAACCGACAAGTGAGGGGGCGTTTAACTGTGTCATTGCTAACAGAATGGACGGACATGATCACGGTGTCGCCTTAAAGCTTATGATAAATTATAATAATAATTGTGATGAGGCACAATAAATTCAAGTTTTACGAATTTCCGAATATTGCAGGCTTTAAAAAGTCTGGTCGGCAAGATTTGATTGTGAAAAGCGTAAAACAATCAAAGACGTGGTTGCAATTTTGAATCAGGAAGTCTTATATAAAAACAAAAACAATGTGGATTGCATGTTACTGTCTATTTGCCACAGACACATATATAAGCGTCTCGTGTTTTTCTGACAAAATGCGTTTACTTAAAAAAATATATTTTATGTAACTTGATCTCCCTAAATTGGAAAAGAAAACGGATGAATTCAACAATGTATCGCCGTTGTATTCAACGCCCGTTAAGCGTTATTATTTTGTTTACTATTTTACTTCCTTCCAACATATGTTTAAAACTAAAATTTATTGTAATCATTCGTATATTTCTTTTATCAGTCCTGGATTTAAATTATTTTTATGTTTAATAACTAGAAATCATACTTTGAACACGACCGTGTTACTGTTAATTGCCCCTATATATTTGACACAATATTCCCATTCCCATTCTGCCCAGAAAACGATGGTGACATATTGAGGTGTGAAAACTTGTTTGATATCTGACATTTGAGGAGACTTAAAATTAATTATCTCAAATCATCAAATTGAAATACCTAAAAATTTTCACGAGTTCAGTCCCATATTTCTATAACTATAATTTGTAGCGTTGAAATGGCAGATCATGTAGTAGTTTACGTCTTATTCATGTTATTATAAACATCATTTTTTGTAAAATCGTCAGCCATATTCAATAGACATTAGTTTAAGTCGCATTTTATGAATATCTACGTGTTACGGGAATGATGTAGAAAGAAGATAAAATGTCCGCAGACCTCCAAAATCTCAGGATTTTATCTGAAATCTCCGAACCGTAAGGTTCTTCTCCGGATCTAATGATTTTCAGGCAAAATCTCAGGATTTAAAAATATTGAAAAGGATAATTAATGAAACATAAATTTAACTGAATTTAGAATGGGTTTAACAATTATATTAATTAATTTTAAGAAACTTGGACTTGGTCACGGCTCCAAAATTTCCTGTTTATTGAGAGATTACGTGATAGTGACACGATGCCTCGGGCACACATGTACACAACAGCTAAGTGTCATAAAACTAAACTCGGACCTGAATATCGCAGTTCCGTTCATTTGTTTTGGTCCATGGTGATTTTGATTTTAAACAGAAATGAAAATATTATATTTCAAAACCTTCAGCGACAACAATTACCAACTTCAACATCAAAATAGTTTTTATTAAAAAAAAACAAAACAAAAACTCTCTGGATTTTTTTGAATAGTTTTGGTTGGCCTGCCGTCCGGCAATATTCGTTTGGTTCAATCAATTTAACGATTTCTCGGGTTTGTAGCTGGAATCATCCTATTGTGTAAATACGTAATATTTTTTCTCAAAAGCAAAACACGCAAAACACATATCAACCTAGTCGCCGACGAGCTACATAAGAATATAAAATTTTATGTCTCATTCCACTATAAATTATAGCGTTACAAAAAAAATGCCGTAAAATGTTCGATAATGTTCGTCTGAATTGTCAATTATACAGATTTATTTTTAGTAAACACAATTCACGTCGTGTGTATTTTCATAAAAACCCCACACAAATCCGTCGGATACTCGCGTCCTGAAAATACCGCGATAAACAATGTTTAAAATGCGCATAAACTTTCTTGATGTGCTTGTAAGTGATCATAACGGTTTTTTATTCTTTGTTGTTTGACTGAACTCACTTATTTATAAATTTGAAATGATTAATCAACATGTTCTTAATTTTATAATCACTTAGTCATATTAACAATAGTAAACGATGCCCCCTCGCGTGCATTTATCGACTAAATATGCTCTTCAATTTTAGAGAGCGCTAAGGGGAGGTAACAATGTGAAAGAACTGTATTACAAATGATGTATTAACTAATGGTGAAGTCTTCATAAACATGGCTTCATCAGTTTTCGTTCAATTGAAATAGTCTACGATTTATTGGGACAACCCTCGTATTTTCTTCATCCCAATCAAGGGCACATAGGCTACTAAAACTAAATGTATAGTGAGGAACAATAAATGCAACTTACACATGACCACAGGCTGTGCAGTTGTTATCCCTGAATTTATATCCCCCGAGTACTGGTTATTAGTAACATAACAGCTGGAGATATAGGGCTTCATTTAGATATTTATCATGGCAAAACAGTGAAAAAAATTTAGATGGGGAAATGGGTTTGGCAGCTCATCAGAATATAAGAATAAGACGTAAAGTCTTCAAGTTGTTGAAATAAAGAATACAGAAGTAAAACAATAGCGCGGTATTTAATTGAAATCCATGCAGAAGTTGCATAGAAGTAGCGCGGAAACGAATACTACTCTATATGCATAGTGCATAACTTATCAAAGGGCCATAACTCTGTGTTAAACAATACGGGCATCTTCTCTAGGTATTGATTGTTTCCAAAGTTTCCAGTAGCTGCTGCGAAATAGCAAAGAATGAATACTGCTCTACAGGCAAAATGATTACTTATCAAAGGTCCATAACTCTGTGCTAAAGTGTCTGACTGTAACAAAACGATGATATGTGCATCTCCTGTTTGTATTAAAGGTTTCCAGAAACATTCATGGAAATCCATCTAGTAGTTGCAGAGAAATAGCAAAGAAACGAATACTGCTTTATATGCATAATGCATAAGTTATCAAAGGGCCATAACTCTGTGCTAAACAGTCTGACTGAAACAAGACGACAATATTCATACCTGCTCTTGGTATTAATGGCTCCCATAAAGTTTCATTGAAATCCATCTGGTAGTTGCAGAGAAAAAGAACAGAAACAAATACTGCTCAACAGTCAATCTGTCTTAAAAGACCACTCAGTTGAAAACCTAAAAAGTGGTCTTTCAAGGCAGATGGTTTTGTTCACAGGTAAATTCGTTCTTTAAATTATTCAGAATGACGAATAAAGTCTGGTCTTAAACCACAGGTGGTCTTTGTTTACAGGTGGTCTTAAGCATAGGTTTGACTGTATATGCATATTGCATAAGTTATGAAAGGGCAATAACTCTGTGTTAAAAAGTCTGACCGGAACAAGATGACGATATGAGCATTTCGTCTTGGTATAATGGTTTCAAGAAAGTTTCATTGAATTCCATGCAGAAGTTGCAGAGCCTGGAAACGAATACTGCTCTATATGCATGATGCATAAGTTATCAAAGGGCCAAATCTCTGTGTTAAACGGTCTGACAAGAACAAGACGACGACATACACATCTCCTCTTCGTATAGATGGTTTCCAGAAAGTTTCATTGAAATCCATTCAGTAATTGCAGAGAATAGAGCGGAAATGAATACTGCTCTATATGCATAATGCATAAGTTATCAAAGGGTAATACGTAACTCTGTGTTAAACAGTCTGACCGGAACAAGACGACGATATGTGCATCTCTTGTTTGTATTAAAGGTTTCCAGAAACATTCATTGAAATCCATCTGGTAGTTGTAGAGAAATAGGGCGGAAACGAATACTGCTCTATATGCATAATACACAAGTTATCAAAGGGCAATAACTCTGTGTTTAACCGTCTGACTGGAAGACGACAATATGCGCATCTCCTCTTGGTATTGATGGTTCTCAGAAAGATTCATTAAAATCCTTCCGGTAGTTGCAGAGAAATAGCGCGGAAACGAATACTGCTCTATATGCATAATGCATGAATTATCAAAGGGCCATAACTCTGTGTTAAATGGTCTGACCAAAACAAGACGACGATATTCGCGTCTGTTGGTATAGATGGTCTCCAGAAAGTTTCATTTAAATCCATTCAGTAGTTGAAGAGAATAGCGCGGAAATGAATACTGCTCTATATGCATAATGCATAAGTTATCAAAGGGCAAAAACTCTGTGTTAAACAGTCTGACCGGAACAAGACGACGATATGTGCATCTCCTGTTAGTATTTAAGGTTTCCTGAAACATTCATTTAAATCCATCTGGTAGTTGCAGAGAAATAGGGCGGAAACGAATACTATATATGCGTAATGCACAAGTTATCAAAGGGCAATCACTCTGTGTTAAACAGTCTGACTGGAACAAGACAATGATAAGATAATGCATAAGTTATCAAAGGGTAATACGTAACTCTGTGTTAAACAGTCTGACCGGAACAAGACGACGATATGTGCATCTCCTGTTAGTATTTAAGGTTTCCTGAAACATTCATTTAAACATATCTTGGAAGTTTAAGAGAAATAGGGCGGAAACGAATACTATAAATGCGTAATGCACAAGTTATCAAAGGGCAATCACTCTGTGTTAAACAGTCTGACTGGAACAAGACGACAATATGCGAATCTCCTCTTGGCATTGATGGTTCTCAGAAAGATTCATTGAAATCCATCCGGTAGTTGCAGAGAAATAGCGCGGAAACGAATACTTCTCTATATGCATAATGCATAAGTTATCAAAGGGCCATAACTCTGTTTTAAATGGTCCGACCAAAAAAGACGACGATATTCGCATCTGTTGGTATAGATGGTCTCCAGAAAGTTTCAAAGTTTCATTGAAATCAATTCAGTAGAAATAGCGCGGAAACGAATACTGCTCTAAATGCATAATGCATAGGTTATCAAAGGGCCATAACTCTGTGTTAAATGGTCTGACCGGAACAAGATGAATATATGCGCATCTCCTCTTGGTACTGATGGTTCCCACAAAGTTTCGTTGAAATCCATTCTGTTGTTGCAGAGAATTAGCGCGGAAACGAAATAATCGTAATTTTGATAATTTTAAGCTATTAATAGGAATTTTCTGTTGTTTTTTCACCTGGCATTGCTGCTGGTTAAGTGATCTTAATATCAGGATAGTTTCAGAGTCCTTCCACAAGTGTTAATATAGTTTTAGACGTGGTCATATCAAAGAAAAACAACTCGTATTGCGAATAGTGGCTTTATAATTTAATGTTGATATGTACATGTACATAAAAACGTGATGTTTGTCTGATGATGTTGTATGAGGTATTTTACTCTGCTAACATAAAGTTATATCTTGTTATGACATATCTGCAAAGAAAAAGAGCGGATAATCCAGTTAGGGTATCTTTATAATTAATATTATACACCAGTTTGGCATGTGCCCACACGTAGTACAGGTAAGTCCCGCTTCGCATTATTGGAATACGTGGAAGCATTTTAAAGTTGAAGTCACATAATAAAGACTCTCAATGACAATTTATGATTGATAAAACTGTTCAGTCACTGTTTACCTGCCAGAACACTTAAAAAAGGTGATAAATGTGAGTTTGATCGAGTGCAGGCGTTTTAGAAAATCTATCGTATTTGCGTCGATGCATTATTGCTTTCTTTTCTAGATGGATTTTGTTATTTGCCCAATCATTTCGCCACATTTTGTATTCACATTACAAATACATGTAACAAACAAAAGTTCACCACGTTGTCCTATTTAAGACAATTTTGCTATGAATATAATTCGTGAAAAAAATCACAAATATTCTTAAACAGGCATTTAATTTCAACATCTAACTCAATATACATAACTTGCTTCCGACTGTTGATTGTGACTGCTGAAAAAGAAATAAAAGAAAACAAATTAATGATCTGCATGTGTAAGTGCAGAGACATAACGAAATAAGTCTGTCCGTAAATAGTTTTACAAATAAACGTATCTGAGATCTTTAAAACTTCCAGGGTTCCTATATATCGAGAGCTCTGAACTGTCTGAAACATAAGAATCCGGAGGTGGATTTATAAGTTAAAAAGCAAAAGTCTGTCCGTAAACGTAATGCAGACGTTTGCTGGTTCTCGTATGTCCAGCAAGACATAAGGGCCCCTGAATTGCACCGGGCCGAAAAGACTCGCGGGTTGTGTGCCTATGATGGTTGTCGACCTCTTCGTTGGTTCGAGTGTTTTCAATAAAATGGTGATTAGAACCTTTGGTTTTCAACGAGCGCAAAACTCCGTTATTTTGTCTTAGTGCAGAGACAGTCTAATAAATATATCTTTGTGTAAAAACATATCAATTAATAAGTATTTTTAGAGATTGGTGTCTTAGAAGTTGAAATATATCGTTATGGAAATTCAATGTGTTGAAAAAATATTATTTCACGCCAGATGTTCAAGTTATTTTGAGCAATATGCAAAATTTTCCAATATCCGTTCTAATCATATATGAAAGGCTGTCAATGACAATTTGTGACTGATACAACTATTTAGTCTATGTTTACCAGACAGAACACTTAAAACGTGATAAATGAGAGTTTGATCGTGCTCCGTCGTTGCATAATTGTTTTTCTTTTTAGATGGATTTTATTCTTTGCCCAATCATTTTGTCACAATTTACATTTGAATTATAAATAACCAACACAAGTAGGGGAGACCGGGGATAGTTGTTACACTTTTAGCGCTTTTCAGAATTGTGACTGTTTCAGTTGTGCGAAAGTAATGTTAATATTGGCAATTAAAACCATAGGAAGTTAAGTTTAATATAAAATTAGACCGATTACAGTATATAAGCTGAATTCAAAAAAAAACATTTTTCGTAAGTAGACCAAAGTGTAACAACTTACCCCGAGGTTGGGGCATGTTGTTGCAGGTCTCGGGGTAAAATGTTATAATAGCTCTGGGTACAATTTTTAACATATTCAGATACATAACAGTGACTTTTTTTGATAACAGTTTCATTCAAAGATGTGAAAATTGTTTAGAATATGATTTTTGACAATGTTGCATGTTGTTTCATAAATATAGTCACAGTGAGTGCTGTGGATGTAAAGTTGGAAAATCGCAAACGTTTTGACAATAAGGCATTCATTTTTTAAATCTATTGTGAATTCAGATAGATTGTATATATAAAACATTTGTGGTTTACTTATATTGCTCGAACGAAAACAATGTAAATTTATAACTTTTGCGAAAGAACTTTGCGAAAGTTTAGTATGATACCTGTAAAAGTGTTAGTCAAATATACATTCAGGAACAGCCAAAAGCACAGTTACAAAATACAAAAGCTTACCCACACAAACGAACCGTAGATCTTCATGAAATTCTGAGAGTGTCAGTTTATTATTTGATCAATTAAAAAAGAAACCACAAAAAAGAGAACCAGAATGGTTACCTTCTTCGAGCGGTCAGTGCCAATAGTTTTCCGCAAGGTTTAATGCAATAAGATAAAGAAATCAATATTTCGGGTTATTTTTGCATTTTTCCGATAAAATATCGATAATATTGTCGAAAGTTGTGACATTAATTATATTAAGGTGTACCTTGCTGGTCAAAAATCTATGTTTTGTTGAGGGACGAAATATTACCATGTAACAACATGCCCCATCACCGACGTAACAACTTACCCCACCCACCCCTTGTCGCACTTCAAGGTCGCTAAATATAACATATTATATTACTAGTTTATTACTAGTTTCAAAGAAAATACAAATATTTATGTTAATTTTAATTTGTGTTTAAGACTTGTATATGCAATAATGAGGAAATATCGAAATAGTTTCCAAATTCGAAAAAAATTACTTTTACATAGTAAAATCAGTTTTTCCTAGCTAATCTGACTATTTCCCGGACAATTTTAATGAAACTTACATTAAACATAGAGGAAACTGTGAGGGTTATTTTAGTATCCATACCAACTTCATCAGTGATGCAATGTTGTCGCATATTTAAGTGTAACAACTTGCCCCGTGTAACAACTATCCCCGGTCTCCCCTACATCACGTTGCCATATAAGACAATTTTGATATGAATAGTATTCGTGAAAAAAATCACAAATATGTTTTTGCAGGCACTAAATGTCAACATCTAACTAAATATAAGTATTGTCCAACAATATTGACCTGGCATTTCATTAATTTTCGTAAAGGTCATTGAATAAACACGGGTATCAGCGAAAACACCGATATATTATTAAATTTACACCTCAGTGATGTGTGGAGTATTGGAATAGATGCCGGACTACCGATCGTAACATTTACGAAAATTAACGAATATGGGGTCAAATGCAAGAGTGCCAGGTCAATATTGTTGGACAATACACTGCTTGTGCTATCAAAAACAATGAAAATGCCAACGATCTCGTTCAAAAGGTAACTGTGCATGCGAAACTGTATTGAATGTCGCATAACGAGATTGCGTAACGATGTCTGCCGGGAAAAGCGTGAAACGTGAAAACCTAGATCATTTGCAAAGTTTACCCTGCGTTGCTTCATCTCTCGAGTATTTATAAACGGCGAACATTGATGATTTGTATTCACAAGTTAGTACAGGTAAGTCCCACTTTGAATATTAATAACAAATCGCAAAGAAAAGACTGTCAATAACAATTTGTGAATGATAAAACTGTTAAGTCAATCAATGTTTACCTGACAGAACACTAAACAAAACGTGATAAATGAGAGTTTCATAGAGTGCAAGCGTTCAAGAACATCTATCGTGCTGCGTCGTTGCATACATGTATGTGTTTTCCTTTTCTAGATGGATTTCGTTCTTTGCCCAATCATTTCGATACATTTTACATTTGCATTATAAATAACTTACAAAAATGCATCATAAAAGACAATGTACTACAAATATTATTCGTGAAACAATCATGCTTATTCTGGCACAGACTGTCAACATTTAACTAAATATACGTACACTGCTTTCGTTTATTGGTTGTACACGTAGCCGCTGAAAAACAAACAAAAGAAAACATATAAATGATCTGCATGTATTGAATCAAAGTTGTTCATATTCAGGTTAATTTTTTAAATACATTTGATAATCTATTTAAGTTCAGTTCTACTTAAATTTGACAGAAAAAAGTCTTAACTGTTTATGGAAAAACTTTTTTAGTGATTTATAGCATGCATAATGACATAAAATTATGCATTCTAATTAAAGATAAAATTTCAACCTTTGTTTCTCATTTTTTACGCATACGTACAATATTTTGTATTTAGAAGTCGACCAACATGTGTAGCCAATCATAAGCTTAAAAAATTCAAATTCCTCAGCGATTTATTTCAATAGAACTACTTCCTATTTTCGATGTTACAATGAACAAAATAGATCGATCTATTTTCAATTGCGCATGCGCATGGCTACCAATATAGGGCGATCTCTAATAGGATAGAATCTATTAAGACATTTCTATAGAAAATAGAATCCTGCACTTGCAGCGCTCGTTTCGGCTTCTATTTTTTTATAGCAACGTCTTAATAGACTCTATCCTATACATGAAAATTATAATGTAGATGGGAAAGACCATCCGCTGATGCTGATATAATTTGTGGACTGACCCAAGTGCTTGAACAGATTTTTAATGTGATCTCGCTTGAATATTTCATGTTATTTAATGCAAACCAATATATTTAAACAAACCAAATACCGTTTAGTAAAACAATAACAAAACTCGCGATAGAGACTAACGTGAAACCCGGGAAGCACTCTTTTGATAATAAATAATTTCTACTATTAGAATATCTTCAAACAACAGTCTCATTCTAAATAAGTGTTTACCAACTTTCCCGGACCATCTGTAGTCTAAACTTCATGTAACCCTGTTGTTTAAAAAATGATAAGGATTTTGAGAGTTTCAATATATTTTATTTAAGTATCGTTTCATTTGTGAGGTGATTGGAAAGTTTGGTGCACGAAACTCATGTGTGGCCTTTTTTAATAATACTGCTAAATTTTAAGCAACACTTTGTTTTCGAAAGAAACAAAACTATCAAACTATTATAATTTATTTTCTGTATTTTTGCTGTAAAATGTTTCCCCGTACAGTCAATCAGTGTTGTTATCAATTATTCCTTTGAAGGTCGTTGATCACGAATCTTATGTACTATGTCAATAGTACTTCTTAAATTACTTTTGTTTAAATATTTCGGCGAGTTTATAGATGGGTGGAATATCGGATATTGTTCAATCACCCTAAGGATATACCTCCTGCTTTTAAAATTTTGCCTTTTGCGTTGTATGTGTTTGCAAGATTTTGTATTCTCAGATCCCCTGTCGAAGTTTTATTATGTTTTGTTCCGCCCCTTGTTTAGGGCAAGTCCTTTCATTAATCTCAAGGACCAGACACCGCTGAACATGGAATAGTATTTATCTGAAAATACCGCATTGAATGTTCCATGTTCACCGCCATATGCATACACTCGTTTGGGTTGAATCAAAATCGTACTGTTTTGGTGTAAATATTGAGTTGCGCTCAACCTGGGGCTAGGCGGTGTGGGCAGTAACATGCAACCCCATTACTGCCCATGAACAAGCTCAATGAAACCGAGACTGCAATATTTTCATATTTGTCGTGTTCGGTGGCTTTCTTTTTTATCTATACTCAACAAAAATAAAAAGTACATGTATCATTTTTTCTATCTTAAATTTTGTAAAATTTGAAAACGAAAACTGAGAATTCTGTATGTGAACTACTTTGCATTTCTATTATCATTGCAAAAAGAAAAAGTGTTCTTGAAAATCTGCAGCCACAACTTAGTTATCTTTCCGTTTGTTGTAATAAGGGTAACAGGAAAAAGTCAGTGATTCTTTAAATTATTCACATTCGTTTGAGTTAAATCAATCTTTTCACCTCTTGTGATCAATAAAATCACAAAACATTCATCAATAACACAACTAGTCCTTGATAAACTACGCTAGAAATTCCAACCATTTCCAATTACCTCCCTTTCAATTGAATACGTGGTGTTTTGTAATCCATTATTAATTGTTATTCGACTAGCCGTTGCTTAGGTCTTGGTGTGGAAGATTATGTTTATGAACAATTGAAAATAAAAACAACTGATCAGAAATTAACCAATTGAACAACATTCAAAGTGTTCCTGATTAAATTTAAATAAGTTAATGAGAATATAAGCATAAAAAGTGGATACTTTTTATTTTTGTTTAGTTTATTTGAATATAGTACATTAACTTCATGGTTGATCCACAGAGACTGATTAGTTCCAAAATGTATGACAGAAACATATACTTAGACAATTATGAACCATTATGAACCACAAAAGTGTTCATGTTTATTTGTTTTTTTTTAATTCATAGGAAATATGAATGACTCAAACCCTAGTCATTCTGTGCATATAGTCAGCTTTGTTTTTATCAGATTTAGTCATCTTTGAGTAAATACCAACTTTGAGATTTTTATCAACAGTACATTGTCTTTTTTCAAAAGTCATAAGCGATATTAACAAGTAAGCGAAACTACGTCAGGCGCGTTTTGTGAACAGGCACAAACACATGCATGTTTTGTCTCACTATAAATATTTTTTTTTGTTTTGGAATTTAATTATAAATTTCTTGTTTTTGCACAAAACCTAAGTTCACGGAATATTGGACACAAAGATCTGTCAGTGTCAGTCGTAACAATTCTGTTCACATCTTTTCCAGTTTTAACTAAAATAGTCTGTCAAAATTAAGACAGGTACACACGAGATCTAACACGCGTTTTTTTATTGAATTAAAAAGCAGTTTTTAATCAAATCTGATTCCAGAGATCAAAGCACTTTTTGAAAAATAAATATTGAGTTAAATCACGAATATTCTTTCCAGAATTTTATTCAATAAAGGGGTGGGGTGTTGGGGTGAGGGGGGAAAAAGAGATGGATAGACAGATAGACATGAAAGAGAAAATACTTTTCATGCATTAAGTTATTAAATATGGAATGTAATGGAAAATCGTTGTGTTCGTAATACATAATTTGATTAATTGACCGTTATATCAGAAAGAGAATTTATATAAGAGTTCCACAAAAACTTGTTTCCAATCATTTATGTAAAAATGTTTTTCTTCCATTTCCCTGTTTGACTTCTTATTTTATTTACATGGAATAAAATACTGTTTGAACTAACATTTAGTTCTTAATTAAAGTCATTTAAAAGTGATATTACTCAAAACTTGGTTATTCACGAGATATTCTTCTTGTAAACAGAAGTAACATAACGTTTCCAAGTACTGTATCAATAGGTTAAGTATTTTCCATATTGTAAGCAACATTAAGTTTTAAGTCCTTTGAAAGGGGCATAACTTAAAAAGATCAATCAGAAATTATCATTCTAATTGTCAGAAATGAGATTGTTGATTTAGATGTAATATTTCAATTACTTTAGTTGTTTTTTTTTTCAATTATCTTAAATTATCTCAAATTACTATAAGGGATTGTATTATAATTAAAAATTCTGTTACGATGTTCGATGTCCTTCTGATAATAAGGCAAATGTTTAAAGGCCATCTACAGTCATCATGGAACATTCATCTCTTAATTGAAAAATAAATTACGTTTTAAAATATCTCGGCAAAATGCAGTTAAAACTTATGCTATCAATGTATCGGTATTTTAGGGTAAAACACATTATGATAAATACCTAGATCTAAAATTTCCCTAATCATCTATTTACATCCTTAGGCAAAAAACTCAAAACATAATTTTAAATGCCCACGAGAGTAATAGGCTTGTGACAACAATATGATGTGTCCTTTCCATTTACAATATCAGATATTTGTAAACGTGTGTATTGACCTTGAATTTCCCAACCGCTTCCTGGTCGCCTAAATAGGTGACAAACGTTGATGTGGTCAATTAAAATGATGCTTTGTGTTGATAAGTTTTTGTGTTTCGATGTAAATTGAATTTAATGGAATTTAAGGTCTAGCTATTTGTTTCTTTTCTTACTTTTCTTTACATATGTGAAAAAAGATACATGCACATCGAAAACGATTACCAGTGCAAACTTTTATTGTTTTGCATTCTGTCGTAAGGGAGATTTTGATATTTATAATCTGTACCATTGACCGTGCAAAGACGAGAGTAACCGGCCCGTAAAATCTGATTCAGTTTACGGGACAAATCATCAATACACGGGGAAGGGAGGGTGGGGAAATGGGGAATCGTGCACAACCGTTATCACTAGTGAAGCGAGAAAATAGTTCTGCAAACGTCCGGTGACGGTACTGTCGATGATTTTTTACCCATAAAGGTAGATGGTCAGCTTTGACTCTTTTTTATAAAAATATCAAGCAAATTAAAAAAGGGGGAACGTGATTCCATGCGTTTTGGATTTATCTGTACGCTGGTATAATATGAGACCAATACACCCAAACATTGTTGAGTCATGACGTTCATTCCGCCTCTTACATGATCAGAATTCAATGTGAGGTGAAGCTTTTTTTCGATTTTCTTGCAGTTTTTAGTTGTTTATTTGACCTGTATTGCTGCAGGAACAATGTATATAATATAAATCTCTGCCAAAATTGTACGATGTGAAGGTTGTGCAAAAGAACATAAATAGATAGAGTGTAAATGAATGATATCATTATAGTTGTAATTTCAATCTTCAAGACTTCATGATATAAGAATGACTTACATAATAATTATTTTCGCTATGTATTCTTTCATCTTGTTTAAACCTGGGTATATACTTTAACCCAGGTTTTACAAAAGAGAGAGTCGAAATGGTGATACCGTCTTATTAATATTAAATATTTCATTTTAGATGCATTTTCACACACAAAACTAACTAATATGAACTAAGGCACTGCCTCTCTCGGAATCGACAACCCAAAACTAAAACTACAATGAACAATGGCTGCTCATTAACATTCTGTTGATATTTTCTTAACATTTTTAATGTCAGCTTTTTAGCAAATGAATATAACTAAAAACTAATTTCATTCTGTTTTAATGTTTTATTTTATATTACAGTTTATGGATATGGTGAACATAATTGATACTTTAGAAGCATTAGATATAAAATTCTGTATCCATATACTATTATGTATACTGACCGCAAATAAAAAGTTTCCACTTTTACCATTTGCATTGATGTATTGAAACTATTCAGTATCGTGAAATAGCACTAGTACATTCTTGCAATTTTGGGTAACTCACTGTCATCAGGTTTTGTTTCTGCTGAATTTACTTAACGATTGAAAGTTTCCAATGTTTTCTTTTAAGACAAACTCTGGCGTTTATTTTCTCTACCTTTGAAAATGGAAAAAAATCAACAAAATGGAAACCAGGTAACTTGAAATTGATAGAATGGTGGCAACATAGTAATTGTTTCAAATTTCATCATAAGTAGAAATTCCTATAAATCCATTCAAATTTAATCAATTACTTACAGCCGTTAGTTATTATCAAAGTAAGTATCAAAGTGTTAACTTTCTATTGACAAGGAGTATATATACACTGTATGATAACCCCCCTCATTTAGACCACACTGATATTAAGACCACCTTCATAGTAAGTATCCTATTTTATAGTTTTGATATACCTCCCCAAAATATCAGACCACTCAACTAAAATAACCACTGTTTCCCAGTCCCAAACGCGGTCTTAGCATCAAGTTGTGATAATTGTCACTATAAAGTAAATTCTAATAATTCTTGGTATTGCACAAAGATTTATTTCACAAATAAAATTTTTAAAAATCGAAGTTACCTTGAACAACTGTAAAATCAGTCACATTTGAATAACCAGTCAATAATCCTATGCTATTCATTAGTAAATATACCTTTGTAAAATCAAATAAACCATGTTTGAATTAACCCTTTCCTCTCTATATATGCAAAATTTTATTGCAGATCCTGGTCAAGCAGAACACAAATGCCATGTAATCAGAATCTACACTGTTTGCTATCTGGTCAGAAATAACCTAATAAATCATTAAACAAACAGTTTGATATCTTTCTAGTTCATATCTAATTAAAGCTATACTGGAATTAACCCTTTACTTGATAGATCTAAACACCTTTATTGAAAATTAAAAAGTGTAGAATTTGATCAGCGGGCACAGTTGTCCCATCTGATCATGATCTGATCATGATCTACACTGTTCGCATTCTTATATTTGTATTATTTCTAACCAAAATGAAAACAGTGAAGGTCCTAAGGACGATCAGACACTACAAATGTGCAAAATAATCGAGATCTACACTAGTCACACATGCAATAAAATGCATACATATTGAAGTCAAGAGTTATGATAGTGATTCATATTGTACTGCATCTGAGGCCTTAGAGGCATAATTTTGTCAACAATGCTGACACATAACTACAAAAAATGTGTCCAGTGCTATGATCAAAAACATAATCCATCTACTGAAAGCCAAAAGCGTTCATCAGCCTTTTTTCTTTTGCCGATGACCCATTCTGGCTTTTAATAGATGTTACCGGTACGCAAAAATAACCATTAGTAAAAATATGGAAAATAAAATGTTTGTCAACAGAACTCCGTACATCTTAAACAATTAATGTGTCCTAAGTATGCAATGCTCAAGAACATATGCAAAAATAACAATTTTGTCAACATTACTTACATATTACTCATACAAAAATGCATCCAAGAACATGTGCAAAGTTAACAGTTTTGTCAATATTACTGACACATAACTCATACAAAAAATGTGTACTAGGGATGCAATACTCTAGAGCATATGTAAAAATAACAATTATGTCTTCATAAATCTCACATACATGCAACTCATACAAAAAACACATCCTATGGATGTAATGGTCAAGAACATAATGTAATAGAAACAATTTTGTCTACATTTCAAAAATGCATCCTTTAGATGCAATGCTGTCTGATCAGGATCTAAATTGTTCGCTTTTTTTATTAATCATGTTATTTCTGTGCAAATTGCGACCAGTGCAGATCCTGATCAGATGACACTGATGTGCCAGCTGATCTGGATCTACACTGGTCTCACATGCGTATTTATGGAGGAAAGGGTTAAAAACAGAGAAATTCCTTTTTTTTTTACATTTTCACAAATTTGTTTTCTATCTGTTAAGAAGCATTTAACTAAGATACCCCTCTTTCTGTACCAATCAGACGGTACGTAGTGAGCGTGTGTTTTTGTAGTATTTCGAATTGTCATTTTACTCTTCTCTTCCACACACACATTCTTGGAGACTGAATTCTTCATTTAATATCTTTCAGAGCATTACAAGTTTTCCAATTAAACTTAAACAAAGCATTATGTTGGCATGTTGCAAAGTAAGTTTTTAAATATATGTGTGTAGACAGTCTGTGGTTCAATCTGTCAGTCTGTGGTGCTATGTTGTCCAACAATTGCAGTGGAAGATCTGGTCACATAAAAACAATTTAACAGCAAAATAATGAGAATCCTGGGCTAGAAGTCAAACTCTTCAAAGAAGACCTTGGATGTTCATCAACAACTTAATGTTTTCACACAGCATCGCCCATAAAAGTTGCTGAGTAGTTTTTTGGCTCTTTCCAACCACTTGTGAGAATTAATGATACATTACCAATTGATTCATTTAGTTTTTGCAGATTTTCCACGATGACAGAGAAAACTATTAAAATATAAACGCTTTGTATGTTCCAACTTGTGATGCAGAATTCAAATACAGTGGAGACGTGTCAAATCATGCCGCAGACAGCTTTAGTTGTAGACTGGCTGAAAAAGTAAAATATTAATATTAATGATGAACCACATTTATGTAAGTTTTGACACTGAATAACCTTCACCTGTATTGCACATATAGGAATACAAATACAACTTTTAAAATAAAAGATCTATCATTGGAAAATTATTTAGATACAATGGTATTTAGAATGGTGAAAGATTTGATATGTGTTAAGGAAATTTATGAGCTACAATACTATGTTTATTATTAATAAAAGAATTTTAATAAAAATAAATCCATAAACCTACAAGAGTACTTTTGTTTGCATGGTGCCAGTCTTTGAATCAGACACTTCATTGTGATACTGCTGTCAAAGCTGCGGTCAATTTATCAATTCTGGGATTGTCGATATCTGCGAACCTTGGGTTCGAGTACCGATCACGAATACACATCTTCCAATGCCATTACTTGGCATTAGCTGTTCAGATTTCATTTGACCAGTTCTGTCCAGTCTACAATATCCAGAGTTAATTCAACGCAATACCTAATCGCTTTCCCACACCAAATTAAAACGAAAGCAATCGATATTACTATCTAAATTGCAATGTTAAACTTACTATTCTTGTTGATGATTGCAGTAAAAAAATAAATAAAAATGTCGTAAATTTACAATGTTTAGAATATTGGGGAAACCGGTGTAATTGTCACTTTATCACTCTGTATTTTAATAAATTAACCAAAATTCAAACAACTTCCGTAATGCGTATTGCTACGCTGGAGTCTACTGTTAGACCCTAACTCTGTGACAATATTTCGGTGAAAGCAGCCGAAGGCGACCCGCGAAGCGTATATGTACATGTTTAAAAGAACAAAATTAAACAAAATCTGTCGAAAATTCAATAGATTTCTGAATAGACTTTATAGTCCATCAAGATTTTATAGTCCATCAAGATTTGTGAGATCTGACTCGTGTGGGGCGCGCCATTTTTGTTGTCACCAGACTAGTTTCTCATTCTCTCAAATTCACCGTCTGATTTAAAACATAAAACGAAAAACCCGTCACAATTTCGGAGAGTTTAAGGGGAGATCACTGAAACAGACTGAAAAGCGGTATCCACACTATCGCGGTAGTCTGTTTCAAGATAGAACCAAGCGCTGCGTTGGCGATACAAAAATAATTAGTACTTAATATAGAATTCTCAAAAGCGTTTATCACAGTCATTTTCATGTGTTATAATTTTTTTTTTAAATAAAATGATATGTAAATATCCTGTTTTCCATTAAAATATCAATCAAATGGTTACTTATTTACAATTTAATGCAATCCTGGACAGTTTTAGCCTAAAATGTAACAAATGTTCTTTATTTTTCATTTTTCAATATTTAATAGATGACAAAGTATTTAAAGTTTTGTGTAAATAATTAAGGATACTTTTTACTGTCAAAAGATTATAAATGCACTACCAATGCTTTAAACATTTCAAAATAGCAGGTGCTTTGCTGAATGAAAACAGCGACGGTCTGAATCCAAAACTTCAGTTTAAAAAATTAACATTCAAAAACAGAGAAAAACACAGATAACATTTGTTCATTTGACCACATAACTGACCATTTACATTCAAAGATTGTTAATTAAAACATAATCGTGCAGGAAGCAGTAAATGTGGAACTGTTTCTATAACAAGTAAACAAAAAATGTAATGAAACTGACCATTATTACACAGAAACTATTCCAGTATAGGAATACACAATACACAAAATTTAATGATAAATGTCATCAACTGAATTAAATACAAACACTCTAGAATATGTTATTTCGTTCCAATCTGCAACCAAATATACAATGTCATAAACTACTAACCTAGAGAAACACACTAACAAACACAGAACAATCATGTAAACAAAACAACAAAACAAAACAAATTGTAGCCAATCAGGTAACCTTTTTACAACTTGGATAAATTTACAGAAGCTTCAGCAATGTTGATATATACTGAGCCAAAATGAAAACTTGACAAAAATTACATGGAAAACTCCTATTGCATTAATAATGCCAGTAAATGCATGTATCTGAAGGGATTCGATCACCAATATGTCTATCTTGGTAGTTGTCGGTCCAGTATCTATCGGCTTTTAAAAAAAGAAACTACAACTACTACTACTACTACTTCTACTACTACTACTATTACTACTACTACTTCTAGATAAAGAATATGTGGTTGTGGAAAATTAAGCGTTGGATTTTGTTCTGTATTTTATTAAAAGGGGGGGGGGGGGGGTAATTTCCAAAATCGGATATTTAAGTAACTGTATCTTATTTCGTTGTTTCAGTGGGCTTTAAGGATTGTGTTTTTTCTTCTGTACATGCCATAAACTTTTAAATTTGACAGTCAAATTATCTGTTTGAGACTTTTATGTTAAAAATTTTCGATCTCACCATGATTTAGAAAAAGGGAGAGCCCTGTAAAAACATAACACCATCTTCCCGCTTTATCAAATGTCCAGATATGTATAAATACCAGAAATTAAATGAAAAATTAAAAATAGCATCACTGAACAAAATATTTTAATTTAAAAACTGGTAAGTTTTCATTTTTGTCAAAGCTGACACACTTTTAAAGTTTACAAATCTCTGCATGTCCCTGGAGATGGCAGTTGTTTTTTCCAACTGCATTAGTTTTGCACTGAACATGTTTTATTTTCCAAGATCTACAATGTGAAAACCTAGGTACAGTGGTTTATGGACAATATGACCCACCCCAGACAGCTTAGATTAGCAGACCTTAGACCAGGATGGGCTAAAGTTTCTGCCCAGAATGGCGGACAATACTGCTCCGTGTTAAGACAATACAACACACATTTTTAAAAAAGCTAGACTGTATATCTTTCAGCAAAATGAACTTATGTTCCCACAAACACATCATAAACTACAGTTTGAATGTGCTACATTATAGCATGAACACAGTAAAGTTTTCCTTTTGCTTTCTTGATGAGTTTGGAAATAAATGAATAAATTATTCCTTGTTCGATTTCATATGCGATAAAGTCTATATGGGTCATGTCATCCACTGTCCTAGACCTAAACATCAGAAAATCCTGGGTTGCATCGTCGATTGGTCATAATGACGTAATTCTGTACAGTGCAACACATGTAAGTTATTATATTTATTTTGTATTTTAGGTATTGAAAACAAGCTTTCCCCGTTATAGGTAGCACTTATTGTTATATTAGGTTTTAATCAATGTAGAAACTTATTTACCTTAATTTTTTTTGCGAGTTTAATCTTAATTGTTATCTAACATGTGGAAGAAGAACTTCTGAAAATGTGAATCGAGAAACAAAATGGCTGTTTTTCAGTTTTTAAATCCGGAAGTAAGCACAAAAGAATATTGCACCCGGATGAAAGTCACATGGTCCGATCAGAAGCCTTATTTTGCGACATGGTTTCAAAGTTTCAAGGTACTCCGTTTTGCTCATGCGCAATACCGTAATCGGAATCGACACTTATTGTTATATTAGGTTTTAAAGGAGTATATGACAATAAGTTCTAACGGACAGAATTTTTTAAAACTTTGCAAAATTAAAGAGAATTCCTTCACAAACAAAATGATATAAAGAAAAATATAGCTTTCCAGGCTTGTTTTTGAGTAATCGCTCATTATTAGACCCCTCTATACGGCCATTTTGAAGGGATTTTGAGAAAACGCACATATATTTTTTAAATGATTGTTACATCTGGAATTCCTAATCAACACCTTATATCTATGCATTTTTTTGTTTGGAATTATGTGTATGTATGGTTTTGGGTGGAATTATGTGAGATTTTTTTGTATATTTGAAGAAAAAACTTTAAAAATGACAAAAATATCCAACAAAAAAGGGAGACAATTCAGTTCCTGACTGGAAAAAAATCTATATATCTTTTTTTGTAACGGACAGATTTTTTTTAAACTCCATAAAATGACACAGTATATATTTCTAAACAAAACAAAAACATAAAAAACAGGGGCATCCAGGCTTATTTTTTTACTATATTCATTCAAAGTTGGTCATATAAGTAAAAAATATCTCTAATTTTAATTCAGTTCTAAAAATATCCATCATAACATGTATAAATAGATTTATAACATGCTCATCAAAACTAATTTCATATTTTGAAAGAAATAACTATTTCTTTATCAAGAATTACATTACAGTTACCACATTTCTTTCATAAAATTCCCACAACTGCAGCCCTGAGTGTTGCCAAAGTTTCCATACATATCGAAAAACACCTAACACTGATAATGAATGAAAATCATGTAACAATCCCTAAATCTTATGATCCATTAAGTAATTATACAATTTCTGAACAACAGATTAAAGAGATGTTACTCCAGGTTTGCCTGTGTCGTTTCTCACCAAACAGCTGAGACAATCCATCTAACCCACCACGAGAGACAGCAAGTTTTATATGACTCAAATTCAAACCGGATGCTGCAATTTTCTTTGCCATTTGACATGAACGTATTTTCTGTTTGGTTAAAAATTCAAGAGTATCAAAACTTACATCAGTCATTTTCACATGAAAGTAACATTATCTACTTCGGACGTCAAATTATCCGAAACACTTGAATCATTGTCAGGGCAAATTATCGAACCAAATAATTTACGTTTCCTCACAGCTTGGTGATTTCCATCACTAACGAACCTGCCCTTCTTGTTTTTCTCGCTTGAGGCCATTCTCACGGACGATAACTTTGTGAGAAATAATTTGAAATATTTAATCGATTGATTTTACGCAACAGTCGAAGTACTAACATTACTCAACTAACACCGGTCACTGAGAAAAATACATTTCGTGAAACTAGCACTTGCGTAGAACTATGCGCGTAAACTATTGTAATATACTCCTTTAATCAATGTAGAAACTTATTTACCTTAATTTTTTTTGCGAGTTTAATCTTAATTGTTATCTAACATGTGGAAGAAGAACTTCTGAAAATGTGAATCGAGAAACAAAATGGCGGTTTTTCAGTTTTTAAATCCGGAAGTAAGCACAAAAGACTATTGCACCCGGATGAAAGTCACATGGTCCGATCAGAAGCCTTATTTTGCGACATGGTTTCAAAGTTTCAAGGTACTCCGTTTTGCTCATGCGCAATACCGTAATCGGAATCGACACGATTTCGACGCGCTTCGCGCGTCGAAATCGTAGGGTCGATTCCGTATAATTATTTGGTTTCTTGGCTGGGTATGTTAGGATATAATGCAGGCCTGGATGTTTGTTTTTAAACGGCGTGTCTGCAAAAGCAAAATAAATTGAATATAATCGATTTATCGTGGTTATCAACCTAAGTTAGGGGTAGGATGGAAACAAATAAGGGATGGTTAAAGTGCTTTTGTTATGCAGTAAAAATCGTTCAAAAATTTTACAAAAGGTTCTTAATGTTGTTAAATGTTTAGCAATAATTATCATTGTTAATCGTTTGAAACCAGTATAAAGATATAAAATCCAGACAGACAAAGAAACAAAGATGCAGTATCTTAATTTCAATTAAGAGGTTGTAAAGTTGTCAAGTCGTTAAGAATTCGGTAACTATGGAGATTTTGGCAGCTATGTTTGACTGATTTGGATTGACAGTTTAAGTTGAGATTTCCAACTGGTAACCTATATGGTATTCCATAAGAAACTTATTTGATATTAAACATTAAAATAGTTTATTTGGATTTTCCAAATGTGAATATTGATAATTGTTATTGCAAACAGTTTTCCGTTGCTTAATGGACTGATTAAACGTTAGAAATTTGGATGAGAATTCGTTATATTTCTACAAACGAAACAGTGCCTAAGTAGAGCATATCATTTTGATACTTTACCTCCCTCACATCCGCCCACCTGAATCGATGTTAGTTACCTTAAGGTATGCGTATTTTCATATGTCATATACATATTAAATGTAAATGACAAAGACACATTAAAAAAAATCAATGCAGGCATTTGTGTTACTGATAAACACTGCTCACATTATGTAAATGTATAACTAAGTAAACAGGTCAGTATTATCATCTTTACATTCGGCATCAACTTTGAATTTTCTGATTTGTCGATCTTTGCGACTTCTTTAAAACTGTAAACGGACCGGCAAAAGTACACTAAACGTGTAATCCCAGTCAATAACGTTAATCAGTGTTCTTTTGCACACCCTTCACACCAGTAACGCAACTGCTACCTCAAAATTTTGGCCAGCAATTTCCTTAAACAGCATACAGATTTAAACAAGCCATAAAGAATAAACAACGGAACGATTACTTAATTCCTGCAGTTGTACAGGACGAAAAAAAAACACTAAATACTGAACAAAAAAAAAAGCCTCAACTCACATTGAATTTACCATAAGGATCGTCATAACTCAACGATGATTGAATATATTGGTCTCATATTATACCAGCGTGCAGAAAAATCCAGCAAGCATCCAATCACATTCCCACTTTTTCAAAGACAAAACCGTAACTGGAAATTTGCAGATTTTTTTTTCGCTTCACAAGCGGTAATAATATAATAATTACATAATCTTTGAGTACCCGGATTTCTGTGATAAAATCATCCAATTTCTTGTGCAGTTGTTGATTCTCGTTCACCAAGTCATCTTTGTCCTTTTCAGACTTCGAAACGACAGCCTATATATCATAATTATAATTAAGTTTACGACAAAGATCTTGCGGCAAAGTTTTTATATAGACACATCCAAAATACATTTGAAACTACACAATGTACCACATTTTTATTTAATTCTGTGTTAGCAATTATCTTTTACACTGAATAAGTAATATGAGCTTATTGTTCAGAAACAAGGCATTTCTAATAATATTTCGTAGTTCTTAAGAAAACATGTGTGTAGACTATTCGACCACACTACTATACATTCGTGTCTCGGTAAAACTGAACACCTGAACACTGTTGACAAGGTTGTTGTATCTGAAGATGAGAATAGATTAAACAGAGTAGAGTCTACCATCAAGGACGAACAGCGCAAAAATCACTGTCGTGTTACGGCTGCCCTGTACCAAATAGTGGGTACCCTGTAGCGTCCGCAAGATGGCGACCAGTTAAGAAACGAAAAGGTATGTGCTATTTTGTTTCCAATTGTATACATATTGTAAGGTATAGACTTGTATACTTGGATCATATAATGAAAAGGATAGTTGATTGATTAAACGATTGCTTGCTTTATTGCCGGTGTGTCAGTTTTACCCTGTAATTGATAAAAATAAATGACCTAATTGGCTTTTTCAAAATTGAAGCGAGAGCGACGACTGATTTCAGCTTTTTACTCTATGACAACTTTGTTGTTCTCGTAATATTTGATATCCCTTTGAAGCGCCTCTAATTGCCTCTCTTGTGGTATAACTATTAAACTGAACAATTTTTTTGTTTTTAAGAAAATGCGATTCAAATAAATTGTTATTGGTACCCTGTACCGCCCCAAAGATTATAAGAGGGTACCTTGTATAGCCGTTAGATTAGTGTCGAAAGAGGTACCCTGTATGGTCTACTTTTCCATGAAAACAACTACCCTGTAGAACTCGTTTCTTCGTCTTTGTATGGCCAATTTGTATGTGGCATAGTGTATATCTATAAATGTTATCTTTTTCACTGGACGTTCCTATATGCAGCCGGCAACACTGAAGTTGTGATTTTTGTTCATTGTGTCATGTTATCGTTACAAATAATCTTTTTTTTTTAAATCAAGTTCTCTCTTCCTCTCTTTTAATACATTATTATAGGCCGTTGAACCAGGTGCTCAACGAAAACCTTTTGTCATAATCTTGATTCGGCGGGCGGGTGTCCACTCAATAACTTGCGTTTGCTTTGTCCTACTCAAAACTTTGTGTGTGGGTAGGTTTTTTGAAGACTACTCAGGACTGCTACTCTGAAGTGATCAAGGTAAAAGACTACATGTGGGCGCTATTATCGGTATATTGCGATTCGAGTCCTTGGCGATACGCTGTATCGGTATGGTCTCCTAATGCCCATATGCTCGGGCAAATACGTAAAAGTCCATAAATTGTAGCTACATTATTAAAATTGTTGAACGTTACTTTATATACGTTACTTGTTCTGTTTTCTTGCTTTACGTACGTTTAAATGTCGATAATTATAACAGCGAATGTACCAGATCCCGGAATAGTACGGCAATACCGGTAATAACTTTCTTCCAAATTTACCATTGCATCGCAACTGGGAGACACGTCGGGCGAATTGCAAAGATCCAAAAGGAAAAGCTCTCCAGTTTGGAATCATTTTGGTGTTATGAAGTACAAATCCTCTCGGACTGTTTTAGAATATTGGAAGGGGTTATGTTGTTAGCTGGTAATCTGGTTGTTTTACTAGTAAAATTATGGTCAAGTGGTCGGGCGGAACTAAAAATTTAACAACTCGTTTTTGAAGACCAATCCAATGATGTTGTCTGCAAATAAAAAGGTTGAATGTCAACCCTTTGTGGAGAAAACCCTTTCTCTTGAACGTAAGCGGAAAGTTCAGCAATATATGGGTCATGCTATGTACATATCTTGGAAATACATATTGTTTATAATTTAATGCTATATCCATGAAAGGCCTTTTTGCCTCGTCAGTTGTAACTCGAAATCAGCACCAGAGCCATTTAAATTCTCCGTGACGACGTCAGAACCAAATGGTCTAAGACGCTGACATCATTCATGATTTCATCCTTGCCAATAGCGATAGAGTATTGTGCTGTAAATTACAAGATTCACGAATTTCAACTATCCTTGTTGCATCTGTATCACTAAGACGCTATACGGGTGCGTTTGATTTAACATTTAGCTGATTAATCGAACAAAATGACAACGGACAACATTGTGGGGAAAAGATAGCAGATCTATATATATTAAAACAATAACATTACAGATTTCATAGGAATTCACTTATAAATCATATTCTACTTATTGTGTTCTGACTACAATAATATTTTAAAACGAGTAAAACATAGTTCCACAGGGTAGCTCTTTTCACGGAAAAGTAGACCGTACAAGGTACCTTTTTCGTCACTAATCCAACGGCTATACAAGGTACCCTCTTATAATCCGAGGAGTGGTACAGGGTACCAACAACAACTTGTTTGAATTGCATTTTCTTAAAAACAAAATAATTGTTTAGTTTAATAGTTATACCACAAGATAGACAATTAGAAGCGCTTCAAGGGGATAACACATTTTACGAGAACAACAAAGTTGTCATAGAGTAAAAAGCTGAAACCAGTCGTCGCTCTCGCTTCAATTTTGAACTAGAAATGTGTCCAAAGGACACGGATGCCCCCGCTATGGGTTTTTCATAAAGCTCCCAGCAGTAGTGTAGGACAAGTTGTGTTCACGAGATATATTCCTATTACAAGAAAATTCTATTTTTAGTAATTAAAACTAATGTAAATGGAAGTATCAAAGGGCCATAACTTCTGAACGGAACATGTAAGAGCGAAACCCCACCTTCATGCACAACTACATATCATTGCCAAGCATTGTGGTAAAGTTTCATTAAATTCCCACCAGTAGTTTAGGAGGAGTTGCGTTCACGAGAATATCGGACGGACGGACGGACGGACGGACGGACGGACGGACGGAAGGACGGACGGACGGACGGAAGGACGGACGGACAGGAGCAACTCTTAATGCCCGTCGCCATTTCATGGCGGGGGCATAAACAGCAAACAGTCAAACTGATAAAAACAATGAAGTTGAAACAGTACTATAGGTTGACCAAGCTTAATTGGCGATGTTTACATTTATTAATAGAATGTAAATAGGGTTAAGGCAAATTTATGCATTAAAAGTACTATTTTTGCTCATTTAAAACATATCGCCTCTATAGTACAGTGGTTTACTCATCCGGCTGGCACAGACCTAACTTTTTTTGGACACATGTTTGATTCACACTGGCACAATGCTTTTAAGGATATTTTATACTTATTTTTTTCGTTTTCTTGCAGTTATTTCTAAGTTTTGTATGTATTTTCTTCAGGTTTTTTAATAGCGGAAATAATTTTTGAGTACAAAATAAAAAATATGTAAAAAAACAACATGTTTCGAACCTACAACCTATAACAGTGTTGCTACCATTTCATTTTGACTGCGTCTTAGACCACTCGGCCAATCGGGCAAGTAGTTGAGAGCTTAATGCTTTGTATTAAACAATTAAAATATTAGTTCATTGTTTACGTAACACGCCAATGTAAACATTGCCAAATTACCTTTGTCCTATAGTAGTACCGTTCACGAGATATATTCCTATTAAAATTAATGTAAATGGAAGTATCAAAGGGCCATAAGTTCTGAACGGAACATGTAAGAGCGAAACCCCACCTTCATGCACAACTACATATCAAGCCAAGCATTGTGGTAAAGTTTCATTAAATTCCCACCAGTAGTTAAGGAGAAGTTGCGTTCACAAGATATATTCCTATTAAAACTAATGTAAATGGAAGTATCAAAGGGCCATAACTTCTTAACGGAACACGTAAGAGCGAAACCCCACCTTCATGCACAACTACATATCAAGCCAAGCATTGTGGTAAAGTTTCATTAAATTCCCACCAGTAGTTTAGGAGGAGTTGCGTTCACGAGAATATCGGACGGACGGACGGACGGACAGACGGACGGAAGGACGGAAGGACGGACGGACGGACAGGAGCAACTCTTAATGCCCGTCGCCATTTCATGGCGGGGGCATAAAAAGCCAATTAGGTCATTTATTTTTATCAATTACAGGGTAAAACGGACACACCGGCAATAAAGCAAACAATCGTTTAATCAATCAACAATCCTTTTAATTATATGATCCAAGTATACAAGTCTATACCATACAATATGTATACAAATTGGAAAAAAAAATAGCACATACCTTTTCGTTTCTTAACTGGTCGCCATCTTGCGGACGCTACAGGGTACCCACTATTTGGTACAGGGCAGCCGTTACACGACAGTGAAAATAGAATTAGTGTTTACTTTCTTATAATACAATTAAACAACTGTGTTTGACTCGTCCTGTTTGTAATGAGGACGATATGATGTTGAACCAATTTATATTTCATGAATTGCGAAGAGTGAATGTCAGCGTCAAGGACATTTCGATTTCGGTTTCATCTTAACTGCTGATACGAAATAAGGAAAATCGTTAAACTCTAATTCAATTTAAATGAACTTGAGAAATCAAACAGTAATTACATGTACAATTATCGTCTAATACCTCGAACTTCCTTGTGAGTTCATTTATCTGTTGCCTCAGCTGTTTATTCTCGTTTACCAATTCTTCTTTGTTCTTTTCAGATTTTTCAACGAAATCCTATAATAAAGTTTACGACACAGTTCAAATCAATTTTCTCATTGCGGAATTTTTAATATAAAAAAGATGCATACATTTTCAAAATAACATGATAGATATTTCGTGATTAAAATACAAAATTCTTTATTATAATAAGGAAATGCAATATAAGATTTCTTGTTTTGCTTTTTTAAAATCACATTGTTAATAAAACTTGTAAAAATAAAAAAAACGCTTTGTTCAGAAAGTCATTTGTGACAAGTCATCTTTTATAACATTTCGAATATAATAATTCATTTGTGGAGACTAGAGTGTTATTCGCTGTTCATCCGTGTCCTAGTCACAACGAACACAATCTAATGCAATTCCATCTGTTAACAAGTTTCTTGAAACAAATGAAGATGTGAATGCACTTAACTTACTGAAAATTAATAACGAGAGTAAATAGTGAAATAAAAGAACACGTGTATTGTAATGACTTAAGGTGGTATCATTTGTCACAATATTCTGTTAAAGTGGGGGGGGGGGGGGAGTGTGGTGACCTATTTTCATAAAATTCATGTTATTTAATATTTATAAATCTTCTTATTACTTCATATATCAATTATAGGGCATATACATGTTACAGGTCAATCAGGAATTATAAAAAAATAGAAATATAAAACAATTTTTCTCACTGAGTGTAGCCCAATTGCCGGGAGTCCAAACTTCCAAATTATCCACTATAGTATTAAACTACAGTCACAGGAAGGTTGTCTATATCAAGGTTAACACTGTCTTAGAATTAAGTTCAATAAACTGTACTAGAACAATAGCCAAACATGTTTCTCCAAGTGACTACAAAAGGAAAATTTGACATTCATGTTTCCATTGTTTATAACTATTGTTCTAGTAAAGTTTATCGAATCCCATATATGAAATAGATTCAATCCGTTATATTGATTTTGTTGGTCAAAAGCAAGACATCGTTTATGTTTTTCTTAGAGACTAATGAATATCCGGGCGTGCTCGATTGGGCTGTCGGAACTGTGCCAGAATCAAATTCCGACTCTTCCACAGAATCTGCTTGACTGTTTGACTGCGCATGTCTGTACTTTCAGCAGACAGCGACAGTAGTAAACCAATTTTGTCTGGCGATTATAGTCGCCAGAGAATCCTTAGCGAGCTTCAGTTATCTTTCCTCGAGGTTTAAAATAGGCGGTATTCCCCAAGCTTGCAAGTAAAGTACATACTGCTGCTGGAGATTAACAACACCAGTTGGTGTTAGATTTAAAAATACAACGAACTCGGAGTCATATTACAAGATGTATGTTTACCGTTATCACAGCAGAGTTGCTGATAGCAATTTGATGCCACTTAAATGTCGGTCACTGATTTATTGCCATTCATATGTTTGGAATGCATATTATGATGAGATCTGTATCTGTATTGTTACGACGCTTGTAACCACTGCTGGCGTAGTGCGTCGGGGGTTTAAATGTTAACCATTCGAGTTGCACAAATACTGCACACTATTTGCCATATCCTGTCGTTCAGGGCGACGTTTACACCTTCTAGATGCTGGTTTAATACAGTATAAGCTGTACCTCTTCTTTGCTTTTTTACAAAATTTTGGTTTATATTTACTCTTTAATCAAGTGTTATGTTGAATTATTGTAATGAGCAATAGGCTTAGTTGATAAGAAGCTGGAGAATTTTTTTTCGATCCTGTCGTTCAGGGCGACGTTTACACCTTCTAGATGCTGGTTTAATACAGTATAAGCTGTACCTCTTCTTTGCTTTTTTACAAAATTTTGGTTTATATTTACTCTTTAATCATGTGTTATGTTGAATTATTGTAATGAGCAATAGGCTTAGTTGATAAGAAGCTGGAGAATTTTTTTTAAATAGAGACAGAGAACAGGCTTGACGTAATCCAGAAGCCAATCAGAGGCCTCTAGTTTTTTGGTTTACAACAGTCGTTTATTTTCTGATAACGACGGAGAAAGAGTCTAAGAATCTGCCAAACGAGTGAGATTGGATGTCGGAACAGAATCATGATAGGTTTTTATAAAAAGTGTTACATAATTGCATGTTTATTATATCTTTTGAAGTCTAAAGAACTCCTAATGGTCTTAATAAGCCATACTTCATAGTTCAACTAAGTTTTCCTAGTTTTTAGATCAGTCAACAAAAAGCAATATTTATAATTTACTGAAAAATAACACTATTTCTGGTATTTATGTTGGTGAAATTCTTGGCATAGTACTGAAATGTAACTATTATCTTATTTTATGGCAAAAAACCAGTATCTAAAAATATTTCAGTTTGGTGCAGTATAAAACACTGACCGATTCACACCACCTCTTTCGATGGAATGGGTAGAACGCTGCCAGAACACAGTTCCGACGCACTCGATTGGAGTTCTCCCTGTTCTAAATGTCGGAATTTCCAATCGAGCACGCTCCGACTTTTGCGGGAAAGGCTGTCTGTAAACAAAAGTTTACAAAAAGCTAGTCGGTCATTAGCATACACTTTCAACCAAAAATGTATTCCAAAATCTAGAGTTAAACAACAAAATTTCGTCACTGTCCTAGGGTGGGGGGATGAGCAGCCTGACAGGGACTCAAATTATTAAATTTACTATTCTGATCTTCAACAATTTCGTTAGAATGCTGAACTTAAACATGTAATATTGGTGGTTCTCGCACATTTTCCTGTTTTTGTTTGTTAGTTTTAATGATGTCAATTTCAGTGTATGCCATGTTAGATTACATTATGCGGGTTTCAAAAAAACTCATGTCCATGCATTGACTTTGAAAATTGATGAACACTTCTACCCATGTGTTAATTTTAAAAATTTCTTTCTTGTGGTGTAAATCACCAAACATACGGTCGTGAAACAGTAGAGGCTTATAGTAAACGAGGAGATGTTTTAAACAAGCATTTAGGAGGAAACGAATGATCAGAACTTGCTTAATTGTCAAAATATTGTCTATTAAAGAGAGATTTTGCTTTTTGCGCTTTCCAGTGCAAATGTTGCGAATGTTCTCAGAAGTTAACGGAAGTTTAGCGAAGTGAGGTGATCATTGTTTAAAGTAAAAAAAGGGGGGGGTGGGTCAGCGATTTTGCCATTTGTTTGCGATTTCCAGTGCAAATTTGGTGAATGTTATCAGAAGATACCGGAGGTTTAGCGAATGTGACATGGCCATTGTTTAAATAAAACATAGGAGATCAGCATGGGCAATATTTTTATCTAATATCATAAGTGTAGTCAATTGGGCGGCGCTACGCTAAAAGACAGTCATCAATACGACCAATAAGCTGCGGACGAGAGAGATAAACGACTAGGATGGCCACATGAGGTTATGATTACGCATTCAGCGTGGAAGCATCAATAATGATTTTGTTTATTGAACTTGTCTGATATCAATTTATAGGATAAATGTCGACACGTTACCTCAGTTACAAGTACTTAGTTAGTCAAGTTTGTTGAAATATAATTTCAATCCATAATTACACACTTTTGCATTTCACGAGCGCACTATTGAAATAACCTGAGATGCGAGAGTTTAAACCTAGTTGGTTTGATGACTACCCATGTCTTCATTAGTTATGAACATTACATTTTATCTTTTATTCGCAATTACTCATTTAGAGGGACATTTATATACATGTATTATCATGCTCTTTCTCAAAGATTTGCATAAAAGTGCCTCGTTTTGAGCTTGTTGCACAAAAACCGCCATGTTTTTTTTAGATCTATCTATTTCCCTGTCCTTTTGATATCCAAGTTGGAGCTCTAATTACGATGCGGTATTTTATGTTTTTGATATGCTTTAAAGTCTTTAACAGGCTCAATGAAACCGAGCCTGTAATATTTTCACATTTTTCGTCTTCGGTGGTTTTCAAAGTGACCTTTTAATCTATTTTAAGAAAACAAAACTTAAACGATTGTTTTGAAATAGAAACTTGGTAACCATCCTATACGTGCTTCTGTATTCTTATCATTTAAACTTTAACTATTTAATTTATGTTACAAAATTTTCGCCGCCATAAAGTTCAAAACTTGCCCTTGAATATATGCATTATTAACGAAATACGAATTGATTTATTTTGATTCCCATATTCCCTCTCAAAACCGCATATATCTATGCGTTCTCTTCTTGGGGTCTATAGTGAACGGTTGGACTCGTCGCAGTTGCAATCCAAATTGAGTTTTACTTGTAAAAGATTTCCGGGGATGCCCGTGACCCCAATGACTGCTTCCCCATACACATGCAATATAACGGATCTGATTTCGGTCTTGGGATACTAAACGATAACATTATTTTGACAAGAACAGTTAGGTAGACAACACAAGCACTATCATTTCTATGTAAGGGCGATCTACTAGAATATACTGCAAGGAATCCAAAACCAGCCTGTAAAGTAAAGAAAAAGTTGTTTTCAGAACAGTGGCATAACGACAATTTTTATGATGATAGATTAATTTAAATACAAATAGTGCTTCTTGAGTTCCTTTAATAGTTTTACAGAAAATCGTTCAAACAAAAACAAAAGATAATAGCAGCATAAAGCTTAAGTGAAAGTTATAAATGCATCAGCATCCTAATTTATTGTTTACTGTCTTTTAACGCTCGTCAACTTCAAGTTTGACGAGATCTGCTGAACCAACTAAAACTACATTTTATGAATGTTGGTAATGAATACTGAATATTATAAGCGTGGCTTTTCTCTCAATGTACAAATAAGTATCAACTGTGGAAAGTTCTATTTTACCTCTTTGAGCATTCGCGTTAATGTAACATATTCATCAGATTCGCTGGTGCTTAAACAACGTAATTATTTCTACACGTCCTGAAAAAAAATTACGTCTACTAGAGACATGATTATTTATATTGATGCCTTTAGCCCGTACATGTATTCTTCATGTTTCAATAAATCAAACATCAGCCGTTCAACTTTGTTTGCATGCTATAAAGTAAAAGAATTGTACAATGTTTATATGTTCTCTTGTTTATGTTTGTACATACAGAGAAATATTAATGGAAATAAATTTGAAACTTGAAACATCAACTAAATTCACAAATAGTTTGTCAGGTACAGTCTGTGTGACTTTGATCGACAGAAAACTGGCCATATAATTGACTTACATTGGTCCAAAAGTAAATACATGAACGAATACATACCTACTTATTCTTTTAATTTATTTGTTAATGACCGACTAGCTTTTTGGAAAGCTAAAACTTGTTTAATACTATGGTGGATAATTTGGAAGTTTGGACTCCCGGCAATAAGGCTACACTCAGTGAGAAAAATTGTTTCATATTTCTATTTTTTTTATAATTCCTGATTGACCTGTAACATGTATATGCCCTGTAATTGATATCTGAAGTAATAAGACGATTTATAATTATTAAATAACATGAATTTTATGAAAATAGGTCACCACACTCCTCTCCACTTTAACAGAATATTGTGACAAATGATACCACCTTAAAATCAAATAAAACAACGTTGTTTTAACATTTCCCGTGGAGGATTATAGGTCGACCAAGCTATAGGTCGACCGAGGTTAATTGGCGATGTTTACAATTATTAATAGCATGTAAATACTGGTTTATGCAAATTTAGGATTTACCAGTATTATTTTGCAGGATCATATTATATCGCCTCGATAGCGCAGTTGTTAACGCGTTCGGTTAGCTATGACATATCTTTTTGACTGGCGCGCAGTCTTATCTAACGATGCTGTGAACTCTGCGACGCGCAGTCCTTAACTTCGGGTGTATTATTGCGACCACGAGAGCGTATCAAGTAAGTGATCACCGCGAGAGCAGGCCGAAATGTTCTGCACAGGTGTGAAGCACAATGCAGCACACCATTCCACGAATTCTGAGCGATTGATAGTAAGTTTCCGTGTAATTTTGGAGCATCCATGCCCAAAATTCCATCGAACAAATGTAGTTTGAAATCATGACCAGCTACGGCAGAGAACAAGAAACTGGATATGAATGAGAAGTTTAGTTACGCCTGAAAGATTTCGTAGTTGTGTGGCATAAAAAGTAGTGCATTTTAAGAAAATACAAATATTTCGAGAAGGAATGCGAACTTTGAAAGATAATGCTACATATAAAAACAAGAAAACAATTTAACGTTGTTGTTCGAACAACTTTGAAAGGATATTAAAAGAACGATTAAAACAAATCAGTCACGTGACAAGCGGGCGATAGCGTGGGTTGCCATTTTGGTTAGGTTGGAGTAGTTGTGGATCGAGATTTTTCTCGGCTAACAAGGACCGGGCCGGGTCCCAGTACTAGTGTTCTCCCCAGACAACCGTTAACAAGCTTTGATCTATTTCCAACAAGTGTTAAATTCGCCGACATCCGTTTATTCAAAATCGACATGCCATACTTTTCTGTTTCTTGCATTGTAAACACAGGTCGCTTTTCAATACACACCTCATTCAAGGTTAAGCAATGGGCAATTTGACCAATCACAATCGATTTCTTTACTATCAGCTGGATAACTCCGCCTCTCCACGTGGTGAATTCACAAGTCTGTCGGTGTCGTTCGATCGTATTTTGGCTCTGTTGACTCTTGATATTCTCAATTAATAGCGGAACCCAGTGTTTTTTACATACTGTTCAATGATTTTAATGAGATGCGATTATGGGTAATTATTTGGTTATTCTTAGTTCTGTGATTAGAAGACAAACACTTCTAAAAGTATACTGTATACACGTATGAAAATAATTGTGCGATAATGGATTTGTTTTAAACAAATCTATTGGCAAGTTGCAGTTAGAACTTAAATTGCAAAAGAAATACATTCTGTGGCATTTTACTGCGCTATCATCGTAACGATCAGTTCATTTTCGTCGGACACATTTTCAAGTATGCATGCGCGAAAGAACGACGACTCGTAAATTCTATCTTATTTCAAGAGAAACCGGCCTTGTGAGGCTGATGCCAACTCCATCGGGCATTCTGAACTTCAAAATTCTAGAAATGAGATCGAGATCATTCCGGATAGCCCTTCAAGAGCGACTCTGACGACGCCAAGTACCCCTTCACGTCGTGAAATTACTCCGACGCCGGACGCGGTACCCCAACATGCCGAGACACTGAATCAACGCCGGCTACCTCGAACAGCCAGTTCGATCCAGTCAGGTGTCGATCCTAAGTGGAAGAAAGTCTATACCTGGTTGCAAGAAGTTGGCAATGGTTTTTTTATATATATTTACTTAATCTTGTGACTTGCATTAAATAAATAAAATAACTCAATTTCATGCTACTATTATATTATATAAAAAGGGAAATATGCATATCAGGAATCGCCACACTCATAAAACACAGCCTCCCCTGCAGCAAAAAGAAGAGAGGAAAATAAATGATTTGTTTGTTGATTGTTTGACAAAAAAGGGGAACCGTATGGGTTAGCTCCTTGGAACAGTCAGTAGCAAAATAATTTGCTACTAGGGGTTTAAACCAGGTTCTAGGGGTGCACTACATAATTTATTATACCTGCTTGTGTTAACTGAATACCTATTATGATATTATTTTTATATATGTGAAGCTGTCTATATGTTTACTGGTATCGTAAATTAATTTAATTTCAGATTGTGAGTGGGGTTTTTCCACCTTATCAAGAGTGAAATAAAAGCTTGGAAGCAGGCTTAACAATTCAACATTAAATTCATTGTTAATGATATCCATGGAAGGTCCTGATATACTGAAGTTTGATTATAATAAGGCAGTCAGCACTTGGGCCGAAGAAAAAAAGAGGCTTCTGAAAGTTTAATCCTAATTCTGTCAGTTGTAATGAAACACTGAGTTTGATATGTGTGAGATATCTTGGACAATGAAGGTGAAAAACTAACTATACAGAGTTTATAGTTGACATTGTAACTTGATGAGATCAGATCAGTTTATGTTAATAAAACACATGTTGACATACTGTTTACACATTGTTTCACATTATTTATGTTTTTTAACTTTGTACCTTTCTTGGCTTTAAAGAGATATAAAAACATCAACAACATGTACTATATACAGTTTTTGCAGTAAACTTTGGTACAAATTTAAAATTGTATAAAATGATAGTTAAAAAATAATGTTTCGCGAGCTTAAATCCACGAACAGTCCAGCGACAACCCTTCCAAAAATCCTGGGGAGACCGTTAGTAAGTTGGCGAATATTTTTGTTAATGATTAAGATTGTAACTGTTTCAGTCTCTTAAGGTACGTGAGCCTTGTGCATTTTATTAATGACAATACTCAGTTGTGGCGGAGCCTGATCATCGTTATTCCAGCAAAATTTAACCACTAATCATACGCTTCTGCACCAAAAAGACCCCCACCTAAGATTCAGGTGAAAAAAAAGTGGAAAACCTAATTTCCTTGCATCAAAATACATTACCTGCATCTATTGAAATCCCTGAATATATAGAATTATTTGCTAATGTTGATGATAGTAACTGTCACAAAGTTTAACGAAAAAATCACACATAGTTTCATATGTTTACAGTAATGATATCTGTGCAGGGCACGTTCGATTCAACCAGCGCGCCAGTCTTTCAACGCTTTCAGCGCTTTGATTTTCGACACGGGTTCGAATCATTCACGGAATTCAGAGATACATTTCGATTTTCTTGTTTTAAGTTTTATTGCAATTATTTCATATCTTATATTTTTTGCTTCAATTTATTTTATCACATCGATTAGCTCGAGGATCTCGAGGAAATAATTATTGTGTAAGCAGTTTTAAAAAGTTATTAAAAACATGTTTCGAACCTACAACATGTCGTGCCGTTTCTACCATTGCATTTCAAAGCATTTTTATTGACTGCGTCTTAGACCACTCGGCTAATGGGGCGAGTGTTGGGAGCGTTACGCTTTGTATTCAACAACGATTATTATATATGTCCGTTGTTTACATGCAACGTCAATGTAAACACGCCAATGTCAACATTGCCAAATTACCTCTGTCCAATAATAATTTGGCGATGTTTACAATTATTTATAGAATGTAAACACGGGTTAGGGCAAATTTACTCGTTAAAAGTGCTTTTTTGCCCTTTTATATCACATCGCCCTGATAGCAGTGGGTAACGCATCCGACTGGCATATGCCTTACTTTTTTCGTCACGGGTTCGATTCACACTGACATATTGAGAAATATTTAAGATTTATTATTTTTAGTTTTACTGCAGTCATTTAAAAGTATTTTATGTATTTTGCTTATCGCGGATATAATTATTGTGTAAAAATTATTTAAAAATGTAAACAAAAAACATGTTTCGAACCTACAACCTATAACAACGTTGCCACCATTGCATTTTCAAATCTTTAAATGACTGCGTCTTAGACCACTCGGCTAAGGGGACAAGTATTGGGAGCTTTATTATTAAACAACGATTAACATATTATTTCATTGTTGACATGTAACGTCAATGTAAACACGCCAATGTAAACATTGCGAAAATACCGTTGTCTAATAACAATAAGTAGTCGATAACATAATTATAACGACTTTTATATAATCACAGACTTCGAAGTGTTATTATTCACTGAAGTTTCCCACTTTGCAACTGTGTATTTTCTTTTTAAAACAGAAACAATAACTCGGAAGTAAACGACATAAATAACAACCAAGGTAATAACATTTGGAGCAAGTGTAAAATACCCGAATTTAGAACCTCTGAAATGAATGATGTTATTCAAACTAAATCCTTGTTAATACACGTCGAAAATTATTGCCAGTTATTGGGCCTTAAATCAACACAAACAAAACTAAAGGCATGCTATTTGAAAAAGGCTAGGCAACATCATAGACATTTTATTTTTGTGGAAATGCATTACATGTAGTTATCACGTTCAAATATTTAGGTATTTTAAAATTATTATAAAATCGGAGACTGGCAACGATGTCGAAAAGATAAAGCACGGGACGCGTCATTTGCACTTGATTATCTTTTTCGAGTATTCGCAAATATTGAATTGTCGACTTCTCAAAATGTAAACTGTTTTATTCTCTCGTTGTGTCTATATTTCATTTTGGATTGGAACTTTTAGGTATAAATGATGCCAAAGATATCGAGAAAATACAAACAAATTGTCTACGACGGATTTTAGTCGTCAGAAAGTCTACTAATTTATATGCTTAGTATGGCGAAGAAGACCGCGAACCTTTTATAAATATAATTTCTGCGTTTGAACGTAGTGAATTAGAAGAAAATTAATTTCCCCTTGTCGGTGTCCGATGGATTGCTAGATGGCTCTTTCTTTGCACGGGCTTTTCGGGTTTTTGTAAACGCGTGGTCATTCAGCGCTTGGACAGCCGACAATGACAGACGAAAATTTTAACGCTTCAACGAGTATTTCAATAGAAACAACATTTATTAACACAGCATGGCTTTACAGCTACAAAACCAAACGACGATATAAATTCTTTGCAAGAAGAAGCCCGTGGAAATACTGTTTCGGTTGGATATACAGTGCAATTTCTATGGCGAAGTGAACTTTTACACAGAAAAGCCAAATTCCGACTTTCATACGACGCAAATAGAAAGCCTTCAACGTTTACAGGCACCACGTAGGACACCTACAGCTACTGCTTCTTATTACGTTCTGCTCGACGTTTTCCGGTACCAGTGTGCAGCTAACTTTTGAGGCCAACCCTAGCAGTCGATGCGACCAGGAGTCTTCAGCGCTTGCTTCTTGTGCTAGTCTTTCAAGCAATTTCGACGGCAGAACTTTTTCGACGGCAGTGCTTGTTAGCTTCCGGCGCAGCTGCCATCGATAAGAAATGGACATGGAAGATGAGTATTTATTAGATAACGTAAGTAGTTTTGTTAACAAACAAGAACTTTTGGCTTTTGACGAATAATCAGTATGCATAGGAGTCTGGACAAACAATAAATTATAGGTTGGGGACGCTTGAGGCAAATCTTAGATTTTAGAAAAAATCAATACGTTTTTCCGAAACAATAAATTCGTTTTAAAAACGCTTATTCTGTTAGTAAAGCAAGGATTTTGGATGATAAAAATGATATCTACTCAGGTTATCATTTCGTAGCATGTCAAGTTTCGATGGGTTTCCTGCCCGATAAAAGAGGCAAAACTAATTATTTTAAGTAGTTAGTATAACGTTATCACTAGTTTTTTCTGCAAGTGCTTTAGTTTTTATTACTATAGTTGTCCGCCCTTTAGAAACAAAATGAAAGGGCGAAGGCAAATATCTCTGCGTTTGCTCGATGCTCGATGCACTGTACGAGTGGGTTAAGTAAGTAAAAGCAGGTTAGATCCGATCTGGTTTTATTAAAACACTTACAAGAATGTTCAAACATTCTCCGCGCAGTCAACAAGTCACTGCGCGATCAGAGTCGCTTTTATAGCATTCGTTTCGTAAATAAGTTTGGTTGGGGGAGTTTTGATGAAGTTCATGAGCATAGTCATTTATCCTCATTCGGATTTTTATATTAAAATTTAACATTAGAGAACAGATTAATTTCTGGTGCATTGGACTTGTGAGTCTGAGTTAGATCAGTGCTCTAACACGATAGTCGTGTATTCATACATGTGTACTAGGTTGTATTCTTCTTGAGCCCGCTGTTTATGGCAATCTGACAAATTGTTGCGCTCTTTCAGATGGAGGGAATTAGCCGCGGTGGGTCTAAGAGTTCTTAAATCATTCTCATGTTCATAAGGGGAACAGGATAAAAATGATTTACAGACAATTGGTCTTTTAGCAGGTTCATTCCAAAAGGTGAATATAACAAGTTATATCTTACCGCTTATGATACATTTACCTATTGTGTAAAGTATTCCTTCTCCATAGAAATGCAAGGTTGGAAATGAACGAATTATTTGTTCAAAATTATAAATTAGTTAGATGATTTGTGTGCAAGTTTCGAAAAGTTTTCATAATGGGGAGTTTTATAGTTTGAAAGGTATGCGTCCGATCGCAACGCTTATTTTTATTGTTTTTGAAAAGAAGTTTGTGCCAGTGTGGACCATTTTCAGAGTATTGGTCCAATAATTGGGCATTTTTGTTCCCCAGATTTGTTATTTCTTGACCAAATTCACAAAATGATCCAGGATAAATCTCGAGGTGTTTTGATCGTTGAGTTCGTTCAAGTTCATATATCTTTACTGTTTATCGACTGGTTCGATCAACAGCCCGGCGTGTCTCCCAGCTAGAGACACTATCATTTAAAATTCACAGTAGCGCTATTTGTGCAGTGTGGCGGCCGTAAAAAGTCTCCCCGTACATTTAGTCAGTACAGTTATCAGTAAATTAACCCGTTACCGATGTCATGCAGTGATTGTTACGTATATCAGGGCTATCCGATCAACGTTTTTTGGCGTTGTCCCGGTTAGCGCAGTTGGTTACGTCGCAGGAATTGCATGGCTAGGCGCTGTCGCCGTGACGGTGCGGGTTTGCTCCCAGCTAGAGAAACTATCATTTTAAAGCAGACACATAATTCACGAGATTAACTTGTCTCGCGTAGCAGCTTTGAGAAAAGCATAACTTGGCATGTCAGTCTTGAAAATAGCATAACTAGGCTTGTCTGTCTAAAGAATAGCATTATCTGGCTTGGCAGCCACAAGAATAGCATAACTTGGCTTAGCAGCCATGAGAATAGCATTGCTTGGATAAGCAGCCGTGAGATTAGCATAACTTGGCTTAGCAACTTTGAGAAAAGCATTTTATAGCATTACAATCTTGACAATAGCATTACTAGATTTTGCCGCCGTGAGAATAGTTTTGTTTATGGTTGAAGGAGCCGAGAATACTTTTGCTAGTTTCAGCTAAACCGAGAATAGTTTAACTTTGAATAATATTATTAAGTCCATAAGACTCGAATACGGTTTAAAATCCGATGCTTAGCAGTCCTGAGAATAGCATCATTTGGCTCCGCAGCCATGATAATAGCATCGTTTGGCCCCGCAGCCATGATAATAGCACCGTTTGGCGCCGCAGCATGATTATAGCATCGTTTGACTCCGCAGCATGATTATAGCATCGGCTGGCTCCGCAGCAATATTATAATATCGGCTGGCTCCGCAGCATGGTTATAGCATCGGCTGGCTTTGCAGCCATGAGAATAGTATCGGTCGGCTCCGCAGTCATGAGAATAGTCTCGGTCGGCTACGCAGCCACGAAAATAGTATCTGTTGGCTTTGCAGCCATTAGAATAGCATCGGTTGTCCTTGCAGTCATGAGAATAATATCGGTCGGCTCCGCAGCCATAAGAATAGCATCGGTTGGCTTTACAGCCATGAGAATAGTATCGGTCGGCTCCGCAGTCATGAGAATAACATCTGTTGGCTTTGCAACCATTAGAATAGCATCGGTTGGATTTGCATCCATGAGAATAGTATCGGTCGGCTCCGCAGTTATGAGAATAACATCGGTTGGCTTTGCAGTCATTTGAATATCATCGGTTGGCTTTGCAGCCATGGGAATATCATCGGTTGGCTAGATGCAGCCAATAGAATAGCATCGGTTGGTTAGATGCAACCATGAGAATAGCATCGGTTGGCTTGATGCAGCCATGAGAAAAGCATCGGTTGGCTTATCAGCCATGAGAATAGATGTGGTTGGCTAGATGCAGTCATGAGAATAGCATCGTTTGGCTAAGCAGCCATAAGAATAGCGTTGTTTGGATTTGTAAATCCTAGGATATTTTGATCGGCTTAGCAACTTTGAAAACAGTATTTTGTTTTATCAGTTTTCATAATCATTTTTACATTCTTTTATCAGGATACGTTATACACGTATCAGAGTTATTCTAGTATTAGGACAACTGTTAATCAAATAATTTTGTTGTAATAAAGTTTATTTTTTAGAGAATAACAACTTTAATTATTATAAATTTATGGTAAAATGACTGGTATCATTTTAAAATGTATACATGGATATTTTTGCAGACCAAGACGAGATAGGCGAGCGACCGGACGTTCTGGTGGGCCGCGTCGTACCTTCCGCTCTTGAAAGTATTCTCCAGTCAAGAGCGGAAGGTACGCGAAACTCATATCCTAGCGCCTTCAGCGGATGGAGGGGAAAAGGGAATCTCCGATGGCATGAGGAATGGGGACATTTTGCCCGCCAGGGCGCTTCCGGTTGCCGTTTATCTAACATCTATATTACGATGTACCAAAGCCCCGAAGACTACAGGGATATATGTATTGAAATCAGTTTTTATATAAGCCTGTGAAAAGAAGAAAAAAGAATCTATGACAATATGTTGGAATCGGTTTATCACGATCTTTTAACAGAAGGTAATATTTTACCAAGGAGAACAATTTGTGCTTAATATAAGCACGTCGTATTAACGCAGTTCTGAGTTGTTGAACTTACCACGAAGTAATATCAATCATAATCTATAGTTCAGTCAGTGAAGTTTCTATCGAGTCGTTACAGGGACGGAGCATGGATCGTAACAGCACGAACTGGAACTTCATAAGTGGTGGACGGACATAAACGTATACCTTATTCCACAATGAGAGACTGATTCATAAAGTCATCGCTAGTCACGTATTGGACGGTACAAAATATTGCTTTTATTTTCTTCGTATGGCGGACGCCAATTAAGACGTCAAGGATCGTACATTCAAGAGACATGGACGTTGTGTCAACGAGCAAGTCAACGATGGTTGTGCTAAAAACAAACTCAATGAAGGTTTACTTGTTAAACGAAGTGCTGGCTTAAAAATATTTTACTCTAACCATTGTCCATTTTGAAACTGATTATTTTAATACCCTGCTCTCTTTTCCTCTCTACTTTTTGGCTGAGTGGGGAGGCTGTTTATGGTGGATGTGGCCATTGCTGATATGCATATTTCATTTTTTTCAGATATGTAATTTGGCGCTTTCAAGTTTGATCGAAGCCGTTCACTAATTTTAACCCGCTCTTTGAATTCAGTCGGCATCCAAGGTCGCTCCCAACAAATTAAACATGTTAAATGTTGGTTTTGTGTTTCTTTAAGGCTTTGCCTTTAGGTATTTAGATTCCGTATAGTACTCCAATCCAGTTGGAGATTGACGTAGGGGGAATATAATTTTCTGCGTTTGAACGTAGTGAATTAGAAGAAAATTAATTCCCCCCTGTCGGTGTCCGATGGATTGCTAGATGGCTCTTTCTTTGCACGGGCTTTTCGGGTTTTTGTAAACGCGTGGTCATTCAGCGCTTGGACAGCCGACAATGACAGACGAAAATTTTAATTTTCATATAAAAGACTTAGATTATTGCAAAGCGCCAGATTACATTAATAATCGCAAGCTTGTTCAATATGTTTTTGAACGGTCTTAATTTCATACAAAGTGTGGTATATTTAGGAGTTCTGATGTTGATACATGTATGTTTTAAGTTGCAAGAATATTACCATTTGTTTTCATTATGGATTTTGTGACGATGTCCTGTTACTATCAGTCGGCATCCAAGGTTGCTCCCAACAAATAAAACATGTTAAATGTTTGTTTTGTGTTTCTTTAAGGCTTTGCCTTTAGGTATTTAGATTCCATATAGTACTCCAATCCAGTTGGAGATTGACGTGGGGGGATTATAATTTAAAATAATATGGGTTAAACTAGTTGGTCCTAATAGAAACTGTATTGCAAAGAAACCATATACATGTATGATGTTAAACCATGATGTGGATATCATCGGTAGGATCTACAATCATTTCTGTAAAAACAAGGTTTTAAAAAAAGGTATTATTACAAACCGATGGCTATTTAAATATCTGGAATTGTAAAAATGTGTAATATGCATATTAGGGATGGCCACATCCAGCAGACACACCCTCCTCAAACAGCCAAACAGTAGAGAGGAAAACAGAGGGATGTTCAATATATATGAGACTGTGTTCATATCTTTTATTTGAAACATTTTACAGTTATATACAATAGATAATAACAAAGTTCATTTATTTCTGAATATAATCGGAAAGTATTTAACAAATCCACAAAACAGTTTTAAAGTTACAGCATTTATAAGAAGGTCATGTTTGCATCATCGCGAGCAACAAATATGTCGCGACGTCAGCTATGTCGTTCGCATAGTAATCGTCGCTATAATGTTTTATCACTTTCATAGCTTTTCAAAATATACTCCTGAATGCAGAACACAACTTTGGTGGGGTGCAGCCCACTGATAAATTACTTATTAACTAATAAAAATTAATGCAGGATTGATAAATGTCCTAAAACTAAATAAATGAATTCTTATTTTTCATTATGATTTTTATATAGATACAAAAAACTTAAATTACTGAACTTCTATAAGAATTACTCAACAATTTTACTTATTAAATATTTAATTAACTTTTCTCATGCTTAAATTTTATGTCAGTATGTGATGCGCAGTTTCTACGCTCACATCAGCAATTTCGACAAGCTCCCGCACCATTAAACGTCTGTCCATATCGAGCGCTTACTGAATTGACGTGACGCATGATGCTTTCATGGACATCTTACTGTCGGACCTATGTTCGTCATTGTGTGCTGTATGTACCTCAGAAAACTTTTTGTGCCATTTAAATTAACACACGACAAACACTGTCTTTCCCCTTAGCCTCTTGTAACATTGTAAACGTTTCCGTTGCCGATTTGCCTACATTCATACATAACTTAATGTTTGTCCGCACTTCAAGACGTTGTTTGTCAGAATTTTAACGTGACAACGTGTAAGGGAAACCATGAACAAATTTTGATTATATCAACGTTTTACGACCAAATGATGTCATTGATTTAACGTACAAATTATTGGCAGATTTTCATGTAATTGCAAAAATAAGTTCTTGCTTGACTTTATATTATAATGTATGTCTTTTTAATGCAGCATCGACGGTGGAGATGACGCGTTACAATGGTTTTTGGAATGATCATAATTTCCATGTCGCATTATATTTTTCTACCAACGCCGGTATTCTAATTAAGAATATGTTATATTAAATAATGATAGCAAATTTTGATATATTTCATGTCAGAATAAAAATATATGAGGACAGTCTCATTATATTTTGAACATCCCTCGTATTACAATAATCAATTTCAATATGGACGCCAAAAACAATTAACGAAGGGTTACCGCCTTGGAACGATCAGTGGCAAAACAATTTGCCACTGGGGGATTAAACCAGGTTCTAGGGTGCACCAACCTCACACTTGCCCCAACAGGTTCTCGTATCACAAAACAAATACAAGTTGTCTTGTTGTAATAACTCCAACCCACCAAAAGCCAAGGGGCGGGTACTCATTGATCTTACCGAGATCAGAGCCGGAGTAAAATCAGCAAGAACACGATGACAGGGATGAAAGAAACAAATTGAGCTAAATTAAATTAAAGATTTCCCCATAAACCTTGTAAGTTTAGTTAAGATATACCAGTCAATTCAATTATTCAAAGAATTCTTGACATATTTTTCAGTCTTGGTTCTCGAATTAACTAATTCGAGGCGACTAGAAGGATATAGTATATTTTAATATTCATTCAAATTTTAAAAAGTATCTTTTTTCAATTGAAAGAACCGAAATATAGGATCGCACTAACAAAATTGAGAATATCTGCCCATCATCTAGCAATCGAAACCTGCCGATTTGAAAACATAGATATGAATGTGATTGAATCAAAATACCATTTCCTGTTAGCCTGTCCTTTTTTATCATGAATAACGACATAAAATATATTATTGTCCTGGCCAAATTTGAGAAAATTTGAAACATTTATGCCATCACAATACACTCGTGTATTGAATGAAGCAAAATTTTATACTCCGCAAATAAAAAAGAAATTTAAAAAAGTTAATATTAAAATATCTGTGGTTTGTATATTTTTAAGTAAAAATAATTAAAATAAAAATCTGCCTTTGTAAATCAAATTATCATTTGTAACCATAAAAATTATGGATTTTTACTTTTTTCTTCACTGTTGTTTGTCACCTTACTCTTGCATATTTTATGTTAGGCTATAAGCATTATAAAATGTTTTATGCTGAATAAACTGTATTGTATTGTATTGCATTGCATTGCATTGCATTGCATTGCATTGTATTGTATTGTATTGTATTGTATTGCATTGCATTGCATTGTATTGTATTGTATTGTATTGTATTGTATTGTATTGTATTGTATTGCATTGTATTCATTAAGCCAAAATGTTTTTAAACTGATAACAATTTTAAAAACCCCATAGAGTGTATATGAGCTCTTATTTCATTCCGACAACGGTTAAGTAGCCCTACTGCTGATACAAATAATAAAGCAAACATTTACATGGACGTGAAAAATGACTAAAGTAATCACTTATAATACCATCATTTCTTTAACCATATTTTTTAGTTCATCCATCTGCTGCTTCAGCTTTATATTCTCGTTAACCAATTCTTCTCTATTCCTGCTAATCTGTCTTTGCAATTCCACAGGATTCAAAAAGACATCCTATAATTATAATAAAGTTTACGACATACATGTAATTACGATTTTAACATAAATGGCCATTTTGTTCTATGAAATAATCAAAAGTTGGTTACAATTAAACTAGCACATTCTGAGTTTTATATTATGGAAGTTTCTTTCAATTTAATTCGGTGTTTTATTTGAGTCGTGGGACTGTTTACAAAACTGAGTTAAAATAGCGAAATTCTTAATTAAAAATTCAATAGTCACTGGTAGTCTTTTATTACATTTTAATTTAAGTAATTTTAATACACTTGTTCAGACTAAGAGACCATATACTCTACATCCGTGTCCAGGTTAAAATGAACACTTTGTTATTCAGTTTTATCTATTGATAAGCCTGTTTCAGGAAAATTATGATGCGAAATGCACATAACAGATTTAAGCATAGAGCCAAGAGCGGACCCTGCAATAGAAGAATAGAGAAGTGGCTTGAAACCAAATGAAAACAATTGTGCTTTAACCCTTTCTGTGATGAGGACAATAAGTTGTTAAGGTATTGCGCCTTTCGCCATTGCTTTGCCAAAGACAAAAAAGAAAAATATAAAAATCTCTTAAACGGCACAATGCAGTTCCATTAAACTTTGCACAAACCAATGTTATTAATATATGTTTGATTTGCATAGGAAAAGTAAGAACAGTAAAGAAAAATAGTTAGACCCCCAAAACGCCTAAAATTCTATTTGCAATTTATCACAAAAACGAAGCAACACTAAACATTAATTTAAATGTCTTGATGAGTATTGAGTTACTGACAACGATACCTAAGGTCATTTGGTCTGACAAGTTTGTACGATGTGAGTTATTTGTAAAAGTGTGTTTGACCTTCAATTTCGTTGTCGCGAAAATGGATGACATAAAAATGTTCACAATTTAAAGTTCTTTTCAGGGACCTTAGATATTGTTGTCAGTATCATTTCATTTCCTAACGTATGCAAAGCAATCATACAATTATAGCATTGATTAGTGCAAAGTTTGATAGAAGTGCATTGCGCCGTTTGAGAGATGTTTATGTTTTTTTGTCTATGGCAAAGCAATGGGGAAAGGCGCAATACCTTATTATTAATAAACCGTTTATAGTTCATGAATTGTGAAATTAAACGTCTTAAGCCTTTTCCGATTACGGTTTAATTGAAATCGAAAATGGCGTTATTTGTGATGTCGATTTCATCTCAGGAAAGAAACAAAATGGTAGACTGTAATACTTGTATCCGTACGAAAAAATAAAAAGCAAGCCCAAATTTATCACGGAGATTGACTTACTGCCCGAACTGATTATTAGTAGCAAAACAGATTACCGGAAGAAATATAAAGTATGGTCATTTTGAGGGTCCCCCGCGTTAAATTTTATCCGAGGAATTTTTACTCCAAAAGTTACTAACGCATGAAGACGCGCGTAGTACGGTAGTAGAGTTATTCCTCGCAGAAAAAGATTCTTTGATGAAACCCTTTCACGAAACAGACAAGTTCATACGGTGATAATTAGTTGATTAAAGGAGCAATGTCTTACATTAAGTCTTATTCAGTTTCAATAAAATACCTCTTGTAGAGTTAGAACTCAAGATGAATATATGTCCTTGAAATTTAATAAATATAAATAATAACAGCTTGTTGCAAGAGCGAAATCTACCAACTTTTACGTAAATTAACTTTAAAAAAGTGTCTCTCTCGCGTATTGAACCCGGGGCGTCCGCTTTGGAGGCCAGTTAGATAACCACTACACCAAAGATGATTTGTCTTTCCTGACTTCCTGAAATTAACAATGAGTATCAAAGAAACTAGAAAGGAACCAGTAAGAATTAGAAAAAATATCTGCACTTCTCTTTCCTTTTACACTATGTATTGTACGCATGTGTTTACCTGACACCCAAGAATATTCCATATAAAATTGTATTCAAGCCATCAATATTGACTTTACTGGTTTTTTAAACAGTAAATATGTTTTTCTCCAATACAATTATCGCTTTTAAAAACGAAAATGCTCGAATATGTAAGTACCAGGTTAATACTTACATAAAACATAAAAATCTTTACGGTAATCGTAAACAACACCCACTAACAACCAATCGAAATAATATATTTGATTTTAACGCTGCATAATAATAAAAATCCCACTAGATACCTCTCCACCCTGCTAGATGCATCTCTGGTGTAAAAAGCTATCAATCGAAATAGTTTATTTCATTTTCCCGCTGCATAATTATAGAATACGAGTATTATTTACAACTTTTTATTGGTCGAAAAACAAGGTCAAAAGTGAGCTTAGACAGCTGACGCCGAAAAATCCGTACAAGTCTTATAATCCGTACAAGCTGTACGGATCCGTACAGAAAATCCGTACAGGGAAACAGTTCTGAAAGTAATAGAAGCTCATCCAACTACTGAGGTGTTTGAGATTGGACAGGCCCATACAATCATTATAAATCCGTACAAGTCTTATAAATCCGTACAAGTGTTATAATCCGTACAAGCTGTTGTACGGATCCGCACATTATTTCCGCACAGAGGAACAATTATGAAAATATAAAAGCTCATCAAACTTCTGATGTCCTTAGTATTGGACAAATCCATACCAGCGTTATAAATCAGTACGAGTTGACCGAACCAGCATCAGTTAGCAGTAAAACTCCGTATAAACCGTTCCAGTCCGTACAAAACCAGACAAGGTGCATTTGTGGTAATACATGCAATGTTTTCCTTACCTGCAGATCAAACGTAACAATCGTTTTATCCATGTGAACATATGGATTTCAATAACAACAACACAGTCTTTAACATTTAATAACTTTAGTAAACTTCACTTTTAATTTGCGTGGCAAGTGGTTTTAATAACAACAAGACAGTATTTAAACCATTAATAACACTAGTTACATTTTCAATCTTTACTAGCGTTGCATGTGGTTTACTTGCAATAAAAGCGTTTAAACGTTTTAATTGTGGTTACTTCTGGTAGTTTCGTTAAGTATGGCTCAATTATGATAGTCCGAAATCCCTGTACCCTACCGTAAGAGTCTATCTTAAGTGCAGCGGCGGTTAGACTTCGGTTACACCGGGAAAGGGAAAATTGTTTGCTTTTTTTTTATTGTTAACACACGGGCGTTGATATTCAGCTACTAATGGTGTAAACCATATCATTCATTCGATGTAAGCCGACCTCTTAGACTATCGGTACATAAAATTAAATTTGCCTTTTAATCACATAACTTGTAAAATAGTGAAGACATGTAAGCGGGTATACAGTTATTTAGCTGAGCTATTACTTTCTTCAAAGAAATGCATTTAGTGTTAAGAAGGTACTTTCTCACCGTATAATACCAAAGTTGCATTATAATTAAGATATGTAATCAAGCATTCATTTCCTGAGCTTATATACGAGCAGGAGTGATTCCCCCTTTTTTGCAGACGGAAACGGTTCTAGTTAGAACACGGAAATTATAATAACTAGTCCACATATAACGTGAAATGACTTATTACAATTCATGAAAATCTTGCAAATTGACCTTTATTTCATGAAGTCGCAAAGTTTACGCGATTTCTATGTAATAAAGTTTGAATACTTTAAATTGTATACAACTTTGGCAGTACACAGATCTTTAACATTTAATGAAAATAAATTGTTAAACATTTTAGAAATCAAGCGCAGTGTTGAAGTGTATATGAATTACCTTGCACTAAACAACGTTGATCATACAGTTCTATAATAAAGCAAACTAAGAATTAAATCCGGAGTTTTGTTCAAGACACCATTAGTCGCTGAATATCAACGTCCGTGTGTTCACAATAAAACAATTTTCCCTTTCCAGCCATAGAATAAAGGTCCACCATTAACAGTCTGTTTCGTGAAAGGGTTTCATCGAACAACCTTTTCTGCAAGATTTTATTACGAATAATTCTTCTACTACTCGTCCGACGCGCATCTTTATGCGTTAATCTTCCTTGGAGCAAACATATCGCGGGTTGAGGGAGGGACCCTCAAAATGACCCTTCTGTTATAATAAAATTAGAAAGACGTGCAAACCTCATGTTAACATTTAATAAAATAAATGATAAAACAATATTGTGTTTGTATGCTGACTATTGGATGCCGTTTATAGACTAGTAGATGTTATACAACAAAGTCATGTCGCGATGATAACAGATAATGGAAGTTGCTCAAGTAGCGACGTACTTTAAAATTACAGTCAATATTCGTGTCGTTGCATTAACAGGGATTAATTGGGAAATTGTAACCACTGCACGAACAACTGTTATATCGGATATTCCAGGACTTTGTATAGCAGCACTTTAATTGATGGGGCATTTAAGGCACTGCCACAGCAGCGGTTTTATCGAAAATTTAAGGTATGCCCTAGCCGCGAATTAATTGAAAATTCTAGTTTGTCGGATATACATGTCCGTTACTTGGTGAATTTTTATAAAACATGTGATAATAACCAAACGTACATACCGTTGCTGTTACAGGTCTACTGGTAGATATACCTGTCACAATGATAAAAAGCTATGTTTAGAGTTAATATTAACGAATTTAAAGATAGAAAGATGATATCTTATGTTGAATATGATCAAACAATAATGATCATTTGAAAATCATGCATTTAATTTATTTGTTTTGTTTACGCTGTGACTTCAAATTCCACATGCGATAATCAAAATAAGAAAACAAAAGTTTCATTTTTCTCATGGCATTGTCCAATATTGATAAAATAAACAGTTATTTTACTTATCAGGACAGATTAAATTACATGAAATGTTTATTTTATTATTTGTTTACCTGAAAGACATATACACGTACACACAGTCATACCTAAGTCATCGCTACCATAAGCATCCGTTAGTTGTTGATACTCTTCTGACAGGATTTCTTTCTCGTCAATTAGCTCATCCAGTTTACGTTTCTGTATCTAAGAATACAAACTTTGATGTCAATTTGTACAAAAGTTTCAAACTTTCGAATTTACCGATTGATTGCACTTTGTTTGTGTTCATAGTAGCTAAATATTGGCTTGTAACTGTTACTATTGTGATACAAAAGAAAATATGAATTTATGCAAGTAGTATTGTAACAAATGCAAATGCCAACGACGAACCATCGACCTCAGTTATGAAAACTTACACTCACCCAAAGTTCTAATTGGTCACGTTTTGTCCTTAATTTGTCTTAAGAATGAAATTGACTTAGCTCTTTATTTGTGATAATTTGACAACAACACTCCTCAATTAAAGTTATAATATTGTATTAATATTTAATTTGGAACAGTTTCTCGAGAGTTATCCTAAAATTTGCTAAAAATGCATTTCACGCAATTAAAAGTCAGGTGACCAGAAAATTGCTCTAAATGTCTTGTTTTATTTTAATAGGATACCTCGTTAGAAGGTAAAATATAAAACATTATTACTCAGCAGCATTTAAAAGTCAAAACAAATACCCTTCAAAGTTCCAAATTTTATAAATACCTCCCTTTCAATTCAAAATTGTTATAACTGTCACCCTGTAGTGTAAGGATATGGTATTGGGTTCGTCTTAGAAAACAATCAATTACGATTAAAAGGCATTTGATTTCAAGACAAATCAATTCTTTTCACAAGCTCTCTTGACATATAAGGCCCGGTCACACAGAACTCCGCGTCTAAATCACGTACAAAAAGTCATGAAAATGTAGTGGACGTGGTCGTAAGTGGTAATTTTTGGTCAATTTTGGCTTGGCCGTGCTTTGAACGTGGTCTGGCTGTCAGCGGCTGTTCCACTGCTGAAACACTGCCTAAGCACGGCTTACCACTTCCAGCCACGTGTAAGGTTAAAAATAGGTTCGCGCGTGTTTAAACGTGGGAAAAAAGCGGCAAGTTACCACGGCTAGCCGCGGCTTCATCGCGTCTGTAGTACTGCTGATCACGTGTTGAACACGGACGAAAAACGGGAAGTCCACTGCCATAGCACTGCCTAATCACGGCTCGGCGTCGTCGGAAGCGCAGCTTGCCACGTATAAAAGCGGTCGCGCACGGCTGGTCTACACAGTTTTACCGTCCAACACCTTCAGGCAAGTTCGTTCTTTTGTTTTTATTTTAATCATGCCCAGGAAGAAGGGTTCCCCTGCAAAGAAGAGGCCAACGAAGACCATAAAGACCAAGGCCAAGGCCCCAGCTGAGGATGAGGCTCCTCAAGACTCACAGGCCCAGGTGACAGTCCAGGTCCAGGGCGAGGTGCATGCTCCTCCTGCTGGTGCTGCCAGTCCAGACCCTGACCCTCAGGCTGATGCTGGTCCTTATGCTCCTGGAGAAGCTGAGGCTGCTGTTGATGGTCAGTACCTTTTTTATTCAATTCACTGTCTTTTCATTTGCAAATTTTGTTACTTTCAAATTTACATTTCAAATTTCTATTTAACAATGAAAATAAGAAGCATGTCACTAAATAAATTGTCACTAAATAAATTTATTTTTCATGTACAGGTGCTACCCCTGCCGCCACCCCTCCTGCCACCACCACTGCTACCACTACCTCTGCTGACACCCCTGCTGCTGCCCCTGAGGCACCCATGGAGCTTGGAGAAGTCGGCCCCCAGCCCTTGAGGAGGGAGAAACACTCCTTGTGGAAGAAGTGAGGCCTTCTACTCCTCCCGCCAAAGCTGCTCTGGTCGAGGAGGAAGAGCCAGTGCTCGTAGGCAAGGGCCGTGGACATGGCAAGGGTAAGGAGAAGGCTGCCTGCAAGGCCCCCAAGAAGGACTGGAGCCTTGACGCTGCTATAGAGGAGGACGTTCTCGAGTGGCTGAAGTCCAACTGCTACCTCTGGATGCGAAGCAAGAAGGGCTACAAGCAGAAGAGGGCTGCCTGGGAGATGAAGGCCCAAGAGCTGGGGATCAATGTGGATCACCTAGAGCAGTGGTGGAAAGGAATAAAGGACTGGTATGTGAAGCTCTCGAAGAAGACCAGTGGCCAGGCGACCAAGATGCTCACAGAGAGGGAGACCTGGGTCCTGCAGCACTGTGGCTTCTACAAAGGTCAGTACATTAAATTACATTGATTTCAACTGTGTTTTGAATTTCATTGCATTTGTCAATTTAATTTAACATTTCAATTTATCACATATGAGCTATGAACAGTTTAATTTTTAGTGAAACCCCTCTTTTGTTTCACTTAAATTAAACAGCCTCCATGTTGTTCATACCTCGATACAAGTGCAATATGCGGCGGTCATTTCTTTAATAAACGTCTTTAACCTTTCAGGTTCCATCCCCAGTGACACCGGAGATCCCCTCGTCACTCTGACCCGGGCCCCTTCTGCCTCTGCTGCTGCCACGTCCACGGTCTCGCGTCCACCCCCCTCAGTGGACTCTGACGGTGACACCCAGGCTCACGTCCTCGAGGACATGGAGACCGCAGCCTTTGACCAGGCTTCTACATCTGAGACCACGTCCAAGTTCAGCCGCAAGCGAGACAAGAGGAGGAAGGAGGAAGAGTGCCAGGAGGAGGAAGACACCTGGATGCGAGACCTCCACGCCATCATGAAGGCCAACCAAGCCCTCCTGGAGAAGCTTGTGGAGGAGAGCCCTCAGACTGACCGTGAGCCCTTCGTACGGTTCGTTGCTGACACCCTGCGTAAAGCTCCCCAGGAGCAGTACGAAGTGATGAAGGAGCTGAACTTTGACATAGTGCGCCAGGGCCTGGTGACAGTGAACAGCCATCCACTTTATGGGCAAGAACAGCTCAGGCCGTGTCAGCACCCCCAACTTGCGCATCTTCCCAGCCTTTCCCCCAGCCCTTCAGGCAACAGTTCAGTCAGAACTTCGACCAGCCCTCCAGCTGCCAGCAGTACTTCCAGCAGCACAACCCCCAGCACCAGCAGAACTGGCAGTACGGCAGCTTCGTGCAGCAGACCTCGTTCTCCCCCAAGTGGCAGACTGCTACTACAACCTCTCCTACAAGAAAGCAGTTCTGTAATCAGCAGCCCAACTACCCCCAGCAGCAGCAGCAACAGCAAGAGCAGCCGCAAAACATTTGCCAGGCACAACAGCAAACCTACACGTCTCTTCTCAATACTCCAGTGTTCAGCCAATCCACACCTCTTCCAAATATCTCGCCGATCAACTCCACCCCTGGAATAAGTTCGTTACTTGATGTACCCTCACTAGACCAACCGCAAGGTCGGCAGCAGAGCGATGAACAGGAGGACCCACTGCAGCCTTAGGATAAAGACAATGAATAGCAGGACTAGACTTAAACTTATTAATCATAGCTTTTGGATGGTTTGTAGTTCATACCGCATGATAATAATTCTTCTGTTTTCAGTTGTGGACAAACTCTTTTGCGAAAATGTGATATCGCTTGACCAGACTGACCTTATCCTTACAGAATATCACGTCCTGAGTTTATATACATTTCAAACTTACTGATTTACCTCCGTCTGTGAGCGTCGTAGCTGTATATCGTCAAGTGAATATATTCTATGAGGATCTGGCCAATCTGGCATAATAATACTAATTCATATGATGACATGTTTGTGAATGATACTTTGTGCTAGACCCAATCGCTCTGACTTTAATTTTAAAATTTGTTTTCGTTGTTATTAGCTGAAGTACAGCATAGAAATAATATACTACTCAGAATTTGCTAAGGATTACTTTGTTAAAATCGAACATCCCGCTGATGATTTGCGTCTTACAGAACTTAAGCGTGTAGTACAGTTATTGTTATACCGCCTACATCATGCTTGATCAACAAAAACAACATAATACCCATCGTAATTTGGAACAGTGATCCTTAACAAAATTTGAGTAGTATATATGTTATAACACAGAATATCTTTTTGCTTGATGTGAAATGCGAGTAAACAATGTTTCTAGATTTATTGCCAGGTGTACATGTACAAACTTGTTCATGTTATATGTTAATTAAACGAAATACCGGTAAGCAAAATTAATTCTGACGACTTTGATGTTTCTTTTCTTTTTTATACTCGTAATAGTTAGAGTACAATTTTCAGTGTCTTCACAACAATTAAGACGCCGAAGCGCTCGAGCGCAGCGACACCAACAAAAATATACTGGCGTCTTAATAATTAAGAATCCAATTCAAGCCGTCTTCATGGAAAAGAATTTAGTATTTCCAAATTATACGATCATCTGATTGGTCGCAAAAATAGGTTAGACACTAAAGTTTACTGTATTCTATCCAAAAAGTGCTTTACATTCATTTTCTAAGTTTGGCGAATTTTGGCCGTTAGTGAACCAACCCCTTTGAACTTATAAAAAATTAAATATTAAAAAAGAAGAATAATGCAATAGCAAAAAAAATGACAATGTACATAGGAAATTTAAATATAAAATTGGATTAAGACAGTTATCTTCAAACATTTAATAGAAGATAATTGTCTTAATCCAATTTATATTTTCCTTTCATTTCATATGTACTTTATATTTTTATGTTTGCTATCTTTATTTTTTGTATTTTAATGTAATATATGAAAAGTTTATTTATTCCAATTCACAATTAATTACTTCTATAATCTAGAGTTTTAATTTTGTTTCAATCTACTAAAGTCAAAACTGCCAAACACATGTTACATTTCAAATTAAACTTTAATACAATATGTAATGTCATCAGTATATATAGCAAACATCATTATCACATCAATATTTGCATATCAGTGCTCCTGCTTCCGTAACTAACATGATAAAAAAACATAGCTAACGGGGGAGGAGCATGTCATCCTGCCACGGCACCCTTCCAGCGGGGGAGTTACACCACTGCATGATGAGGTTCCTCTGGGCCTTGGCTAGCCTGACATCTCTGTTGGGTCCTGGTACTCTATCAGGCCTCGTGTCTTCAAGGTTCCTACCTTCACGCCAAGCACCAAGCACCAGGGCTCCATCTGGACGCTCCCAGTCCACCAGCCTGTTCTGCATCACCGGGTAACGTGTTCTCATCAGGTTGTGAAGGAGTACGCACGCCTTGACCAGCAGTCTGACAGTATCAGCTTTATGCATCAAGGTAGTCAGGAGAACTTGAAATCTGTTGGCAAGGATCCCGAACGTATTTTCAACTACTCGTCTGGCCCGCGACAGTCTATAGTTAAATATCCTTTGCTCCCTGGTCATGTCTCTGTTAGCGTAGGGCTTCATCATGTAGGTCCGTAGTCCGAACGCATCGTCACCTACCAGGAAGTAAGGTACATCCTGTGAGTCACCTGGCAGAGGATCTGGCTCTGGGAAGCCTGCGATGTCATTGTTCTGCAGACCCTCCTTGAACTCACTTTCATTGTAGATGTGGGCATCAGAGGAGGACCCTTTGCCGCTTACGTCTATCCACAGGAACTTGTAGTCAGAAGACACAACTGCTAGGAGGATAACACTGAAGAAGCCTTTATAGTTGAAGTAGTCGGACCCAGTGTTGGCAGGAGCTTTACACGCAATATGCTTCCCATCTATAGCCCCAATCACATGCGGAAAATTCCATCTGTGGTACCAATCATCAGCTAACTGGCGCCACTGGGCCTCACTGTCTGGCGGCGAGAGCATCTCATGAGCATACTCGTGGACGATGGCCTCACAGACTTCACGCACCACCAGACTTATGGTGTTGTGGGGGACCCTCCAGGCATATTGCATCTCACGGTACTTGGAGCCAGAAGCAAGGTGCCTCAGGGTCATAGCAACCTTGAGTCCTGGTGCAAGGGGTGCTCTCCAGTTGGAGGTCTCTTTGGTAAGGGCTGGTGTCAGTCTCTGCACAATTTCATCGTACATCGCAGGAGGCATCCTCATAAAGTTCTGAAAGGCTCTTGGATCTTCGTTACGCAACTCGACCATAAGACGGTCGTAAAGCCCCAGCTGAGGTCTCCTCGCAATCCAGTCACGCACCCAGATGTTCCGTACCACCCTCCTCCTCCTCCTTCTTCTTCTTCTCTCAGCAAGGATATGTTGGGCCTGTATCAGTTGGTTCTGTTGGTGCTGAAGCATAAAGATGAGGGCATCACGACGTTGAGGGTTCATTTTCACCCCTTGACATCTAGACTGCAAGTGCTGAGGTCTCAGAAAATTGCGGTATTTATATGCCGCAAATCAGAAGTGATACAGAAGTGATTAGGCAGTGAACAATCGTATTTAGCACTTGTTCCAGACGTCGTTTAAACGGGCTTAGGTAGTGCTATGTACGCTGAAAAATCCACTTGTCAGTGATAAGCCGCAAAACACACGCTATTTCCCATGATACCAACGCGTAACACCCGTCCGATGACCGTGCTCTGCCAGTGACAGACCGCTAAACTTTCGCGTCTCACTGCGTCTCCCCAAGTTTTAATCACTGCCGGAACACGGATTATCACGTGTGTTTCACGTGTGTTGTCCGCGGGCTAAAATTTTGAGCAGTTCAAAACTTTTTGCCGCGTCCGACGCCGTTTCGAATTCTCCCCGCGTCCTGCCACGTCCATAAATCGACTTTAGCTCGTCTTAAACTCGACACCAAGGCGAACAACATTGTCTGCTTCACGGGAGACCACTTTTTGACGGTTTTTTGCCGTGATTAAGCCGTAAATCGCTGTGTGACCGGGCCTTGGAAGAAACGAAACGAGTATTCATGTTAACATACCCAACTGATGACCAATGAGAACTTTGGTTGAGTGTATTTGTAAAAGTATCTGTATGTCGATAGTTAAATACCAAAAGGAAAATTATAGTCTTAGATTAGCGGCTTGTGAGGAAGATCTAGTGAATTGATGAGAAAAAAACAACACTTTTTACGCATCACACATAGCAATATTGAGAAAGCACGACCTCCCCATACAGTCAAAATGAAGAGGAACAGAGAGAAAGAGAAAGAGAGAGTATACATTTTAAAAGATTATCATATTAAAACACACTACAAACAATTTACACAAAGTAAACTAAGAGCAACTGCAATTGAAAGGTTAGTGGCAAAACATTAGCTTCACCCAGAAAACACAGCCTCTCCACACAGCTATAAAGCTGTGATAAAAGAGGGCACAGGGTTAATGAAATGTCAGTTTAAAATAAGATAACACAAATAAATCACGAAAAAGAGAACTGAAGGGTTACCGCCTTGGAACAGTCAGTGGCAAATAATTTCCACCGGAGATTTAAATCTGTTTCTAGGGTGCAACAACCTCACACTTGCCCCGAAGGAAGAGATGTCAACGGATGTACAAATATCCGGATATCAGTTGGAAAAATTGGATAACCGTATCGAATTTAGTATCTAGATATTCGTTTACATAAATTTTAAAACTTTAAATGTATGAATTTCGCTAAATTATCTTTTTGCTGTCAGTGTTAATTAAAGACTAAGAATCTGAAACGGATGTCTAGAGGTGATAACATGCTTCACAAGTTTAGGTATTTGCTAAAACATGATGGTATTTATAAGAACATGCTAATAAATTGCCAATGTTTGAATCTCTCATTATATATTTTTAGTTATCAAATATTATCTTTAATTTGTTTGATCTGTTTTGTTAAAAAGGAATAGAGCTATAATTCTGTAGACAACAGGTTTGTCTGCATGAATCAATTGTTAACGTTAAATTAAGTCTGTTTAAATTCAAAAAAATATTAATGAATTTATTTTTCATTCGATGTTGCGATCTTGATCTATTCACATATGCGTCTTAAAAATTATTTGTTATGACATTTATCATCAAGTCGGCTGTTTGGCGACAATCTGGGAGACAAATGATATTGAAATACAAAATAAAAACATAATTCATCAAGTCAATAATCTTTATAAGTTAAAACATTTTACAACATTTTTAACAACTGATAACCTCAAGTGAAGATTGGGATTATAAAATATTTTCTTGTGCGTAATTAATTAAATAATTAACTAATTAAAGAATTTAATTAAAGTAATTGAATAATTTATTAATCAACCCATTCTTCAAGTCGAAAAAGCATGCACAAGCACACAAACATATAAAATATAAGCATCAAATAGTATTGTCAAGTCAAAAGGTGGGTACTTACCGAGAACAGATGCCCTGGAGTAAATCAGCATAGACACTATGACATGTATAAAGAAACAGATCAAGCTTGTAGGTTCTAAATACTTAAATACCTGCCCCAGTCTAGCAAAAATGAGGTGGGGATAACTGTCGATGGGCAAACGCCTAGCTTGGAGAGTGATGTAGAGTTCGTAATATTGTTATTTGAATTAACAGATGGTTTTATATCAGTAACGCGAAATAAATATTTCCTGTGTACCTGTGTCTCTGATTTCAATATGGGTATCGGTGAAAATTGTGTAAAGGGTTTAAGGGTTTTCTTTAATTTGTGGTACCAACTACAAACAATTACATTCATAGACATCTATAACATTACTAGCTCTAGAAAAGCAAACAAACTGTGAAATAAAAATCTCGGAAGATGTTGCAAAAGTTAATATCAGCATCTTTAAATGAAAAAAAAATGATAATATTGAAATAAACAATGTCTGTTTTAGTAATAACGAAACTATTTTCGCACGGGATAAGGACTAATGGAAATATCAAAAGAAAATCACCTGATCATTGTTCAATTCATGACCTTCAAATAATTTAAAAACACTCGCTGTCACTTCATGTCGACGACATTGTTATAAAAACTTGTCTACTTTATGAAGTTGCACACCTTACTCAGTGTTACACTAGGCATGTTTTCAGACCACATATTGACTTGGAAACTGATCACCAAAGACATTTCCTGAACCTTTCTTTCAAAATTTTGCTATCCACCTGCCTATCATATCGTTAAAGGGGGTCTTAAATAATATCAAAGACTATAGAATCCGTAATTTAGTTTCCAAATGTCCGTTATATAGAATTCCATCCGCCTTCGACTTTAATACATGTCATCATTAAAAAATACCGCATTTAAGGTTCCATGCAAACGTCATATGCATACCATCGTTTGGGATAGATCGAACCTGTTCTGTTTATGGGTGTAAATATTAAGTTGCGTTCAACCCGGGGCTAGGCAGCGTGGGAAGTAATATGCATTTACATACTGTCTATTAATGGGCTCAGTCAAAGCTAGCTTACAATATTTGTTTTTATATTTTATGGCTTGACTATAGTTCAATTTTGACCCGTGAGCTGTGACCTTTCCGACAAGTCCACTGTTATAATACTATTATTGGACACAGGTATTGTCCAACAATATTGACCTGGCACTTCATTAATTTTCGTAAGGTCATTAGATAAACACGGGTATCAGCGAATACACGGATTTATTTATTCAATTTACACGTCAGTGATGTGTGGTGTATTGAAATAGATGCCGGACTACCGATTTGAAGTTGATCGTAACATTTACGAAATTTAACGAATATGGGGTCGAATGCAAGAGTGCCAGGTCAATATTGTTGAACAATAATTTGGCAATGTTTACATTGGCGTGTTTACATTGGCGTTGCATGTAAACAATGGACAATCATATATAATAATCGTTGTTTAATACAAAGCCTAACGCTCCCAACACCCGTCCCATTAGCCGAGTGGTCTAAGACGCAGTCAATAAAAATACGTTGAAATGCAATGGTAGAAAAGGTACGATAGGTTGTAGGTTCGAAACATGTTTTTAATAACTTTTGTAAACTGTTTACACAATAATTATTTCCTCGAGATCCTCAAGATAACCGATGTGATAAAATAAATTGAAGCAAAAAATATAAGATACGAAATAACTGCAATAAAACTTAAAAAATAGAAATCGAAATATATCTCTGAATTCCGTGAATAATTCGAACCCGTGTCGAAAATAAGATATGTCATTGCTGACCGGACGCGTTAACCACTGCGCTATCGAGGCGATATAATATGATCCTGCAAAATAATACTGATTGGTCCAAAATTTGCCTAAACCAGTATTTACATTCTATTAATAATTGTAAACATCGCCAATTTACCTCGGTCGACTTATAAATAGGTAAAGTGCGTCGTTTTACAGAGTTGCCGTTAAATTACTTTACTTATATGACATTAAAACCTATTATAAGCACATATATTTAGTCGCGACGCAATAGCTCAGTGGATAAGATCTCGGGCTGTGATACAAAACATTGCATGTTCGAATCCAATTAAAGAAACTTTGTATTTTGTCTTTAATTTCCTTATTATTTAAATTTAGTTCAAATGACATTATTTTTTTAATAGTATTGAGCTGTTCCATATTTAATTTTTGCAACCCCCTTTTAATTTTGTTCATGTTCATTCCATTTTAACAATATATTTTTGTTGAGCAGCTTGCCCTGACCCAATACACCTCTTTACCAAAGGAACGTTGACAATTGTGAAATATGGCGTTCCGTAAACTCTTGTTGTTACATTCTCTTTCTTTTATAATTTACATTATTCAAAACCACTTTGTACAATGTTTTGGCATCGCCCAAAAACTGTGTTTTGAGTAAGCATCGATCGCGACAACCCGCTTAATGAAAGATTACTCGAAATTTATACGGTTTAATGTCTTTTTTGTCGGTTTCTACATGAATGTATTGGAAAAAATGACATTAAAACAGAAAAAATGAAACCTCTAAATGGAATTCGAACAAACAACCCTTATACCATATTACCAGAAATCAGAAGCGTTACGCCACGGCCATGAAATCTTTTGTTACGGGTTTGTACAATTTCAACATAATGAGCCATGATGGGAATATCTAACATCCCTATTTTGTGGAATATTCCAAAAATCTATAAATACAAAAGTACATTCACGGCTCAATGCGTAAAATCGGACTATAGTTCCCTTTTCATCCATTTTGATTTTTGTTAAAAGAGAATTCAACACGTTCACAACAGATTTGTTTTAACACAAAAAACCTATTGAAAAATTTGGAAACAATAGTGAACCAAAAACAGATCAATTTCTCCTTAGCTTTGCAATCCTATTATCTCTTATTTGTAATATGTGTGTGTGCTTTTGAATGCAACATTATTGACCGATGGGTGGATTGGAGTTATTTCACCAAGGAAACTTGTGCTTGTTTTGTGATACGAGAACCTGTTGGGGCAAGTGCGAGGTAGGTGCACCCTAGAACCTGGTTTAAACCCCCAGTGGAAATTTGTTTTTGTCCCACTGACCGTTCCAAGGCGGTATCCCCAAAGGTTCATTTTTTTCGTTAATTGTTTGTGGCGTCCTATTTGAATTGACATACTTAAACAAACTTGCTCTTTTCTTCTTCCTATTTTCTTTCTCGGTGCTTGGAGAGGCTGTGTTTTTGTGAGTGTGGCGATTCCTAATATGCATATACATGTATTACTTTTTCATATTTATCGGTTGCATAAAATGTACAAACGCAAAATTTATCGCCAACTCCAGTTCTTGCACAACTACTTATATCCATACTCTCAACATCTTGCCATACAGTATAAAAGAACATGTAATTATGCATTGCGCAAAGGTTTTTCAAACCACTTGCAATATATATATATATATATATATATATATATATATATATATATATATATATATATATCGGTCTTTAATAAAATTCAGGTGTTCTCTTTGTTTAAAAAATCCTTAAAATTCTATTTGCAATTGATCACAAAACCTTTTAATGTAATCTCTGTCTACCGATTATCAAGATGACATTATTACAACCTTTTTGTTCAATTACTGGTTCAAATAGTATCCTGATGAACAACAACATAATAAAGTGAACAATTAAAAAAAAACAACAACAACGAGAACATTTTCTTGATCTAAATATTTTCATCGAAAACGTTACGAAAAAAATAAAATATAAAAGTGATGAATATAATTTTAATATAGAAGACCCGGATGTAAGTTTTCCTTGAATGTCTTGAAAACCTTAGCATCATTTTGACGAATTGGCACTTATGATTGTTGACAAGCATATACGTATTTAATGTATTAGTTGTTTTAGTATATTTTCCATGAATTTTAAAGTTCTCATGCAAAGGTTTTTTTTCTTGTGTTTTATTTTGAGCTTGGTAATAAGAACATGAATTAGACTAACCTGAGCTTATTAACATTAGTACATCCTTAGATAAATATATTTCTGTAATTACTGAGTTGCGCTCAACCCGGGACTAGGCGGCGTGGGCAGTAATAAGCACTCCCATTACTGCCCATGAACAGGCTCAATCAAACCGAGCCTGCAGTATTTTCATATTTGTCGTGTTCGGTGGCTTTCAAAGTTCCCTTTTCATCTATTTCAATATCACAGTAGCGTTGTTTGTGCCGTGTGGCGGCTGTAAAAAGTCTCCCCGTACATTCAATCAGTGCTGTTATCAGTTACGTCCTTTGAAGGTCGGCTGAGCACGATACTTATGTACTATGTTTATGGTACTTCTAAAATTCCTTTTGTTTTAATATTTCGGCCAGTTAATAGATAGGTGGTTTCAATATCCCAGCCAATATAGATTTGGATATTGTCCAATCACCCCCAAGAATATACTTCCTGCTTTTTGAATTTTGCCTTTGGCGTAGTCTGTGATATGCAGGATTTATATTCTAAGATCCCCTGTCAAAATTCTATTCTGTTTAGTTCCGCCATTGTTTTCTCGTTTAGGGCAAACCCATTCTTTTATCTGGGGACCATACGCCGCTGAACATGGAATGGTATTAATCTGAAAATACCTCATTGAAGGTTCCATGTTCACCGCCATATGCATACCATCGTTTGGGATGGATCGAAATTGTACTATTTAATGGTGTTATTACTGAGTTGCGCTCAACCCGGGACTAGGCGGCGTGGGCAGTAATAAGCATTCCCATTACTGCCCATGAACAGGCTCAATCAAACCGAGCCTGCAGTATTTTCATATTTGTCATGTTCGGTGGCTTTCAAAGTTCCCTTTTCATCTATTTTACTGAACTCTAGGTGGCAAGGAGTATTTTCCCCAAAATTCATTTTTGAAATTTAGCCAGTTTTGCCATTTGCAACGTTATTGATACCTGAAAGTTTTCAATGAACGCAATCTTTGCATAATAGAAAAAGAATTTTTAAAACAAGTTTATATAATTATACTCTATGGAACTGTCAAGACCTTATCAATGCGCTCACATTTTTATTGGATTATTTATTTGTGAGATTTGATACCTCTATTTATAAGCAAGTATTAGGCATTCTCATTGTACTAATTGTTCAACGGTTACCCTTGTTATGAAAGTGATTTTTTTTCTACAGCGCTCTGCAGGCATGGTGATTAACCTGTCTACAGTTGATCATTATGCTTACATCTTTGAATGCACGACGGTGGCAGGAGTTAAGAGTTTATTAAGTTTTATGGGTAAATCTGTTTAAAAAGACCGAATAGCTCGATTTGTTTCTTTTATCCCTTTCATCATGTTCTTGCTGATTTGAATCTATGCTCTTTTATCTGGGTAGAATCATTTTGTACCAGCCCCTTCGTTTTTTCAATGCTATGAGCTTCAAATATTTCATATGTTTGTGTGCTTTTGCATGCATAATTGTTGAGCTGATGGGTGGGTCGGATTTTCAACACGTACTTGATTTGTGATATGAGAAAATGTTGGGACAAGTGTAAGGTTGGTGCACCCGGCAACCTGGTTAAACACCCAGTGGCAATTTGTTTTGCCACTGACCGTTCCAAGTTGTTAACCCCAGGGTTCTTTTTCGTTAATAGTTTGTGGCGTCTTATTTGAATTTGACATACCTATAAAACATTCTTTCTTTTCCTCTTTTCTTTTTTGCTGCGTGGGGAGGCTGTGTTTTGTGTGTACGGCAATTCCATATTACACTTTTTTTATAGGTTTCAGAAAACCTTTTGAAAGATTTATCTTTTACAGATAACCACCAAGATATCATTTGCAGATGCAGTTTAAAATTACTTTTGCGCCAAGATATTTCAAAGCCAGTTTTTAATTGAAAATGATCTTGCCTCTACCTGGGAGCAAATCCCCACCATCACGGCGACAACGCCTACCCCTGCAATTCCGTCAACCCAACCAATAAAGCAAACCGGAACAACCCCCAAAAGGTTGATCATATAGCCCAAATATACGTTACCATCACTGCATGACATCAGAAATGGGTATTTTAACTGATTACAGTACTGACTTAAGGTACGGGGAGCCTTTTTGCGGCCGCAACACGGCACAAACAGCGCTACTGTGAATTTCAAATGATATTTCCTCTTCCTGGGAGCAAACACGCACCGTAACGGCGATAGCGTCTAGCTGTGCTATTCCGACAACGCAACAAATTGAGCTAAGCGGGACAATTAAAAAAATGGTTGATCGGAAAGCCCCGATATACGTTACCATCACTGCATGACATCGTTAACGGGTATTAAACTTACGAAAACTTAAGTCATCTGTAAATTCCAAAAGAAAGGTTACCAACATGTCATTCTACAGCGCTCTGCATGCCTGGTGATTAACCCACCTACAATTGATCGTAATGCTTACCTCTTTGGTTGATAGACGGTGGCTGGGGTACAAAAGCTCATGACAGTTTCTTGGGAAACGTTTGCAAAAGAACATTAAAGATCGATCTTATTTTCTGTGGCAATGTACACATTAGAACCTGTTTAAACCTCAAATTATTTTGCAAGTGACCGTTTTTACTTTCGTTGATTGCTTGTTGTGTCTATTTTGAAACTATTTTTATCGTTGCACAACTTTCCTCTCTTCTCCTGTCTACGTTTTAGCTGTATGGGGAGGCGACTCGATAATGGATTGACATTCCCATTTCAGGACAATTTCCATAAGAGTACAGGTGGAAAAACAAGCTTATGAACAGGCTAAATCAAACCGAGCCTGCAATATTTTCGTATTTGTCGTGTTCGTCGGCTTTCAAAGTTCCCTTTTCATCTTTTTAAAAAGAGACCAGTGGTTTCTAAAACCTTTTTGCAATACTTAAGTTCATGTTCTTTTATGGTTGTAAGACAAGATAAGAGATAGGTTAGTAGTTGGAGATAAATCTTGCACGATGTTTTGTGAAGTTTAACCAATACATGTACATAGTAGGTACATTCCCTTGTTTCGGATCAACACTGATTCTAACTTAAATTTTCGGAGTGTGTGCAATATTAAAATCATACTCAGATAAAGAAATCAGTGTATAAGCATCAGTGATATTAAGCTCTTCAGTTTCAGTATTAATGTAGCGTATCCGTCTCACTAAAATTACATTATTAGTGGCCTTATAAGTAGGTATTAATACTAATCTTTTAGGAAAGTCTTAAATTCCCCTTTCCAAATAACGAAGTTCACATTTAAAAGAGATCGAGGTGGAAAATCTATAACTCTTTTATACATGTAAAATGATTCGAATGTTCATTATGTTGACTTTTATAGCTCAGCATGTTCTATTAGCACTATTTATTACTAAAAAGGTTAAAAGATTCAGCAATTATTCAAGAACAAGACTTGGACTAATTGAAATAGATGTATTTTCATTCATGTATTTTTATGTGTAATTAAAAATAATTAATTACATCTTTAAAGGCAATTTTTTTACAAGCGAAATCAAGTAAAATAAGCAGCTGGTTAATTTTGGGATCTATAGAAATTAAAATACAGATTCTAGAGTCTTCGTAACATTAAGATCACCGGTAACGATATGACCGGGTGGCGTATATCAATATTTTAAATTTGAACAATCTCAAGAGTTTGGTGTATTTTCAATAATCTGTAAATCAGAGTAAATTTTATTGTTATTATAGATGTCTAACAGTTGGTTTATTGTTTTATAATAAACGATAAATGATTAAAAACTGTTAACTCTTTAAACATGTTAAATATTCTTTTAAAATCAATCAAATATATTCCTTGATTAAATGTAATTTTCTCGAAAAATAAGGAAGGAATTATTGATAGTTTCCAAACACGTCGCAACAGATAAATTTTATTCAGGATCTATTCAAGGGCAAATTAATGTTCATGTGGTAAAGACCCGCATTTTTGCAACTAAAGTATTTCACAAACACGCAAAACAAATAATAATTTTTGATTATGCAAACGGCAGTGGCCTTGTGAAGTCATTTTTTGGTATTACAGCAAGAAAAAAACCATCTTGGAAGCCTTGTATTGTATTTTATTAACCATTTTCGGCAAAATTTAGCGCATTCTAAGGGGAAGGTCAAACACTACCTACAATTTTCATTACATTTGTCGCATTGTGTCTACTTTTGTCTGTGATTCGGGGCATGTACTGTAATTGAATGATAAAAATTTTATCAGCAAGCCCCGTATCACAAATAAAAGTAGACATGAGGCGAAAAATGTATTTCAATATACCTCTATTTCCTTTGTCATCGTTGCTAATTTGTTTTCACATTTGTTTATCGCTTCTTTCAACTCATGCGGTAAATCCTAAAACAAATAATTATATACTTATTATAAGTACAAAAATTCTCTAGTAGTGTGTATAACTTGTTAACAATAAAAAGAAATAATCAATTTTAAAATGGTTTTATTGCGTTAAAATATATTAGTATTTACATTGCGATTATCTCAGCGCATAATAATAATAATAATAATAATAATAATAATAATAATAATAATAATAATAATAATAATAATAATAATAACTTTATTTAAAGCGAAAACACAGTTGGGACAGAGCCCAATCTTCCCTGTGTTCCATCGTTTGTGATGGATCAAAATTGTACTGTTTATTGGTGTAAATATTGAGGTGCGCTCAACCCGGGGCTAGGCGGCCTGGGCAGTAATATGCATTTCCATTACTGTCCATGAACAGGCTCAATAAAACCGAGCATGCAATATTTTCATATTGTCGTGTTCGATGGCTTTCAAAGTTCCCTTTTCATCTATTTCTATTATATACATTGACAGTATATACAAGACAACAAATTATTGTAAGTAATATGAAATAAAACAAGATGAATAATAATATAGAGTACAATGAACAGAGATCAAATGTCGATAAATACTAACTTTGTTGGGAATGGTAATGGAAAATAGTGTACTGAATTCATACTTCAAATAGTTTTTCTGGACATGAAGAATATTTGTTGAATTTTGGACAAATCTGGAAGAGAATTCAAAATAACAGCACCTGAATTGAAAAAGAATTTCGATAAATTTCATGTTTTGGTTTTGGGACATACAAAGAAAGGGAAGTTTTTGAGCGCAAGCATTTTGAATGTATATCAGAGACTTATGTAAATCTGTTGTTGAAATAATTTGGGGCAGCATTGTGCATTGTTTTAAACATAAGTATTGCCTTTTTGAATTTAATTCTTTGATCGAAAGTTATCTTTAGTTATCTTTAGAATGTTTGAGTTCTTTAAAGAGTTGTTGTGATGGAGTTTCATAATTTTTGTCAAGGATAAGACGGGATGCTCTTTTCTGAAAACCTAAAATACGGTTTATAAGTTCTACATTTAACTTCCTCCAGATAGTGCAGAAATAATCAATATGGGGAAGAATATATGCATTGAAAAATAATTTGCGCATTGATAAAGACAAGTAATTTTTATTCTTCCTAGTAAAATCAGTAGGGAATTACACTTTATGAGAGTGTTTTCTACATGTACAGTCCAATTAAGGGTACTATCAATATGTACTCCTAAAACTTTTTCGCATGTGCTCACTTCAATGGTTTCACCATTTACTTGAAGGCATTTGGCTGATTCCGAAAGAGACTGCTTTGAACGTGAAGTAATGTACATTAATTGTTTTTTAGAAAAAGTTGAAATATGCAGAAAAAAACAGCCACCCCACACAGTCAAGAAGAAGAGAGGGGGAGAGAGCATGGTTAATAAAATGATCAGTTAAAAAAAAAGACACCACTAATAATAAACAAAAATGAGAACCCGAGGGGTTACCGCCTTGGAACGGTCAAATCAAATTGCCACTGGGGGTTTAAACCAGGGTGCACCAACCTATCACTTGCCCCAACAGGTTTTCATATCACAAAACAAGTACAAGTTGTCTTGGTGAAAAAACTCCAACCCACTTATCGGCTTAACAATGTTGCATGCAAAAGCACACAAACATGTAAAAAGAAGAAGCTAAGAGCATTGCAAAGCCGAAGGGGCGGGTACTCAATGATCTTACCGAGACCAGAGCTCCTGGAGTAAAATCAGCAAGAACACGATGACAGGGATAAAAGAAACAAATCGAGTTTCTAGGTTCTTTTAAGAAAAGATTTCCCCATTAACCTTCATAAAATCTTAAACCCCTGCCACCGTCGTGCAAAAAAAGAGTTAAGCATGATGATCAACTGTAGAAGGGTTGATCACCAGGCCTGCAGAGCGCTGTAAAATATCATGTTGGTAACCTTTCTTTTTAAATTTACAGATGGTTTTTTCGAATAACCGGGAAAAATTAACACTGCCTTTTATCTTTGTAAGTTTATTAATTAAATCTCCATAAAAAACTGGCTGTGAAATTCCTTGTTGCAAAAGTGATTTTAAACTGAATCTGTATTTATAAATTAAATCTGGGTATCGGCGATAAAACTTGCAAAAGGTTTTCCTTAATTTGTGATACCGATAACCTTGTTTTAAAAGTTGTTCTGTAATGCAAAGATTACAGTTAGAGTTTATAACCATTGAATAATTTAGGCAGCATTAATGAACAGTTTAAGGTCTTGATTGAGTGTGATTGAGTGTGTCAGTTACATCATCAGTCTATAGAATTCGGAGAGAAATATAAAGTTGAATCATCTGCAAAAATCTTTGTTTGAGAGTTATGGCTTACCAATGGCATATCATCAATCAAAATAATGAAAAGAAGAGGCCAAAGTACAAAACCTTGGGGCACACCTCTTTTGATCGGTTGACTTTCAGAAAAAGGGTTGGAAATAGAAACTAGATGAGTACGACCTGAACCACTGTAGGCTATTACAGAGCTATTAAATTGATGGATTCTAATTTTTCTATAAGAATTTCATGATCTATCATGTCAAAAGAATTCGATAAATCAAGGAAGACAGTACCATTGATTTTATTTTTATCACCTGCATTTATCCAAACATCTAGAATTGCAGTCAAGGCAGTTTCACATGAGTGATGAGATCTGAAACCCGACTGCCACTCTTGTGTCAAACTGTGCTTGTTTAAGTACGAGTTAATATTATTGCTTACATGTCCTTCTAAAATTTTTGACAGTATTGGAAGAAATTGTATGGAAGTTGGCTATGTCATGTTTTTGACTCTTTTTAAAAATTGGAGTAACCTTTGCTATTTTGAAGAGATTTGGGTAGATTTTGAAGAGATTTGGGTAGATTTTGGTTTGAATACTGAGATTTAACAACAGAAAAGTTTACAAAATCCCGCATGTCGGCAAGTACAAAGTAAACAGGAACAATTTGAATTGTTCAGTAAAAATATCATATTACCTTTTCAAGAAATAACAAACATGGCTAATTGTGGAGTGATTTCAAAAACGTGTTTGTTTTCGTTTTTTCAGCGATAATTGGGAACTCTCGCCAACCTCTTCCACACGCACATAAACCCACAAATAATATACAGTTTTGAAATGCGCAATATTAGGACTGCCAGTCCTTTGATTTTCTTTGACCACAGCTCAATTAGATCTTTCGGGCTGCAATTATAGTATATAATATTAAACAAAAGTGACTCCATACTAATGTGACATTGAGTTGATATGGGCTATATTTTGTAAGGATAAGTTTGCTGTTATATTATCTTATATCCACACCTTCATATCTTTTAATCACATATTTTTGGAAAAAAGATAGTATCTGATAGGAACAAGATAATTTACTTGCAAGAACGAGATATTTTATCGTGGAAACGACTTTATAAAATGCAAGAACAAGATACATATTATATGGTAGCCACACGAAAGTTACCTTGTGGGAAAAGGTAAGTATGTAGTTAGGTAGAGATATCAAACTAAACTCTACAATACGATACAGAGCTAATATCTGAAATTCGTCTAAATTCCACTAAACTTCGTTGGGACGAAACTAAGCTGTGACATACTTAACACATGTTTACAATTCAGTTCATCTTAAAGTCGCTTTTAGGTAAGTGTTTTGTTCCTTTTTAAATATTCATAGTGAAACAGCTGAATTTAACAAAATGAAAGAGTGCAAAGCGTGTTTTACTGTGGATTTGGTCTGTTAAAATTATTTTTCATCTTCTTATAATTGTTGCTTCTTTGTTAACATCAATAATGCATAGCTTTATTATTTAAAAATAGGAAAGCAACATTTCATTAACTATCTCATGCCTTAAATTCATGTGATCACACATGTGTGTACAATTTTTATTATTTTGTATCGCTCTTAAGTTTGCTTTTGTCATGTAATACCAAACATAGCAGGAAGTTTTATTTAGAGAAGGCTTTTCAATAAGTTCAGGGTTTTAAAATCATTGTTCAATGGAAGGAGTGATTTATCTATAAGTGACAGACCCTATCAACATTTCGAACGTCATTACCATTCAAACTGGTTAAGAGACTAAACAAAACAAAAAAGGAAAGCCATCCTGTAAAACCTCGTTCCGAAAGCACATTCGGTAAGGTGGTTATCAAAAGAAAATATACTTGACCTCCATTTACTAATTAAAAAGATACTGTTTGTAACATGCAGGATGTACTACAAATAGATGCGTGATGTAACAAAGAGGAAAATACCAGTAACAAGTATTACAACTTCAAATATGTATATCAAGTTGATATACAGTAAGAAAACCAAGGCATCCCAGAGAAAAAGTGGAGTAATAATTGTTTAATTAATTAGTTAAAAAAACAACACAAACAATTTTTAAAAAATAAGACTGTCAAAACGTTTGCAGAAGAACACATGTTAGCATGCACGTTCTTTTTACGGCCTAGTCCTTGCATCTAACTGTAAAAGACTTTTGATTGTGACTCGATCCATCCAAATGTCAGCATCTTGAAATTTAAACATTAAATGTATAAATGTTAACCTCTTGCCATAATTCTTGATATTAAGGTATTTCGACCCGCGATATGAGTTTTCCGGTTTGATATCAATAATATTATAAAATGTGACAATGTTACAACTTTAAGACAGATAATTTTTTGTTGCCATACCCTCGAATAAGCGTTTGAATATTGCATTGCCTTTCAACAAGAACTAAACGTTTAACGTACCGATTTGATAACTTTTGTCTGGCTCATATCATTACGTCTAACAAATACATGTACCTTCTACTTCTTAGAAGGTTTGACTATCACATAAAATTTAAAAAAAAACTGGTCAACGAACTTTATGGATATATATTCAAATAGTTAATGACATCAAATCAAGGTACTCCCTTTGGAAACTTTGTTACACGTTTGGCGTTATAACTGATCACCCATAATAAAAAATCCGCTTCAACAATATTTAACCGTTCATCGCTCAAGGTGGCCAAATGCGTCTTTAACTGATATTGTGATTTTTTTTCTGTGGGTGTCAGTATTCTAAATGATTGTGAGCAGTCATGTGTCTGTCATTTTGAATATTGTTTTACAAATAAATCAGTTAGTAGAACTTGCATGTTTTATTGAAAGGTTTATAGCAATAAATCAATTATGCTTATAAGTTATCATTTTAGCACATTTTTTGTGTATGTATGTGCGTGCTTACCTGCGCATCTTGCTTGTCCGGAGCTGTAACAAAGTAAAAGTAAAAAAACTGATATGTATGGATGATTTTGTTAAACTTCTTGAATTAAAGATTAAAAGTATAAAATGTAAAGGTAAACTAAAAGCTATACAAAGTCTAGTCATCCATGCAAGATATACAGAACACGTAAACCGATTGTCTAAACAAATGAGATTTTTAAAACTGTCATACTTTTCTCTCACGCTTCTGACATTTTACTCATTATTTAAGAGTATTTTTAAAGGATGGTGTTATTTTGACGAGTCAAATGGGCATAATAACACATTTTTGCAAATTAGGAAAATGGTTATAACAGTTTGATGTATATTTTATAAAAGGAAAAACTTAAAATAGGTGCTGACGCGTCCTCTTCATCTAAGAAAACAAAGTACCCATTGGAATGCCTATTACTTGTTTATAACAAGAGATATCAAAACTCACATAAATAGTATCCGATACAAATTTGAACGCCCGGATAAGGTCTTGACAGGTCCATGAAGTATAATTATCATAAGAACCATCAGTGATCCCCTTGTTGCTGATCTTTTTTATACTGTTATGAAAGAGATTTTATGATGTCTTTTTCTACCGAACATCAAGATGACATTAATATTACAGCCTTTAACAACACCTCGAGGTACCTTTGATAATTTGTTGAATAAAGATAATAACCAATTTTATACCTGCCATCTTGTTCTTGCTGATGTGAATCCAGGGGCTCTGGTCTCGGTAAGATCACTGGTATCCGCCCCTTCGGCTTTGGAGAAATATAAGTTTCTTTTGTTTTATATGTTTGTGTGCTTTTGCATTCAAAATTGTTGAAATGATGGGTAGTTTGGAGTTATTTCACCAAGGTAACGTATCTTAATTTTTCTATTCAAAATGAATACGAGAGTAATAAAATATATAATAAAAAAGATTATTTTAATTTTAGTGTAGTAAATTTTCCGTTTTTAGACGGGGATGTTCCTCGTGTAACATCTAACGGGGTTTATATCTAACTGCTTGTTCGCTTTTCTAGAGCTTGCAATAATGTTAACGACTTCAATGAAGTTTGTTGATATCAGAACCTTTTGGGGCAAGTATGAGGTGGTGCACCTTAGAGCCTTGTTTAAACCCCAACTGTTTTGCCACTGACCGTTCCAAGGCATTTTCTTGGGGTGATCACCGTCAGAATATTTCCATGGTGCGCTAGAACACTGGTTCTTAATCCAATAAAAAATCTGTGGTCAGGTCTTGGAATAGGCGTATGAAACAGGAGGAACCAACCATGAAATATTCGCCAATATGGAGATCAATGCGTCTTGCTGTAAAAGGCGCTGAAGGCGGTCATACTCTTTATTCACTGATGTGAGATTGTACTCTAAATGACTGTTTTTGTCATTTTAAAATATGGTTTGCTTAAAAATCAGTTAGTATTAAATGCATGTGTTTTCAAAGCTTAAAGGCCCGGTCACACCGCCCAAACGTTGCTGGAGCGTTCCTTGAACGGTAGGAAGGTGGACCAAACGCTCGTCACCGCTCATAAAATGGAAAAAAAATCGAAAACACGGGCGTTGGTTTAGCGGTGCACCGCTGAAGCCGGCGTTGCTTTAGCGTTGGTTAAGCGATAGCAAGCGTTGGTATAGCGGTGACGCGAGCGTTTGGTACAGCGGCGTTCTGCGCATGCGCCCGACACCGTTCCAACATCCCCGTGTCCGCTCGTTAAACGCTTATAAGCGCTGCACCAACGTTTTTGCAACGTTTAATCGCCGCCCGGGCAACGCTGGCGAAGCAGCGGCGGTGCAGCGTTCAAAAAACTCGGCGTTGGCCTAGCGTACCCAAGCGTCCACGAACTTGTGTTTAGCGGTGCCAAACTTTGCTTGGGCGTTGGTGGAGCGGTGGTGAACTTTGCCTGGGCGGAAATTTTTTCCCTTCACACCGCTCGCAATATTTTGTGCAGCTCAAAACTTTCGGAGCGGTTGGAGGGCCCTTCGAGAGACATCAGCGGTGGCCGAGCGTATACGGCGTTGCTTTAACGGAGGCCAACTTTTGTTTAACGGTGGTGAACGGTTACGAGCGGTGATGAATTTTTTTCACCGCTCCAGGGACGCTCCAGCAACGCTCGGCCGGTGTCACCAGGCCTTTAGTGCCACATGGAATGGCCACATCCAGCGGACACAGCCTCCGCTCACCGCGAAAAAGTAGAGAGGAAAAGAGAGCATGGTAATACAATAATTGGTTTCAAATGGACGTCACAAACAATTAGCGAAAGTGAGAACCCGAGGGGTTACCGCCTTGGAACAGTCAGTGGCAAAACAAATTGCCAATGGGGGTTTAAACCAGGTTCTAGGGTGCACCAACTTCACACTTACCCCAACAGGTCCTCATATCACAAAACAAGTTGTCTCGGCAAAATAACCCAACCCACCCATCTGCTCACCAATGTTGCATGCAAAAGCACAAAAACATTAAAAGATAAGAAGCTTATAGCATTGCAATGCCAAATGGGCGGGTACTCAATGATCTTGCCAAGACCAGAGCTCCAGGAGTAAAATCACTAGGGATAAAAGAAACAAATCGAGCTTCTATGTTCTTTTCAGAAAAGTTTTCCCCATAAACCTTCAAAAACTCTTAAAACCCTGCCACCACGGTGCAGTTATGCATCATTGAGAAGGTGTATACTAAGATTTAAATGGGGAGGTAACTCAAGATATAAGGACAGACGATTTAATCACAAGAATGTGGATGCATAATCCCATTCTTTCTATACATGAGAAAGCAAAAGTGACAAAGGTGTTTCATGTGACATGTTGTCTTCATATGCCGAACACTTGTAGAAATTTCTCAATAAATCAGTCCGTACATGAGAATGTTACATGCTGGACAGGAGAATGTTGGCCGGACGCACGGACAGATGGACGTTGCAATTTAATTGAACATTTTTGGTGGGTATAAAAAAGGAAGTTACACAACAATACAGTTTGTTTTTGTCATTTTAAAATAAAATTTATATCAACTACAGCCATTTACCTTGTGACTTCTTAAGAGTTTCCGCCAGCTCATCGTTACCGGAATTTTCAATTGACGAACATAATTGATCGGAATGTTTTGATGTCAAATTCTGTAAAAGAATTAAAGTGAAATAGTTTATGTTCTGTTAAAAAAAACTATACACAAGTAAGTTTACTTAACTGATTTATTCAGATAATTGTGTGTACAATAATAGGTAAATGATTATGTACATACGGAAAAAAGATAAAAAAGCAAACTTTCTCGATCTTAATTTTTCTATTCAAAATGAATACGAGAGTAATAAAATATATAATAAAAAAGATGATTTTAATTTTAGTGTAGTAAATTTTCCGTTTTTAGACGGCGATGTTCCTCGTGTAACATCTAACGGGGTTTATATCTAACTGCTTGTTCGCTTTTCTAGAGCTTGCAATAATGTTAACGACTTCAATGAAGTTATCTTTGCAAAACAGAAAACAGTTATCGGTATCATAAATTAAGGAAAAGGTTTTGCAAGTTTTATCACCGATACCTCGCATAGGTATAATGTAAAAAATACACGTGCAGTTTAAAATCACTATTGAAACCAGGTATTTCACAGCAAGTTCTATTATGGAGATTTAATTTACAAAATTAAGAAAATAAAGGAAATATAAGGCTATGTTAATTTCCCACAGTTATTCGTAAAAACTATCTGTAAATTAAAAAATGGTTAACAATATGATATTCTACAACGCTCCGCAGGCCTGGTGGTTAACCCATCTACAGTTTATCACTATGCTTACCTCAAGTTGCTTGACGGTGACAGGGTTTTCAGAGTTTATGAAGGTTTCTGGGGGAAAACCTTTCTTTAAAGAACATAGAAGCTTGATTTTTAATTTTATCCCTGTCATCTTGTTCTTGCTTATTTGACTCCAGGCGCTCTGGTCTCGGTAAGATCATTGAGTACTCGCCCATTTGGCTTTGCAATGCTATCAGCTTCCTATGTTTTATAAGTCTGTGTGTTTTTGCATGCAAAATTGTTAAGCTGATGGGTGAGTTGAAGTCATTGCATCAAGACAACTTTTACTTGTTTGTCGATATGAGAACCTGCTGGGGCAAGTGTGAGGTCTGTGAAATGTCAGTAACATGTCCTATTGAGTTTAGACAGGGGTGTTATCTATGTGCATTTTTTTTTCAGAATCTTATACACTGTAAACAACCATGGACACGTACAAGTGTTATTATTGCACTGACTTTTATCATATTTGGATGTCCTATTCAATATTTGTTTGAACTTCACTCAATTATGAAAAAAGTGAAAAATGCATATCAGAGATGGCCACATCCAGCAGACACAGCCTCCCCACACAGCAAAACATTAGAGAGGAAAAGCGAACATGGTATTACAATAATCTATTTCAAATGGACGCCAAAAACAATTAACGAAAGTGAGAACCCGATGAGTTACCGCCTTGGAACGGTCAGTGGCAAATCAAAATGCCACTGGGGGGTTTAAACCAGGTTTTAGCGTGCACCTACCTCACAATACACTTCTATCAGGAATTGTACAATATTAGATGTTAATATTATCAAGCATGAGAAAAGAGAAAGTGTACAAAGCTTGGAATTCTCGTCTGACAAATGTACTTAAAATGCATACCTAAAATTCTTACATTTCTAAACCTGCATCGCATCAAAACTTTAGGTATTATATACAGCCAGGTAATCAGGTGTTTTGTTAAAGTTTATCTTTAGGTTAACTTTCTTTTTCAATATATTTCTTTATCTGTTTACAACAAGGAGTAGGATTGTAAACTGTTTGTGGTTGCCGTTTTGGAATCAATAATATTTGTTCAGACGTTAGTATGAGATGCTTACTAAGTACCCTTTTAGCCTGTTTTGAGTATATATTTGCGTGCTTATCTGTATTTTCTCTGCTTCTTGCTTGTCCAGAGCTGTAACAACGAAAATAAAAAAGTAAACAAAGTTGTAGAGAATTATGATGATATTGTTAAATCCCTTTTTACAAAAATTGAAATAAATAGACGCTGATGCGTAATTTCCTTTTAAAGAAATCTTTGTAAAATTTAAATTACATCTATAGCAGTTTTAAAGTTGTAAACCATTGTTTCTGATCAGGAACCTACATTTATCAGGAAATATTATTCTTAAATCGAATTTTGCTTTTTTAAGATTACATGTAATTGATTTTACAAATAAACCGACATAACATGTTCGGTTCTTAATCACTTATGCAATAAAACATTTCCCAACCAGTGTGGTAGGGAGATAAATTTGATAAATTTATCACGTTACTTGTAAAACACATTCGTAAATTTAAAAACAAAGCATACTTACATGTTATCGCACAGCGCTCTGTATGCTCTTTGACATACCCATATACAACTGATAATTATGCTTACCTCTTTGTTTGCAGGATGATGGCAGGGGATTACAAGCTTACGAAATATTCTAGGGAAGTCGTGTAAAAAACGTATTTGCTTCAGAGAACGCAAAAGGCAAAGCAGCAGATTTTATATGCTGATAAATGTTTGAACAATAGCTAAGTCTAATCTTGCTGGGACATTGAAACTGTCCCTATAAATACGGATCAAAATATTTAAACATAATTTTCTAGAAGTATTGCAAGGATCATAAATAAAATATTCAACACCATTTAGAGTTTGCAACTAATAACATCCACTTTCAAGTCACATAACATGGCAGGTCTAAAACGTTTACAATATCTGCTCAAAGAAACTATGTTTATCGTTAGTTAGGGTTAAACTACATGTAACTGTCCATCCGCTTTGTCCTTGTTTAATCACAACTCATTGTTTATACAAGTATTCAATACAACCTAATATTTATCCGAAAGAATTGTGGGCATATGATAGCGAGTTAGGAACACAAAGTGTTGCATGTGAAATATTGACTTCATATGCCGAACACACATGGTAAAAAAATGAAATATGCATATCAGCAATGGCCACATCCAGCATACACAGCCTCCCCACACAGCCAAACAGTAGAGAGGAAAAGAGAGCATGGTATTACAATAATCAGTTTCAAAATGGACGCCACAAACAAATAATGAAAGAGAGAACCAGAGGGGTTACCGCCTTGGAACGCCAACCCACCCATCAGCTCAACAATGTTGCATGCAAATGTATACAAACATATAAACATAAGAACTTAATAGCATTGCAAAGCCAAAGGGCGGGTTCTCAATGATCTTACCGAGACCAGAGCACCTGGAGTAAAACACGATGACAGGGATAAAAGAAACAAATCGAGCTTCTAGGATCTTTAAATTAAAGATTAAATTAAAGATAAACCGTCATAAACTCTTAAACCCCTGCCACCGTCGTGCAACCAAATAGGTAAGCATAATGATCAACTGTAGATGGGTTAATCACCAGGCCTGCAGAGCGCTGTAAAATATCATGTTGATAACCTTTCTTTTTAAATTTACAGATGGTTTTTACGAATAACCTGAAATTAACATCGCCTTTTATCTTCTTAAGTTTATAAATTAAATCTCCATAAAAAACTGGCTATGAAATTCCTTGTTGCAATAGTGATTTTAAACTGCACCTGTATTTATGAATTAGATCTGGATATCGACGATAAAACTTGCAAAAGGTTTTCCTTAATTTGTGATACCGATAACCTTGTTTTAAAAGTTTTTCTGTAATGTTATTTTGAAGCCGATCCATACAAGTCAAAGTTACAGCGCTTTTACGAACGCCAATACACTATGTCCTTTATGCAGCATTGCATATTGATAAAACAGGAAGTGTGACATTGACCTTTTAAGTAGGTACACAGGTCTTGCATGCGACGCGTAGTCTTGAATTCAAACGCATTTAGCAAGTAATCATTAAATCGGTCCGTACTTGAGAATGTTTCAGCCTGGACAGGACAGGAAACCTTGAAGAACTATTATCAACTTCACCCATATACCTTGTGCATCCCTAAGTGCTTGCGCCAGCGTATCGTTACCGGATTGCTTAACTGACAAGCATAACACGTCGAATTTTTTGGTCGTCAAATTCTGAAAATAATAAAAGTAAACTAAAGTATGTTCTATTACGTATCGCCATACAAACGTAAAGTAGCCGTCACACTAAGACTTTCTGGTAAACGTTCTCTGAACGTTTCAATCGTTAATTTATTTAGCGTTCTAGAATGAGAATGACTGATCTGGCGTGTTATTAACGTTTAGTCTAATGCACTAGCGTGTGTCTATCGCACTTAAAGCGTGTAACAGCGACCGAGTAAGAAAATCCTAAAATCGTTAGCATGTTCTCACTTGCCACTGGCGCGAAAAGAACGATTTGTCAACGTTACACGAGCGTGTTGGGTCACGGACGTTCGGTTAACACTCGAATGACGCTAAATGAACGCCAAAAGGACGTTCGTTTCACTTTAGTCACACGCTGCGTGCGCTAGGGGGGGGGGGGGGGGGGCGTTCAGCGGTCGTTGACAGGTCGCCAGTGAGTCGTTCACAGCAAACTAAACGATTTGTAACAACCAAGTAACGCTTGAGTAACGACTTACTCACGATAGCCGGACGCGTGCAACGCTGGGCGAACGTTAGTAAAAAGAGACGCTGGTCTTGGTGAAAGTTTTTTTGCAGGTTCAAAAATATTTTTCCGGACCAGCGTTCTCCGCCGATTACCGGCAATCGCCGACGTTCACCGACGTTCACTAGCATTCACACAACGCACTTCTGGCGGTATACCAGCAAAAATGAACGACTAACAACGTTTCCTCAAACGTCGAAGAACGCTCGCCAGAACGTCATTGTGTGACGACCCCACAAGTCTTATTTCAAAAGTAAACGGGAAAAGGTAAATAAAAATTACATGAACATGAATAATCTTTCAAAAATACTCTAGTCCACACAATTGAAGTTCGTCACAAATATGCCTATATTATAAACACAAGGAATGCAGCGCAATTGTACCTCGCCCACTTACCTGGTAGAAGAATTTTCAGCTACAGCGTTGACACGGGGTTTTAATTTTTAAGAACCTACAATCTACTGCTTTTAATAATTAAACCTTTTAATAATCCTTAGTCTGATTTCCGCTATCGAATGTTTTTAAAACTTAAACTTCTGTCATCCACTCTAGTGTGTGCTGTCACACAGATCAGTTAATCAGAACAGAAATTCTGGAAATAACCTACTGAAGACCAAAAGAAGAGCAGCGCAGGGGAAATCACTGAGTTTATACAGAAACGGGACTTTCGATAAATGTTTTACAATGTATTCTCAAAAGCATTTTGAGATGAATTTACCTCACTGGACGGAGATTATCGCATACGAATATATTCGTCTTTATAATTATTCATTAAAAGGGTTAAGACGACCTTCTGTCAACCTAGTTTAACTTTGTACCCCATTTGACCAGGTGTAGAAGTGTGATAGGGTCCCCGTGCCGACGATGTGCTGGAAATTTCTTGTTGAAGATTAGTGGTTGGAGTTCGATTGCGTTGCATTCTTTGTGTTTATTAAATAGGCATATAAGGGTTCAGATTCAAAAATAATATATAAAAATATTAACAAACGGAAACAAGAATCACTAAAAACACGTTTAGAAATAAAACTAATTAAGCACGAGTAAAAATTACATAAGTATCATTATGACCTTTTTCCATAATCACGTATTATCTTTTTGAACTACAGTGTAACAGAACATTGAACATAAATTTAAGTTTTACTTCTCGCAACGCAAACCCTTCACCAGTTACTGCCCTTGCAGTAAAGTTTTGTTGCGTATTGAAGATATTGACAATTTTACGAACTTTTTGACGAATCTTTCAAAAAAAATTAATATTTTTCCATACAGATAAAACAGAAATTTTATTACTTCATAGAATCATTTAAGCCATTATTCTTTTAGCAGCAAGTACAAATACTTTTCGCTATGTAATAAATTAATGTATACACGCTTTTAAGGATGATTGAAATATGAAACTAGTATTATTCTCACAGTGATAAACATAACAACCTTTTTTATAATTGAGGTAGACCTAAATTCAATCATACATGTTTTAAAACATATGAAAAAGGGATCATTGAAAGCCACCAAACACGACAAATACGAAAATATTGCAAGTATGGTTTGACTGAGCCTGTTCATGGGCAGCATTGGAAATAAATATTACTATCCGCGCCGCCTATTGAGCGCAACTCAATATGTACACCAATAAACAGTACAGTTTTATCCATCCCAAATGATGTTATGCACATGGCGGGAAACATGAAACCTGTAATACGATTTTCAGATTAATACCATACCATGTTCATCGATATAAGGTCCCTAGATAAAACAATGGGTTTGTCATACACAAGAAAACCATGGAAGGAACTAAACAGAATATAATTTGAAAGAGGAACTGAGAATATAAATCCTGCATCCTGGCTGGGATAATGAAACCACCCATCTGGCCGAAATATTAAAACAAAAGTTTTTTAGAAGTTCTATAAGCATAGTACTAAAGTATCGTGCTTAACGACCTTAAGCTCTGATTGAATGTAGGGCGAGACTTTTTACAGCCGCCACACTACATAAGCAACGCGGCAGTAAAATTGAAATGGATGAAAAAGCGACTTCAAAGCCGCCGAACACGATAAATATGAAAATATTGCAGGCTCAGTTTGATTGAGCCTATTCATGGGCAGGGTGTATGGCCAGATCTAATGGTCTAGTCTGATCTAAAATTCTAGTAAAATTTTTATAAAATGCATTTAATTGATTATCACCATAATTGTTTTTGTCTGCATGGTATTAAGTATTGTTCATGTTGTATATTTTTAGTACTGTATTAAATAATGATTTCATGTGGAATAATATTTTCCCGTGTAAATTTTCGAGAGAGATATTACATTATTCAAATAAATCATTTACTTCCTGGATTTGTTAAATATTGTTTTGTAAATAGAGGATACAATAAAATACTGTAAAAGCGGTTTTATTCGCGTTAGTTTTATTTTCGCTAATATTCGCGAATCTTTTACCTCGCGAATTCATAAATACCGCAAATAAATGATTTATGATGAGTTTCACACGTAAACAAAAGGCAGTTTGCATACAATATATTGTTTATTGATAGTTTATTGGCCGAAAGCTCAGTAAGGACAATGGTAGATATCTGTACCGTTTAAAAGTGAAATCGTGATCACTGTAATAGAGTATGCTTTAATACTATGATGCTTCCGGTTTTGAGTCTGACGACGTCGCGAATTCATAAATACAAAAATCGCGAAATTTTAATCTCGCGATTCCGTTTTACAGTAATTCATTTTTAACTGAAATTATCAAACGAGTAATCTAAATTGATATACACGAACTTTTGCTTGGCTCTATATCGATTAAGATGACGAGTTTAATCGTGTTAGTAAAATAACTTTAATGTTTTCTGGACGAATTATGGGTCATAATATATTATTACTATGTAACTATTACTTGATGATCTTTACTATAGTACAACTAGTCCGGATGAAGGGGAATTTCGGCCAGGCTTTAAATAGAGGTTTATAGCGAATGTTGTGGCCCGGCTTTATATATAGATCGTTGAGTACTGAACGGGAACCATGTTGTATGTTACAACGGTACGGTATTACCCAAGGAAATCTTATTAGTAAGAGGGAAGATGTCAACGTATTTTTATGTTGCTTGATTATGTGGACTTTTATTGTTAAATTATGTCGTAGGTTATGTATGCAAAAGTTTTATGTTTATATATATAAACAAAATATTTACATGACCAAGATGCAATACCATGTAGGTTTAGTCAGATAATTGATTGTTGTGATTTCTCGTGATAACCTTGAACTGACCCCACTGGTTTTCAAGATGTCGTTCATCACGTAAAGCATGTATACACTTTTTAGGTAGTGCGAGTGGATATAGTCATATAGGATTGTTTGCGGTAAGTTTTTGTTATCTACATCTACTAGATAGTTTCGTTTTCTAGATCACTGTTGCTCGGGAATGTGAGTAAGGTTATAAAGGAATCGATGAGTTTTGTGTTTTCTTTTAAGCGTTAGCGAACGTTAAGTACCAGCTCAAGCTATTTATAATAGAGTATATAAATAGATCTATGTATATATAGATTATAAAAATAGATCGATAAGTTGGTGTTTTCTTAAATTAAAATATATGCGAATTGAAAGTTTATTGTTGTAAGCAGTTATAGAAAGAGTGTACATGTAGTAAGAGACATTGGCAGATATTGAAGTTAATCCTACCGCTACCCATTTATTTCGCGAAAATCGGCCTGCCTAATAAACTTGACGTTTATACGGCACCCAAGCTTTATTAGGCAGGTCCTGAACTACTTTTTACCTAGTTTTCCGATACACAAAATACTTGCTAAAACTTGACCTGTAACTAACGCTACTCTTTTTGCAAGTTCCTTAACAGAGAAGGAACCATTTGCACTACGAGAGAGTCCCATTTGTACTACGAGCGAGTCTAGTATTATAATCTGCTTGAACCAGGAGCCGCTCTAATTAAAACTGACGTCATTTTTCGAGATCAATATTCCTTCCGGCATGACAAGTGTGTAATCAATTTCGGACATATTTTTTGGATTGTATTAGACTAAAGTATGTTTAAATTGTTGCTTTTTCTGTGCTGATGGATTTATATGCTTGAAGATAAGAAATCCCGATTCAATGCCTGCGTCTAGGCCATTTCGGTTTTGAAATAAAAACTGAAATTGCTTTGTTGCTGGTGTTAAATTTCAACTGACTGAAGAAGGGAAAAAATTAATACTAAACTATTCTTTTGGACAAGGAAATACAGAGACTAGCTTTTTTTTCAAGTAGGCTAGTCAGCTGGAAAAAGTAGAAACTGGATGTTGCACATTGGACATGTTGGAAGCCTACGACCCGTAAACCCGTTGTTTATGATGACAGGTTTGTCGACTGTTCCCAATGGTTTTTGCAAAATTATTTTTGTTTCAAATTCTAAAAGACACTCCTCATATTTCTTTGATATTTCAGTATTCTCTACACATTATAAAAGTGAAAAAAATTAAACAAATTTGCCGAATTGGTACAGAATTGTCTCCAGAACAGATGTATTCATACGCCAACAACAGATGTTCATTCTTTTTAAAATCAAGGAAAAATCTCTTTCAAGCGAAAAACTCGCCTAATAAATTCAAGCTTGGTAAGACAGTAACCTAATATTCTATATTTGTGTTCAGTTTACGAATATTGGCGATCCTGTGACTTGATTTTTGCGCGTGAGTGTGACCTATATATGATAGTTCTTTGTTTACAAATGTTTCTGATGTTGAAATTGACGGTTCTAGTGGGTTTCCGTTTTACAAGAAAAAGGCGATTTCGTGTGTATAAAGTAAATAATGATTGTATAACCATTTTTGTAGGTCTTTTTCTGTTGTTCAGAATAAATTGGTTTGAGATGGTATTGCAGTGTGACGCGCCCCCACCCACTCCCATCCCCCAGCCCGCTGGTTTACGGGATCAAGATGCTGTGTCTGAATATAGAAAGTTTGTATAGATGTTCATCCTGAAAGAACCAATCTGAAAGAAATTGCCACGTTCGTGGTAGAACAATTTTGAAAGGTACTGTTGAGTTTATATAGAGCAAATTCATTATAATGTGGTTAGTGCTATGATAATGCTTAACTTCCAGGTAACTCCTTCATAAAAATTAAATTTTGGTGTTACTGTCCAGAAAGTGCAAGGTCTAACATAATCTTCAGATGCTGTTGATATCGATAAAACGATATTACAAAGAGGAATGGCTTACATAGCTCTCAGTAGGGTATCTACTTATGAAAATCTACAATGACAATAATGAAAAATCAGTTACATTTATGAAATGTTGAAGCCTCTTAACGATCCACTAAACTCCTCCTTGTTCATCGATTAAAAAGAAAATTATCAAAGTAAACGAAATTAACATTCATTTGTGCAAAATTTCATTGAAAGGCATTCTGCCGTTTTTGAAATGTTGATGCTTTTTTATCGATAAAGGTGTAAGGAGGAGTGTAGTAAATCCTTAAAATGTGAGAAATTATTTTGCATCCTAAATGAATACATAACAACACATATAGTTCTGGCAATTCTTCATCATGATGCATGTTACCATAGCAACCATCTCTTCCACTATTTTCCAGCTAGTTATCATTATATTTAAAAAGAAAACGTTTGTTTTCAAATCATTCACTACATTTACTGCAAACTTGTAAATGATCAGCAAACAAATTTCATCATAAATCCCAGGCCATACCATTTCCGGTATATTTCATTTCAAACCGCACTCCTTGTATACAACGCGTTCCACAACTACATGTAATACACAAGCACATCCTTCAACGTTCATTACCAATAAAAGACAACAATATATTATCACTTAAATCTTTCTTTGTTTAAAAACAATCCATCAACATGAACTCTTACACCCAACATCTAACTTATTTCAAATGTCGTCCACATATAACACATCTGTGTTATACTTTTCTTGTTAATGTTACAAGTATTCTATTATTACATAACAACAAAGGTCGGGCAATATCCATATCCGCGTTTTCGTCACCCAGTAGAGCGAAACTGAAACCTGTGTAACTCGGTAGCATCTGTTGTTACAAAAGCTTATCCCAACACAATATTGTATTTGCTATTGTCAATTCAAAGTTATTTAAATAAATCAGTTCACCGGATAAGTTGTTTGTTTGGTGTGTGTTTTTTTTTGTTTTGTTTTTTAAGAAGGCTGTTGTAATGGTATTCTATCGGCCAGTTTATAGATGGGTAGATGGGTGGTTTCAATATCCCAGTCAATATGTATCCGAATATTGTTCAATCACCACAGTCAAGTATATACTTCCTCTTTTTTATAGTTTGCCTCTGGCGTCTGTGATATGCCAGGATTTATATTCTCAGATCCCCTGTCAAAATTCTATTTTATTCAGTTATGCCCGTTGTTTTCTCGTTTAGGACAAACCCATTATTTATCTGGAGACCATACCCCGCTTAACATTAAATGATATTAATCTGAAAATACCGCATTAAAGGCTCCATGTTCACCGCAATATGCATACCATCGTTCGGAATGGATCAAATCTTACAGTTTATTGGGGAATAAATTGAGCTGCGCTAGGTGCTAGGCTGGGCGGGCATTGATATGCATTTCCATTACTGTCCATGAACAGGCTCAATCAAACCGAGCCTGCGAATTTTCATATTTGTCATGTTCGGTGACTTTTAAAGTTCAAAAACACATTGAGAGATGCCCCTCGATTTATATCGGAACTGATTGAATTAACCAGAATTGGTTTAAATTAATCAATAAAGGTTAAAGTTGTGGTGTTAACTCATGCGGAGACTAAAATAATTGTAACATAAGATTATTGCTTTATTTTTTTTCTAAAAGGGATAAAAAGATTAACCGGTTGACAAACTGGAATTAATCTGACTGCAGTGAGATTATCTATTTTCCTTTGATGATCCGATTTTGTTACGATGTATCAGCACAATTATCGCTCGCTAGTGTAAGAACGAGATGATGATGCTACTTCTTATGTATTGTATTCAATAATGTTAATAAACAAGTGAATTCATAGCGGCCATGTTATTGGGCCAAGGGTAGTCATATTGGCCAGAGGCCAATTTTATTAATTAGCGGAAAAACACATCAATTCATATGAAGACTAAACTGAGCCAATACGAGAAGTACTGGGCCAAAACGAGAATTGCTGGGTCAATATGAGGAAGTTAATAATAATAATAATAATAATAATAATAATAATAATAAAATTTGTAAGCATCGACACGATATGGTGACTTGATCAAGCTATGTTAAAGACATTGCTGTTTCTCCTAAGACTCTAAATAATCTATAAGTATACACCGCCGGTGAAACAAGACTCTTTACTGTTTAACTTTTTTATGTTGCATTTAATGGGTTTAAAAAATTGGTACATACCGATATGACGTTCGATAGTTCTTCTATGATGTCTTCCTTGGATTTTTGCGCTCTAATTTTCTCCACTTCTCGCTGTTTTAAAACTTTATTGTTAATTAGAGCGCTACTTAATATGTTTATTTTATTTTTATCAAGATCTTCAAAATGTGTTTTGATAAATTTACGAACATTATTTCCTGATAGTTTTGATGACGATGGATTAGCGTAAGCCATTGTTACAGTAAATACTTGACGATAATCCTTGTTTCTTTCGTCAATCTAAGTATGACCGTTGCATAAAAATTCCTATCCTTTCAACTGAATAACACATCAACGTTTTCCTTAATATCCTTACTTTCAACTAGCTCATGCAAAATGATGACCATTATCAATAAATTCCAAAACTTACACTAGTAACGTATAATATTTAATCAATAAACTTACTGATAAAGTTCAATAGTTTGAAAGACAATTTAATCATCAAAAATATATTGTGCGATCGATGTTATAGGTTCTTTTTTAAACTGTAATAGGATTAAAATCAATGGTAGGCAATTTACAGACAAGATAAAGAAATTTTTCTATGCAATCGTTTTTGTTTGTATCTTGTTGAACTTGATTTAATTGTAATAGATTTCGTTTTATTAAACAGGTATTTTAATTGTATTCGGGTCTGATTTTCATTAATTATAGTGGTAATGCACTGGTTTAGCAATCACGGCCCACCTCGTTCAATACCTGGGCAAGGCATTAAAAGTTAGTGACATGCCTCTTACTAATAGTATTTTCAACCTCAAACACTTTTTCAGTGAGAAGAAAAAGGGGCATTACCGCGTGTATAATTGCTAGGAAAAGGGGGCTAATTCATCACAACCAGATCATCTTATTCAATTTTTCTCTATTACTTAAACTATATACAAACAAAGTATTGTCAGTTAAATTGTTTAAATCACTTATAGTAAGCATAATCTGTTATAATGCACACGCTTATAATTTGCATTGTTGACAAAGCTCTGTATGCATAAATAAACTTAAGAGAAAAAGTTCTATATGTTTGTAAAAGTTCAACATGAGCTAATCCTGATTGTATGAGGCGTGTTAAAAATAACTGATCTAACGAGGACCTACAAAATGTATTCGCAACTACAATTGCATGAATTATTTGCAGGTCCTTCTTACGATGTCCAGTTTTTACCGCGTACTAGGTTCAGCTGTTACTTTACACACGTGATATATTTACGTAACGCCACCTGTTTTCAAATTGTTATGAAAATATGGAGTTTGTAGTAAGTTTGTAAATTAGAGAAACATTGTTCAATTTACGGGGAACATAAAATTGCTGACAGCGGAACGGATCTAATACGAACTTGGTTCTCTTGGAAAACGTTCATAAAAGATTAAAATACAGGATTTAACCTAATGTGCAATTTCACCAGAAGGTCGATAATCTCACAAGATTTTTACATCTATCCCAGAAAAACATTATCACAACACGGAATGGAGGAGGGGGTGTATTGTTATGAAGTAAAACATTGTAAAACTAAATTATAAAAAAGCAATTCATTTCAATGTATATATGGAAGAAAGTCAAATGTATATTTCACCTGAAGGTCTTGACTCATGATGACATGTGAAAAGGTGATAATATTTAAGACCTGTGCAATCAAGTCTCTAATCAAATTATATTTGAAAGTATCTAAATGACCAGAGAGGCGTAAACTGTACTTTTCTTTTTATACTTTTTCTTTATTTACGCTTAAATAGTTTTCGACAGCTGAAAGTCTACGAAGAAAGCAAGCACATTCGGAAGTCCTAAGTGGTTGACTGGGCTTTTAAAAATTAAACTCTTGTTCAGTTAATCGATGTGAACCGAACTCTTATAGACACTAACAACATAACAGATAACATATGTCAACATCCGAGTCAATAACTTGGTAATCAGATTCTGTTTTAAATCTGAAACGGAAAATTGTTTTTCCATAACAATTGCATTTACGAATTTCCATTTGATAAGATGGCAAAATTGAAAATGAGTGTTTCTTTTGATTGTTTGTTCATTATTACAAATAAGTGCATGCAAATAGATTACAAAACGAAATGTTCAGAACATTAAATACAACTTACACAGGACCAAAACGCGGGCAGGGCAGATGTTATCTCTAAAATGTTCTGAGGGCAGTTAGGAAAATACTCATCATTTTCAAAAGCCATTCAAAACCATAATTTTGGTATAAAGCTATTAATTTTAAAAAGGGATTTTCTGTTGTTCTTTTTTCATCTGACACTACTGCTGATTAAGTGACCATACTAGATTCTATTTTAATTTCAGAGACATTTCACAATTTTTTTTATAAATATTTAGACGAGATCATATCGAAGAAATAAAACAAATAACGAAAAATGTTTTTAGATTTTAATATTAATATGTACATAATCAAACAAATGTTTGTCTAATGATGTTGTATATGTATGAGGTCTTTCACTTTGATAGGTATAATAAAGGTAAAATGTAAATGCTGTTGTGACATATCTGCAAAAACAGCAAATTATTAAATCAGTGGATCTTTGTAGTATAATAACAAGTGTCCACACGTAATGCAGGTAAGCCCAGCGTAGAATTACTGGAAAACTTGATACCATTTTAAAGTTTAAATCACATAGCAAAGATTGTCAACGACAATTTGTGATTGATAATTTTAAAATGTTAAGTCAATGTATTATCTGACAGAACACTAAACAGAACGTGATAAATAACAGTTTTGTTGAGTGCATGCGAATATCTATCGTGCTGCGTTGTTTCATAATATTTTTCTTTTCTAGTGAAATTTGTTCTTTGACCACCAATCATTTTATCACATTTTAAATCTGCATTAAAAATAATTAACACAAGGGCATCACCTTGCCATTTTGTAAAGCATTTGTACCAGGAATATCCTTTTAAACGAATCACGAATATGCTTTAACATACACTCACTGTCAACATCTAGCTCAATATGCATACTCTGCTAGTTTTTCTTGGTGGTAGCGACTGAAAAAAGAAACAAGAAAATATATTAATTATCGCATGGACAAAAGGTGTTATTATACCTATTTTTAAAAAGTGGGATACTACGGATCCTAAAAACTATAGAGTCATCACGTCATCACTGTTTCGCAAAACTTTTTTACAGTTATTATAAACGAAAGACTAAAAATGGACAAGTGAAAATGAAATATTAACAGATGCACAGTTTGGTTTCAAAACTAATCACAGCACTGTAGATGCAATATTTTTACTTAAATCTTTCTTGCATTTATATAGATCTCATGAAATGTTTTGATACCATCTACAGAAATGGTTTAAGATGATTAAGTTGGGCATTGATGGTAATCTTTTCAGAATTATTCGATGTTTATACGATGAAGTTTAATTATGTGTTTAGCACGTGAATTCTTTATCAGACTTTTATAATTGTGATATTGGATTATTACAAGGGGAAATAATATAGCCCGTTTTATTCTCATTATTCGTGAATGATATAGAGATTTTTCTGCAAGAAAATGATTGTGGATTATCATTAGGACAACTATCCATATTTTACTGCAATTCGCAGATGGTGCACTTATTTTCTCAGACTCGTTCTGTGGTCTACAACATTCATTGGATAGTTTTTATAATTATTGTACAACATGGAAACTTAATGAAAATATTGACAAAACTAAAGTTATGATTTTTCAAAAAGGGGGCAGAATTAATGAAGATGAGAATCTGTATTATATTGGAGTAGAATTAGAAAGAGTTCCTTCTTTTAACTAGCTACCTAGGCTTAGTCTTATCAAGTGGTGGTTCTTTTATGAATGAAACGCAAACTTTAGCAGGTAAAGCATTGAAAGCTATGGGTGTATTATTCTCAAGCGACTTAGAAGTTCCGGTCAAGATCATGTTGAATTAATTTGATGCGTATGTTTAATCTATACTTAACTATGCATGTGAAGTGTGGGGTTTCTGTGAAAATAAAAATATTGAAATAGTACATAGAACAATTTTGAAATCATTATCAGGTGTTAAAATATCTACAATTAACGCGGCAATTTATGGAGAACTCGGGAAGTATCCATTATACTTAATAAGACAAGTTAGAATAATTAAATACTTTCTGAAATTGTAAAGCGAAAAAAATAGCAACTGTATTTTACAAACCATGATAAGGACTATGAGGCGAGGTAAACGTAGAGATTGAAATTGCCAAAATTGGGCCTAAACGTAAGAAATCTATTACAAAATTTGGGCTTTAATGATGTTGGTTATTCCCGGAATCTGTAAACACCAATATTCCTGTTTTTCGAAATAGACTAATTAACGTATATTTTGGGACGTGGAGAAACGATATTAATTCAAGAAATTCATTGGCGATATAAACAAATGCGCAATACATGCAATATCAAGATAAGATCAGGAGTAAATAACAACAAAAGACAAACAGCAACAATAAAGCTTACACACAGACAACTCTTTGTGAAATAGTGCTATAATGATCAAGGTTTTAATGGTTTAAATCAGTAAAAATAACCCGTTACCGATGTCATGCAGTAATTGTTACGTATATCAGGGCTATCCGATCAACCTTTTTTTGGGGATGTCCCGGCTAGCTCAGTTGGTTGCGACGCAGGAATTGCAGGGCTAGGCGCTGTCGCCGTGACGGTGCGTGTTCGCTCCCAGCTAGAGGCACTCTCATTTGTATTGTATTCGCTATAAAACTTCATTTAATATGTCTAATCTTATTTTAAAAGCTTTTTTTTGCAATAAGTAGCTAATTTCGTTAATAATTTCTTATTTGTGGAACTTTATAACTGAATAAATATGAACATACTCGGGTAATCAAAGTAGTGTCTTGGAATAAATTTTTTACGATGGTCGTTAAAGGACGTGCATATTAAAACAAAGTGGTATTCGTCTTCAAAGTTGTTTTTTGTGCATAAAGTGCATTTTCATTATCGTGTTTCGATTATTACCCGATTACATATTTAAATTATGTGAAGACAGTCTAAGTTTGGCTAAAACTTGTCGAAGTTTTTAAAGCTTGTATATTTTTAATATAAGCAGATAGTTCAAAATTGGTTTTATTTCTCTGTTGAAAGCCAATCATATATATAACGATGAACTAAGTATGTTCAAATAAATGGAAATACAAGTTCTGTTCTGTTCTGTTGAGTGCAAAACAACCAAATATCAATACGATGTATAAATATGGTTAAAGTTAGAGTTCATTAATAACACTTGTACGTGTTAAAAATAATGGCGTTTGAAATTTGAACGTTGCAGGTGATAGTGGTTTACTGGTAAATCAATTCACGTTGCGAAGAATATAACCACTGTACGTATAAAAACGCATAAATTGTGAAACACAAGGCTTGGTGTATAGATAATATTAACTGGTACCTTTCAAATAATTGAATTGTAGACATGCAAACCATTCAAAATTATCCGAATAGGTATATAACTAGTTATGAATATCACACGTATGAATTTTGATGTAAAGTAATATAGATTTACAATATAGTAATAATTTGTACACTAAACTTTAATGATTCTAATAGAGCTTGACAGTTAAGTAGATGTACAAGAAGTAAAATAAGTGCTAAATCTTTGTTATGGCGTTTTTTGCATTTGTGGCAAGAAAAACCAGCCAGTGGAAGGAATTTCGAGTTATAATGTTTATGATAACAATTTATAAAAAAGAAAATTTTCACACTTTAAGTACGGCATTTGAATCCTCGTGTACGATTGTATGAATTTTTTTAATATTTGCATTTCAAAATATCGAAAGTTAAAACGCAAATAATAAAACAATCATGTTTCTCTTGTTTAAATATTTCTTAGAGCCATTTGCTTGAAGATTTCCTTTACTTTATCAGAAAAATCGTAAGCTTAAATGTTTTCTCTGACATCATCTGTTGCACAACAATTCTAGATTATGAAGTATGTGCACGAATGACATTTTAATACATTTTTGAAAGAATTCCATATTTCAGGACCTTTGAAATTAAAAAACGGCTTACTTAAATCTTTGACTAAATGGAAATCGACGGATATGATATGTTCGGCGATATCAGAGCAATATCTTGATTAAATCAATTTGAAAATATTTAATTATTTTCAACGACGTGTAATATAAATCTTCCTACTTTCACTTTCACTTTCACTTTGAACCAGGAAGTAAGATTTCCTTGAATTTCTTGAAACCCCTAACATTATTTTGACGAATTGGCACTAAACATTGTAGACCAGCATATACTTATTTCAGGTATGAGTTTCTTTGGTATATTGTTCATGAATTTCAGAGTTCTCATGCAAACGGTTTTTCTTTTGTTTTAGTATGTGCTTGGTAATTAGAAAATGAATTAGACTAAATTGAGCTTGCAAACATTTACAATATCCATAGCTAAATACATTTCTTTACTAAAATCTAGGTGGCAATAAGTATTTCCCCCAAAATTCATTTTTGAAATTTTAGCCTGTCTTCGCCATTTGCCATGTTTGCGACCTCTTAACTTGAATGATACGTTTTTCGGCGTAGCTGTCTAAGCCCACTTTTGACCTAATTTATTAACCAATGAAGTGTTGTAAATAATACTCGTATTATATTATTATGCAGCGGGAAAATTAAATAAACTATTTCGATTGGTAGCTAGTTATACCAGAGAGGCATCTAGCAGGGTGAAGAGGTATCTAGTGGGATTTTTAAACAATTAGTTTACACTGTTTGCAACGATTATTGCTGTGACGTTCAGATCTTTGCTATTCTCTTGAGTTGAGAGATGTTGAAATGAGGCACATAACAGTTATCGTCATTGGCTAGGGTTATTTGTCAAAAAAAAAATACAATCACTCTTTTATATCAACCTTGTATACAAAATGAATGTAAAAGTAAGTGGAAATGGCTTAAAGGAAACGATGTTACACGTTCACTGTAAAGCCTAAAATTTAAGTAATAAAATCTGCGAGCATGAATTATTGTTATATTTGTGAGTTTTTAGTTAATGGAAATTTATCCCAGCTCTTTCAGTAATTAAAATGTTTACCAGTCTCTTAAATCGGGCAGCTGTATATAATATGCTACGCGATATGAACAATGAGTTCGCTATTTAAGTCTTGAAGTCTTCACTAAATATATTTTATTCTTTCAGCAATTGATATGTCATCTGATACATTATGTTTTAAGAATAAACACAACAAGGCCTTTTACAATACGTTTCTTATATAAAACTCATTCTTTGTCGCGACTGAAGATTTTACAATGTGCTTAGGATGCAGTAAAGAGTTTGTAGCCTTAGATGCGAATTGGCCCCGGTCAAATTTGAAGATAAGAGGTAAGTGGGCAAACTGTAAGCTTCATGACACTTTAAAATATTTTTAGATGCTATATTTGCAGTTTCACATCTGTAGCTAGGATCCCCAAAAATTGTCTGACATGCTCTTTTTGACCTTGACACTTTCAGTGTGAGGCAGGTGCTTGGAAATGCGAAACTAATACATTTCTGGCTCTGCCTTCAGTTTAACTTGCAATTCTCAAGGGGCATACAAACAAGTGTGAGTAGTGCAAAATCTAGGTGGTTATGGTATATTTTGAGTATGATTTAATGAATCAGTAGGGATTTTACCATGTGTGAGTGGCAATCATTTATTTTGGTCATTGGCAATAAGAAAGCTGTGAACTGATGAAAGTTTGAAATTTTGCCTCGTCGGCCGACCAGTTTTCACGACCAGAATTTGAAAGTTAATGGTGCTTAAAAATCAACCGATATGTTTTGAATATAATTTTGCTTTGTTTTCATAAACTGTATGTCATTGTGATGTCAGTTATGTGCCCTTTCGGTTTCAGGTATGTGCTAGTAGGGAGCAAGTGGACTTGTCGTGTCGGCTGTGATTCTGTGGTTTGCGATATATCAGAATAACCGTTTTCTGCCGCCTTACTTGTCTTAAATCTGGCAACTACGTATAATATGTTACGCGAAAAAACTTCGAGTCCACTCAAGTCAGATCTAAGAACACGTTAGCGTAACGGTTTTCAGTAGATGATTTATATTAGATTGCAATTAAACCATACAGCTTTCATAGAGTAGAAATTGCGGTATATTCTAGAATTGTTTCATATTCCTAGGAAATTCTCTTCAAGTTTATAAAGAAAACACTTATAACTCTTTATTAGTGTGTGTTGCTCACAATTAGTCTTAAGATCTTTCCTGAATTTATTTATTATCTTGGTAATTAATAAATCCTCTACTACCGTGTTTATTGTGTTTAAGGTGTTAATAAATCAAAGACTTTTAAAATCCGTTTTTCATAATTATAATATTCACATTTATTAACAAAATTAAAATCTATTTATCTGTTCCTTTATTTGTGTGGGATGTAGTTTTACATTCAAATTCAAGTAATTTTTATAAAAAGTCACTGTGTCGGATTCACAATGAAATGATTTAATTTACACGTAAATCGAGATGAAATGAATAATGCCGGCTATAAACTGCATCATTTCATATACAATCTCCGCCGTTTATCTTTTTTAAAGATATTTCTTGTTTCATTATTAGATAATGATTATCTTAATGTGAGGTTACCAAGTTACATTCTAAACATATAAGCAATAAAAAATAAACTGTTAAGCGGATGAAAGTCAATTCATTTTATTGTGGGACATTTTGTCAGAGACTAGCCCATTATCAATGATTTTAAATTCGGTATTTTTTCAGATAATTATGCAACTCGTTAATATCAAAATCTTGCAGGTAATCAATAATTACATAAAATATCAAATACCCTGATTTCTTTGATAAGTTCCTCTATTGTTTGTTTCAGCTGTTTATTCTCGTTTACCGATTCTTCTTTATTCCTTTCAGATTTCGAAACAGCATCCTAGTTTTGAAATATAAGAAGATAACGATTCACATACCAATTTTCGGCTTTTGTCATTTTTATCATCTGAAAATATAACGTTGCACATAAATTTGTAAACTACCATAAATTTGGTGTTTTAATAATAACGAGATTTTATGTAAACCAACTTACAACCTGGTTTAAACCCCAAGTGGCAACTTGATTTGCCATTGACCTTTCCAAGCTTGTAACCCCTCGGGTTTTTCAGTTTTGTTAATTGTTTGTGGTGTCATTTTTGAAACTGATTTTCATTTTATTAACCATACTCTCTCCCTCGCTCTTCTTCTTGACTGTGTTGGGGCGAGGGGCTGTTTTTTCTGAATGTGGCAATTCCTGCAATTCACCTTTTTGTTACAAACTTGATTAGCAGTATGAGCTTACCGGTCATATGTCAGAAGTCATTTCCAATAACAATTAGGACGATATGTTGTTAAGCCGATCAGATCGACAAGATCTGCGAAAAGTGAATGTCAGCGTCTAGGTCATTTCGGTATTGGTTTCTTTGAAATCTAAAATATCTTTATTGGTAAAACAACGAATATGGCAAATTTTTAGTCTCATTTAATTTACATGGACCCGAGAACTCATCATAGATGTCAGCAGTAATTACAATTATCCCCTTATACCTCAATCTTCCTTGTTAGTTCATCTATTTGTTGCCTCAGCTTTTTATTCTCGTTTAGCAGTTCTTCTTTGTTCTTTTCAGATTTCGCAACGACATCCTATTTTTGTAATTATAAAACAGTTAACGACACACATAGAATTTTCCACAAGGCTACATGTAGGAAAAAACAGTAAAACAAAAGAATAAAGTAGTGGCTTGAAATCCAAATAAACAACAAACCAACCTATTTCGACACTTCTTTTATGTGATTCAGTCGATTTGTCGTTTAACCGATGATAATTCTTATCTCATGCTTAGACCATAACGAAGCCTTGTTAAACTATGTATTATATTATAAATACATCATGTTGTCATATGACCCGAGAGTATTTCATAAGAGTTGGAAATTTGGATAAAGGTTAAATGGCCTTATTGTCGATAAAAATAGTTAATCTTGTATACTCTTGTAAAAAATATTGAAGGTTATCAAAATTACTTAAATCGTTTAATACCCTCAATTCTGTAATCATCTTTTTCAGTTCAATCATCTCTTGCTTCAGCTTTGTATTCTCGTTTACCAATTCTTCTCTATTCTTGTCGATCTGTCTTTGCAAAATGACATCCTATAATTATAATAAAGTTTACGAAAGACATATCAATTATATGTTAAATGATGACACACTTATAACTACTTTTGGCAAAGTTTTATTGAACTACATTGAGCCGTTTCATAAATGGTGATATTTTGGGGTTTTACCACTGATAGTGCGATGACGACTCAAAACCGTCCATAAAATGGCAAAATTCTTTGTTAATTTCTTCCAGGTAATTTCTTATTACTTTTTTTAATTTCGTATTTTTAATACTTTTGTAAAGTCTTACAGTCAAAATAGCTAATGGGTAGCCATTTAGTCTTTTAGTCCACACAAGTGTATTAAACATATGGATGAACCGTGTTGAAAATGAAAACCTTGTAATTCAGTCGTGATAAGCCTGTTTAAAAAAAGAAAATGTGAGTCTAAAAATTAGAGCGAACCGTGCAATTTAATGACAGTGTAGTGACTTACATTTATAAACCACTATTTCTGTGATTAGAACGATGTGTTATTAAACTGATAATGTTTCATGTACATGAAGATTGATCCTCAGCGTCTGAACCATTTTGATTTCAATTTTCTTCGAAATCTTAAAAGGCTTAATTGTAGATGTTCATGTCATCTTTATGAAGAAACTAAATGGGAGAATGTATGCTCGAATCGCAATATTTTTTACGAGACTCACTTACTGCTCGAAGCGATTATCAGTAGCAAAAGTAAGTTAATCGGAAAAAAAATATTAACATAGGAAAACACATTATTAACATAGGAAGACGCATTATTAACATAGGAAGACGCATTATTAACACAGGAAACACATTATTAACATAGGAAGACGCATTATTAACATTGGACGTATAATCATCATAGGAAGACATATAAACCTCGAGCAAACAAGTCATAACTTAATAAAAATAAAATAAAATATAATATAACTAGATTGTTGTATGTATGATGACTGTTGTAACCTGTTTTAAACCTCCAGTGGCAATTTGTTTTGCCACAGACCGTTCCAATGCGGTTACCCCAAGGGAGCTCTATGTCGTTAATCATATAATCATTGTTTGTGGCGTCTTATTTGAATTGACATACTCATAACAACATGCTCTCTTCTCCTCTCTTGTTCGCTGCGTGGAGAGGCTTTGGTTTGTGAGTGTGGCGATTCCTGATATGCATATTTCACTTTTGTATGCCTTTAAGACAAATAAATATTATACAACAATGTCCCTTGAAGATGATTTAAAATATTGAAAATTGCTATTGCTAGCAGCGATTTACTTTAGATTTACAGTAATTAGTCAGATAATTGTCTTAGCAGGGACTTATTCGGAAGTTTTAGATACTGCACTAGTAGCGATTTTATCGAAATGACAATGATCTTGCAGCTTTATTGGAAATTTACTAGCAGCGGGTTTATCGGATATTCAAGGAATTTCTCTAGCATCACTTTAATTTGGCTTTTAAGGCACTGGCGTAACAGCGGTTTTGCAGCGATTTAATTGAAAACTCAGTTCTTTCTAGTCGGATATGTTATTTTCTAGATTTGATTTAAATTAATAATAATGGAACAAGTTATAGAATCAAAACGTACTTACTCTTGCTGTTACAGATCCGTCGGTAGTTGTGCCTGTCACAAAGATAAATACGCAATGTTTAGTGTCCCAAAACCAGTTACTAGTTTGTAAATAAAACAGATCTGGAGCGTATAAACATGTCAAAAGTTTAAAGTGCACACTTCCTTCTATAAATGAGAAAAATATTCATACTAAGTGTAGTGTCTTTCGATGCAGATAAAATACAATTGAAAAAAAGGAGACTTTAAAGCTTGTTTTTGCGATTCCAGAACATGATGTGGCGTCAAAAATAAAGATAATTGGGTTAGCCAATTTTAGCTGAAATCGGAATCAATATCACCGGTAATAATAAAATAATAATAGTAAACAGAAAACACACACAAAAGTTCGGTTTTTCGAAAAGTTCGAAGCCCTGAATTAAGAAAAAACGTTTTTTTTCTTCGAAAGTTGTTGGAAACCCCTAATTATCATATTAATTGTTGTAAAAGAAAAATATACAAATAATATATAATAAGCTTTCGGATAAATGAGTTTTCATTAAGAAAAAGGTTACTTCAATATACGTATCTGTTCACAAAAATGTCTAATACACATCCACAACTATGATAACTATAATGGATTTTTATATTATTGGCCTTATTTCAGATCACATCATACCCTTACTGGAACACTATCAGAAGCCAGAGCTACATAAACAAACTCTTGGAGGACTAAATATCTGGATAATACATACATTCAATACTTCATTTCATGTAGCCTCTAATTATCGGATCAGGTAATTATTGATTGTATTAAATTGTCTGCAATATCTTTTCAGACTGACTTTTTTAAAAGAAAAATCTGTTAAAATCATAACGGTTTACATTTTATGCTGACATAAAGACAAGATATGTTACATGTAATATATATATATTTCTACAAAAAAAACAACACAAAAACCACACAATTTTGAATCTTAATTTTCTCATGACATTTATAATATTAATACAATATCGCTAGAAAAAAACACACTTATAGGGACAGTACACTTTACAGGACATGTTTGTTTTATTTATCTGAAAGACGTGCGCACTCACCTGCGTCATCGCTACCATTAGCGTCTTGCAGTTGTTTATTCTTTTCTGCCAGGATTTCTTTCTCAGCAGTTAATTCATCCAGTTTATTTTTATGTTTCTAAGAAGAAAAAGAATGTCAAATTGGCAGTGAGTATGTACAAAAGCGTCAAACGGCAATGGCTTGAAAGAACCTGACGCATTACCGCCTTTAAACGGTAAGTGACATAATGATTTGCAAATGTCATAGGGTGCACCAACTTCATAATTATATTATTATGAAAAAAATGTAAGTAGCCGTGGTACGTTTGCTACAACCAACTCATTAACTCGACAACTGTGCATGGAAAAGCACACAAACGTAGAAACAAACGAAAAGAGATGTCAAGCAAAAATGTGGTTTCTAACTGAGACAAGAGCCCCATACAGTTGATTCAGCAAGAACAATATAACAGGATTAAAAGAGACATATTAATTTGATTTTATGTTTTCACATTGGACATTTTACAGAGTATTTGAGACTATTTGTACTAGTTTAAAGTGACACATTAGGTAAATTCTAACGGTTTGATAATAAGAAAACTTGGCAAGGAAAGTGAAACGTTTATACACCCTAGTGCTCGGTTTAAACCAATCCCATCACAAATGACGATTCTGTGGCTGTAAATCTGCAGATAATGTTGATTGTTTAATTTTTGTGATGTCTTTTGTTACATTTAAGATCAATTTTTAATAAACTCGTTCATTATACCTCTATTTTCTTTGTGATTTCTGCTAGTTGTTTTTCGAGCGTGTCTGTCGTATCCGGTGAATCCTGAAACAAAATATTTAAGTTTTTGTAGTTCGCATAGCAAATAAACAAAAAAAAGAAATATTTGACGTATATCAAACTGGTATGTTCCTTTTAAATCAATCAAATTTACATCGCGCTTAGATTGCGCTGAAACAGTGTATTACAACATTAAGATACAGGAAAGGTTTACAAATGTACAACGCTGGCGAATGTATGTAGTTAACGGGGCAAATTTAAATGTTTAAATCGATATTACTTTCACAAAAATAGATAAGTGTGTAGTGATTGCAAAAAGTGTATGTTTTCTATTGTTGTCAGCTATAATTGGGAACTCTCGCTAACCTTATATAAATACAAAAACATAAACTAAGCAATGCCATGTTTTTTCTCTAAGTTTTGCCTATATTAAATATCATCTTAGACATATTATCTTACACATGTCCTGATAAGTGCTCTCTTCCAACCATCCAACCAATCAACCAACAAACCAACGAAAACCGACAAAAACCAACCAAACCATCCAAATCTGACCAAACCAACCAAAACAAACAAACGTACAATTATTTTCATTAGTGTCTAACATAAACACACAAAACAAAACAACGCAAATGCAATTTCAAGTGAATATGCATATCAGGAGTAGCAATAGCTGTTCTCATACAGCTAAAACGTAGAGAGGAAAATAGAGCTCTTACTAGGTTGCACCAACCTAGTATTGCCCCTATAGGTATGAACAAACAAGTAAAAGTTGTCTCGGTGAAATAACTCTAACCCACCCATGAACTCGACAATGTAACACGCACAAGGAAACAAACAACAAAAGAGCATTAAAATATTAAACTAAATTAAATGACATCTTCAAGCTTAAATGTATAAAATTAATGTTCTTACAAAGAATGAGCACCTTCTGTTAAATCTGTGTTTGTTTTCTTCCTTGAGTCGTTATCCTGATTATTGTTTTCCAGAATTTTTAGATATGATGGATAATCGACTACCTGTTCAATTTATTTATCAGCGCTTTTTTGGAATGTTCGAGTTTGCGATAAGAAGATGAGTACACTAGCGTTCTTTCACTAAGGCACATAATACATGTTTGTGAATAAGGGGCAAATGGACAAAGGTTGGTGCACCTAAAACCCCTGGCGGAAAAAAACATTTAGCCACTTGTCGATAAAAGGCTTGTAAATTGTTTGTAGTGTCCGTTGTGAAGTCAATACTATAACAAACTATGACGATAAAAAATCTTTAAAACAGACAATTTCATGTGACAATACTTAATAGTTCAACAAAGAGTTTGAATTTTGCGTTGCCTTTTAAAATAAACAAACATTTCAACATACCAATTTTGGCTACTTACTTACATGTACTGCTGCTTACTAATAGATAATTTATCGTCTTAAGCATAAAGTTAAAAATAAAACTGGTCAACAAACTTTGAAGACATGTTTTTGAATAGGTAATGGAATGACATCACAGTTTTCGGGTATGAAAACTTTCGTTAAATGTTAAGTTTGAAATGCCTTCTAGGTAACCTTTAACCAATGTATTTGTGTATACAGTCGATATGTGCATGCATACCTGCATTCGCTGCTCTTCTTGCTTGTCCAAAGCTTTAACAACAAAAATAAAAATAAAACAAACAGTAAGGCCAAAAAATTAATATTCTGTTTCTCACGCACTGCCGCATTCGTTTTTCAGCTTTCGCTTCAAACTTTTATGCACATAATTAGGCCATATTTTCGTCCAAATAAAGATAATCGAATCATGTAAATTAAAATAAATACTATCGCAACAAAACTATTCCGATAAGTGACAAAAAACCAAATCAGTTGCAAAAACTATATTTCGTCATCTAAATTGCACCACCGCAAATTTTGTCCTAGGTTTTCGCGACTTAATTATATAATAATACATGGTATTTAATGTCAAATATGAAGCAAATGGTAGTTTTTACAGTTGGATAGTACCAAAGTTGTACAAAATGGCATGTAGGAAAATGTAGGAACAGCGACAAAGTGTCCCTATAGCGAAAAACGAAATGTATGATCCTAAAAAAGCAACAACAACAAAAAAGCCATAACGAGTTCCTTCTGGCATAGAAAATTATGTCTCGCCCAAACTTGTTATGTACCAATTAAAATGTAATAAAACAGACTAGTTAAATTGAAGAACTGTATGATTTTCTTTTTGAATATGTCCCAAAGGGCGGCATAATATTGTTAACATCATTTGTCAGAGGACCTGTTTAATCACCGGTGAACTCAGTGGTCATTGGTGTATGGGCTTGCATGCAATGTTCTCTCACCGCTCTAAGTTTGAGATCAATCGACGTTGAACAAAACTTGCAAAAAGTAAGCATTTGCTGGACGGCTGGTGTCTAATACTTTTTCTGCTTTCATATAGGAGAACTATCCGCCTGTTTGTTACATTTATAATATTTGATTGGCAAAAATTGTGTTTTATTTAAATCTATCTAGTTTCAACTTGCTGTTCAAGTATTTATGTTGTTAAAGACGATGCATATCAAATTTGCACAATAAGCATAGCTACCGGTATCTACTTGAAAACAAGAAATAAAAAATCAGACACAATAAAAAATTCGCCCTCTCGCATTCACTTTTTTTTCAAAAACGTTGCTGAGAAACAGAAGATTAATTTTGTTTGCCGAAACAAATATTTATTTATTTAAGCAATTCCTAAGTCGTAAAGCTAAAATGTAAAAGCAAAGTGTGACTATTATACTTCTATTCAAACCGAAGAACTCGTTTAGGGCAAACCTAAAAAAAGCATTGCAGGTTCCATGCGCACCGTCGTTTGGGATGGATCAAAATTGTAGTGTTCATTGGTGTAAATACCGAGTTGCGCTTAAACCGGGGCTTGGCGGCGTGGGCAGAAAGTTATGCATTTCCATTACTGCCCATGAACAGGCTGACTCAAACCGAGCCTGCACTATTTTCATATTTGTCGTGTTCGATGAATTTCATAGTTTCCTTTTCATCTATTTGAATAGTATTCATGCTAAAACACTGATTTCTTCATCGGACTTTGATATTGTTGCTTCATACTATACATAAACATTTAAGAATCAGTGATAGAATCTAAGTTTAAACGACAATCGAATATCCTTTAATATATGATATAGTTCATACTGAAAGAAACCATGTAAAGAAAACTAAAATCCCAAAATGAGCTGTCAGTGTAGACGACTTCCCCGCGATAGAGTTATATTGTTAACTGAATCGGGAAGAAACAAGCAATGGATGTGCCGAACATGCGTAGCAAGTTATTTTAAACACATATTTCCATACACGAGAAAGCTACGGTGACAAGTATTGAGAGTAACCTCGGAGGCAGGAACACGGATGTTGCTTGTGACATGTTGCCTTTATATACCGAACACAAGCGGTAAATTCTTTTATCACATACCTTCCGGTGTGGGAGTGTAATAACACCCGTTATATATTTTCGATATATAACTAGTTATATATCGCAGCCGAATCACTATTCATCCGCGTTATCAGCGATCATAACAAATTTATGAAAATGACTTACTTTTGAAATCTGACCACTTCAGGCAAGCAATCAACTTCTATAAGGAACTTAAGAATCCCTTATATTGTTAATATCCACGGAAAATATAACTTTCTGACACTTGTTTACTCCGTAAGATAGCAATAGTTCTAAAGAGTTAAGTCCATGATAAAGTCCATGATGAAATTCAACAACAACAACAAAGCCATTTTCATTTTGTTTAAATCGAAAACAAAATGACCCAGACGCTGACATCGTTTTCAGAACATCGTCGGTGTGATCTTACAACATCCCCGAACAAAATAAAAACAACAGAACCACATTTGTAATCCAAAATATTAGTTTATATCCAGCACATTTTAAGGATTGAATGTTATTTTCGTGCGTTTCATCGATGTATGAAATGTCAGTTGCCGAACATCTAATTTGCATAAACACCGAAGGTGTTTATGTACAAATTAGATGTAAGGCAACTGACATTTCATACATCGATGAAACGCACGAAAATAACATTCAATCCTTATAATTACAACCTACTATCACATTTTATTTATAACCTTTGACAAACTTTTTATTTACGATAGATGTGGTTTACTTTTCGCGGAGTAATACCATCGGCTTGGATGATTCAAATTTCTACGTTACAAAATGGCCGATTTCAAACCGCGATATTTTTACAAATGTTGATTTGTTGACTCCAGTGACACTTTTCCTTTAAAAATAATTATTGAGTCCAATGACTTTTACAAATAAAAATAATATAAAATCTTCAAAATGGAAAGAAAATTCATAGAAACTCATTGTGAATAAAAACTCATTGCGAATACAAAATGTACATACCGTTAATCGGTCCCGATCAATATATCCACATGCATTATTCCTTCTCATTTACTATAATTTAAACCATATCCCGACACTTTTGGTGAAAACGAAGCTCCCTGCTGCGGTATAAGAATGAAACACTTTCAAATTCTAGTCGTTACATACGTATACCACGGTAAACACTTCTAGCATCTTCGGGTCTTGTCCAAATGTTGTTATTGTTTTTATTTAATCCTCCAATTCTTTAAAATATTTCAAACATAAATCCTTTATCTGACAGAATCAATCATGGCGCTTAGAAATGTAAACATTTGTTCGATTACGTCACAACTTACTATATGACGTAGTGAGTTATGCTCTATCGTGACGTAACTGCTTACTTAAAATTTCCCTCTTCATTATTGATTTAGTGCTCGTTTGATTGGGAGTGAAATAAGGTATGTAGAGTTGTAGACTTTGAATGATGGCTGGGCGGGGCAAATAAACAAGTCAATGATAAATATTTATCAAAAGTAGTCCGATACGACTTCATTGAGAAATGAAACGCAGTCACGTGACACTTGTTAGCCAATCAGATTTGTAATATTTTGTAAAACGTTAGGGTTGTAATTATTCAATGTTGTCATATGCCGCTTTGAAAGTTTACACAAATGACGTCATACAGTAGATCGATTTATTTAATAAAACACAACTTCAGAAGCCTTGAATTGGTAGATTATTTTAATATCTAGACTATAGCGCAGTTAATTTTATAGTTTTATATTTACTTATTTTGGCAAATGGGTAAACGGTAGGATAAATTCTTTGGGGACTAGCTTAAATATGTATCACCCGATACGACCAAATTACACACGTTTTGATTTCGCTCTACTAGGCGATAGCAAGGGACAATTCACGGATTTTGCTTGTTTTTTCATGGTATGTGATAAATAGAATACATCATTCGTGTTCATTTTATACTGAAATTATTAAACTCGTCATCTAAATCGATATAAAACTCGGCAAAAGCCTCGTTTTATATCGATTTAGATGACTCGTTTAATAATTTCAGTATAAAATGATCACTCATGTTGTATCCTCTATTTAAAACCGTTGCACAAACGACATAGTGACAGCGTTTTCACGAACGCCACTACAGAATGCCCTTATAATGCAGCATGGCATATTAATAAAAGTGTGACATTAACCTGAGAAGAAGGCTCATGGGTCTTCATGTGGCAAGTAGTATTGAAATGCCAAACACATGAAGACAATTATCATTAAATTAGTAGGAATGTTACAGTCTGGACACGAGAATGTTGACCGAATGCAATAACGGTCTGTCGGTGAGAATTTATAATTCCTTTTGTTCTGGTTCATCAAAAGGGAATTATAAAAACTCTTGAAGGAAACTCTTAAAGAGTATTTGAATCTTGGAGAAAGTATCATTAATTACTTTCTTTTACCTTGTGCATCCTTAAGTTTTTGCGCCAGTTCAGCGTTACCGGAATTTGCAACTGTTGAACACAATGTGTCGAATTTTTTTTGTGTCATATTCTGTAAAAATAGTAAAGTGAGATAATTAAGGTTCTATTAAGAAACACCATACAGACGTAAGTCCAATTTTCGAATTTAAAAACGTAAAAAGAAAAAAAACTAAATAGGCACGGAAAAAATGTAAGTATTTTTATGATATTTTTCATATGCTTATCTTTTTAAACTACAGTTTTACAGAATATTGAATAAAGGTTTTAGTTTTATAACCGGCAAAGCGTAACCCTCACCAGTAAACTGCTCATGTTATGTTGTTTTTGTTGTTAATTTGTTAAATACACGTTTTTTAAACATCGAGTAGAATTTTTTTTACAATTCTTTAAAGGGAAATGTACAGCCTATTCATCTTATACTACACAATTACATGTATATATTTTTCATGTTTTTCATGTTACAAATGTACTGTAGACGAGGTTTTGATATTAGGTAGATTTGTTTTACCTTATCTTTCTTGCTTCTTACTTCTAAAGTACTTATTTAATCAGTTCTGACTTCCAAGGCGGTAACCCCTCGGGTTCTCATTTTTGTTGATTGTTAGTGGTGTCTCTTTTGAAACTGATCTTTTTATTAACCATGCTCTCTCCCTCTCTTTTTCTTGACTGTGTGGCGAGGCTGTTTTTTCTGAATGTGGCAATTCCTGATATGCATATTTAACTTTTTTCTAACTTTTTTTAATTCTGGCGTAAGGGGCCGTCACACTATGACGTTCTGGTCAACGTTCTATGAACGTTTCAATCGTTCATTTTTTAGCGTGGATGAGGATGACAGATCCGGTGTGTTATTAACGTTTAGTCTTGCGCACCACTAGCGCACTAGAAGCGTGTAACAGCGACCAAGGAAGAAAACCCTAAAACCATAAGCAAGTTCTAACGTGCCACTCGCGCGGAATGATCGATTTGTCAATGTTAGACGAGCGTGCAGAGGCATGGACGTTCCGGTAACGCAAAGCAAACCATTTCTAACAAACAAGAAACACTTGAGTAACTACTGACTCGCGATATCTGAGCGCGTGCAACGCTCGGTAAACGTTAATAAAACGTTCCACTAACGTTCTTAAACATTTGTCAGCGATTAAAATTTAACGTCGAAGAACGATTCCCGGCGATAACCGACGTTCACTAGCGTTCAAACAACGCACTTCTGGTGCTATCCCAGCAACAATGGACGACTAACAACGTTTCCTCAAACGTCGTACAACGCTGACCAGACTAATAAATTTAAAAGTCAAAAGTAAATATGAGAGAACATGGACGTTATCAGTCGGAAGTGATGAATTTGAAAGTGATGAAACACTATGTTTGCAGTTTTGAAATTAGAATAGTAACGTCAGTAGTGACAAAATAAGAAGTCAGAAAAAATGTAAAATAAAACGCTAAAGAATGTAAATTACGAGCAAGAAGTATGAGAGTTACCAGCGAGCATAGATAAGTGAGGACATGGGAGTCTATAAATCAGTCCGTTATACTCATTGCCATTCGCGTAAAATTAAAGTCTTCGAAATTTTCTCCAGAAGTGAAATGCGTATAGTACAGCTGTGTCTGAGGAATTAACTGGCGGCGCTATACTTGTGATCATTAATTTTTGACATCTCTTAGAAAAAAATTCGAGATGTTTTATGTAAATATGATTAAAATTTTGCAGTAAATATGATGAAAATGGATGGAAATACCTTAAAAAACACCAAATACGATAAATTTCAAATTATTTCAAGCAGTTTTTTATTGAGTCTTTTCAATGAAATGAAGTTATGGGAGCTAGCTAGGAGTCGGACGTCGATCTAGCACGGGTCTTTTTCAAGCAATTTTGACTTCATAAATACAACTTTCTTGCATTCTTTGCTATCTGTATAAGACGACATGGGTTTTCTTTACTTCGTTAAATGCGAACTTGGCCTAACGATTTAGGATTCATCAGGTCTCAAATGTACTAAGCAATATAATTTGAAAGTTTAAAAAGGAAATACCAAGAAATACTAAGAAATGTCAAAGTTAAAGCCAACGTTAAGTTTTCATTACATTATCCAAGTACAAAAAGGTGCATGAGTACGATAAATACGATAAATACATTTCCAGATAAATCTACAGTGTACCTTGCTTGAAATATCAACGCGTTTCCATGTAAACATGAATACTAGCGTAAAAAGCGTTTGAAGCACGTGAAACGTGAACCGTGCACGTGAACAGCGTCCTGCCAAAAAACGAGAGAACTTTTTTAATGGCAGCCAGTAACAAAAAAAAAACGAAATTGAATGAAAACATCAATTTTGCACTTCATGTAAGCAAATTCTTGGTTATCCTCCCCTTCTTTATCAGTACAGTCCGAGTGTTCTCATTGCCACCTTGATTTTATTGAAGAAATGTATCAATCTAAGAATGTACTAATGTATGCAAGCTCATTTAAGTCTAATTCATGTTCTAATTACCTAACACATACAACAAAAGAAAAATCATTTGCTTGACAACTCTGAACATCATGGTCAATATATCAGAACAACTCATACATGAAATAAGTATATGCTGGTCTACAATCATTAGTGCCAATTCGTCAAAATCATGTTAGGGTTTTAAGAAATTCAAGAAAAAATTACTTCCGGGTCTTCTTTCGGTTTGACGGTCAAAACATTTTGATGTACTTCTTAAAATTTCTGACATTATTTTGACAGATGACCGCAAAATATTGTATATAGTGTTTATGAAATAGCTGTATAATTTATCTAGACGTTTTAAACAGTCATTGCAGAGTTCTTGTGCAAAAGGTATTTCCTTTGTGTGTGTGTCTTTTCTATGTAAATAAAGAATTTTTTAAACAACTTGAGAATCCTAACTTAAATACAACCACATGACACTATTTTTTACTTTCATTGGTGTGCCTGTGGGAATTAATGTCGAGTTTTAAAAAAAGGTACATCACAATGTTTTGACCGAAACCGAAAGTAGACACGGAAGAAAGTTTTTCTTGAAGTTCTTGAAACCCTTAACATTAGACTAAACTGCACTTGCAAACATAAGTATATCCTAAGATAAATAGATTTGTTCACTAAAATCAAGGATGCGATGAGTTTATTCCCCAGAATTCATTTTTGAAATTTTAGCCAGTTTTCACCATTTGCAATCTTCGTGCCCCCTTAAGTTCCTATATATATTTTAATGGGTTTAAATTGATTGAATGATTGTTTGAAGTGTTAAGCAGGTGCTCTTTCAGGTTACCAAGGGTGACTATTGTGGATTCGAATTTTGTTTTCATCGGTAGCCATTAATTAATCTGGGGTTTGTGCAGACCGGTTTATGATGGTCCCTTATTTTATGAGTTTTCTTCACGCTGTGGCAACATGGACTGTGTAGGCGGGGACAATGTCTTCCTTAAATATGTCTGTCTTTTTAACAATCCGTGAAAGCTTTCGTTTCCACCGTTCATTGACGTATCGCGAACGACCACTTCCTGCTTTGTTTTATTGCACGGCTCGCTTTAAGATATACTGATCGTAGATTTACTATTTTTCAACATTTTACGAATTTTCGCAGTTTGATAACCATGTCCTATCATTGAATCAATCAGAGTTTACCATCGTCTGTATTTTGTTTACAGTTTTTACCCATCTACGAGTAAAACGAATATTTACAACTTTCACTCTCTAACACAATCGGCTCATATACATTCACCTCTGTTATAGGCTGGGACTACTTTCAACTACGTTTACTTTGCGCAACAAAATAGTTCACTAACTACATTTAAAATAACTTAGGAAAAGAAAGATAGTGAAGATTTCTGTCATTTGTTATACCAGAAGCTTTCAAATTCATAATTATGTCTGTATACAACGAAGCTTATTAGTTTGGTCAAAAATCTTGACATTGAGCCTTTCGCAGAGATGTAAAGTGAGTGTAAGGAACGACAACTCTGCGAAGGAGATTGTACAACTTTAACAGACACCAATATACATGTATACTTAAACACAATTCACGTTGATTTTATAAAATAATAAACTTTCAAAATGAATGTGACAATGATAAACAAACGAGGGCAAAAATAACGCATGACGAAATGAAAAAAAAAAAGTTCAGTGACACTTATTTATGGCACGACGCTGTTATAGGGAAGGGTTCCGCTTCAGTTACTTAGTAAGATGCGCAGCGTGCAACAATGTATCCTAGGTGCAACTGATCATATCGAACAGAAATAAGCAAGCTGACATAATATAGTTTTGTTAACTGTAAAATAGATAAAAAAAAGCCAATTTATTTATACATTTGCTACACATTTTATATGTATTTATTGCTTACTTATTCATGAAATACATAACATAAAAAGCGTAATATATTGCAGGCTATAATTTTTATCAACGCAGTACTAATATAATTGATTTGACTGCAGATAAGCTTATATGGTTTTCCGGTTTTGTTATTAGCATAAAGCTCAATCTCTAGTGTTGAAATAAGATACATGCGGTGAAGGTGGCGAGAATATTTGTGTCTTGATCAAGCTAGATTAAAGGCATTGATGTTCTTCCCAAGACTCAAAAAATTTATTGGTATACACCACCTGTAAACAAACTAGTTGCTGTTTTTTTTTTGTTTTCATGTAATATTTAAATAAGTACATACCAATATGATGTTTGATAGTTCTTCTGCGATGACTTCATTGGACTTTAGCGCTTTAATTTTCTCCAGTTCTCGCTGATTTAAAACTTTATTGTTAATTAGAGCGCTACTTAATATGCAAAATTTCTTTTTCACGAGATCTTCCAAATGGTTTTTGATAAATTTACGGACATTATTTCCAAATGGTTTTGATGTCGACTGATAAGCAGCAGCCATTTTCACTTTAGTTATTTGCAGATCATCCTTGTTTGTCATGTAGATCTAAATTTGACTGTTGCATAAAATTCTTATCCTTTCAACCGGAAAAATCCACTATTGTTCTCATAATTTACTCACAACTAATTCATGCTAAAATGATGACCATCATCAATAAGTTCCAAAGCCATACACTGGTTAAGTATAATATTTCGTCAATTATTTTAACGATATCGTTCAATAGTTTGACAACTTATTCTTCTAAAATACATTGTGCGATCAAAGTTATAGTATTTAAACAGTAATACTAGGTTTAAAATCAGTGATGACTTACAAACATTATGTAAACTAACAATTGTGCAAAACTTGGTTAATTTGTGTATTGAATTCGAAATCAATATCATAGATAATTTTAATTAAATCGGTTTACGAATTTATTGGTATTCTGGACTTTTTTTTCATACAGGATATAGTTATAACGCACTGGTTAAGCGACAGGGACCTCCTTGTTCCAGATCTGGACAAGCATTAACAATTCGTAAAATGCCTCTTAACAATAATGTTTTCAACCACAGATTTATTTTATTACTCAATTATTATCGTGGGTAAAATAATTATTCAGCTATTCCATTTTAACTACCCTAAAACTAAGAACAAGAGGGTCATGATGGCCCTTTATCGCTCACCTGAGTACAAAAGTACTCTCAGCTTGTGGTTTTAGACAAGAAGATTTTTAAAGTTTTTCCTATATAAGTCTATGTAAAATGACGTGACACCTGGGGCAGGGCCAATTTTGACCCCAGGGATATAATTTGAAAAATCTTTGTAGAGTTCCACTAGAGGATGCTAAATGCCAAATATCTAAGCTCTAGGCCTTGTGGTTTCAGACAAGAAGGTTTTTAAAGTTTTTCCTATATAATTCTATGCAAAATGAAGTGACCCCTGGGGTGCGGCCAATTTTGACCCCAGGGAAATAATTTGAACAATCTTTGTAGAGTTCCACTAGAGGATGCTAAAGGCCAAATATCTAAGCTCTAGGCCTTGTGGTTTCAGACAAGAAGATTTTTAAATTTTTCCTATATAATTCTATGTAAAATGAAGTGACCCCTGGGGCGGGGCCAACTTGGACCCCAGAGAAATAATTTGAACAATCTTTGTACATTTCCACTAGAGGATGCTAAATGCGAAATATCTAAGCTCTAGGCCTTGTGGTTTCAGACAAGAAGATTTTTAAAGTTTTTCCTATATAAGTCTATGTAAAATGAAGTGACCCCTTGGGCGGGGCCAATTTTGACCCCAGGGAAATAATTTGAACAATCTTTGTAGAGTTCCACTAGAGGATGCTAAATGCCAAATATCTAAGCTCTAGGCCTTATGGTTTCAGACAAGAAGATTTTTAAAGTTTTTCCTATATAATTCTATGCAAAATGAAGTGAGCCCTGGGGCGGGGCCAATTTGACCCCAGGGAAATAATTTGAACAATTTTTGTAGAGTTCCACTAGAGGATGCTAAATGCCAAATATCTAAGCTCTAGGCCTTATGGTTTCAGACAAGAAGATTTTTAAAGTTTTTCCTATATAAGTCTATGTAAAATGAAGTGACCTCTGGGGCGGGGCCAATTTTGACCCCAGGGAAATAATTTGAACAAACTTTGTAGAGTTCCACTAGAGGATGCTAAATGCCAAATATCTAAGCTCTAGGCCTTGTGATTTCAGACAAGAAGATTTTTAAAGTTTTTCCTTTCGGTTGACATGGCAACCAGAGTTCTGCCTTGAATTCCATTTTTTGAACAATTTTGAAAGGGCATCATCTAAGCATTATTCCTGTGAAGTTTCATCAAAATTGGCCAAGCCGTTTCATAGAAGAAGTCGATTGAAGCAATTGTTGACGACGGACGACGCACGACGGACATCAGGCGGTCACAAAAGCTCACTTTGTGACAGGTGAGCTAAAAACACAAGACTTAAAAAGGAAATAGGCTTTAATATTTGACAGCATTTCAATCTACATAAATATTTCCGAATACAACTAATACAACATCGACATCTAACAATTTTTATTTTAACACTCTGATAATGTCATAATTTAACACTGATTATGTCACAGGTATCATTACAAATTAAAGGTATTGACACAAAAAAGTCATGTTAAGGTTCATGTATTTCCATTCAATTTCCACGATTAAAATTTGGCACAGTTAAGCCCGTCGACTGATTGAAGGCTGAAAACACTTCATTGTAACCAGTCCAGGATAATAGGCATCCCGAACGAATATCCCTCGGTTTCAGATCTGTAGTGTGCATTTACGTCAGACCTAAAATATACTGTGTAAAATTGAGACCACGATTGATTTTTTTTCGGCGTTAGCTGTCTATGCTCACTTTTGACCTAGTTTTTCGACCAATGAAATGTTGTAAATAATACTCGTATTCTCTTATTATGCAGAGGGAAAATGAAATAAACTATTTCGATTGGTAGCTATTTACACCAGAGAGGCATCTAGCAGGCTGGAGAGGTATCTAGTGGGATTTTATTATTATGCAGCGGAAAAATCAATTAGATTAATTAGATTGGTTGTTAGTGGGTGTTGTATTGGAGGAAAAACATATTTACGATTTAAGTAACCAGTTAAGTCAATATTGATGGCTTAAATACATTATTATATGGAATATTCTTGGGTGTCACTTGCATACAATACAAAGTGTAAAACGAAAGAGAAGTGTAGATATTCCTAGTTCTTAACTGGTTCCTTTCTAGTTCATTTGATACTGATTGTTAATTTCAAGTTCGTAAGACAAGTTCATTGTAGTGTAGTGGCTAACACTCTCGCCTCTCAAGAGGGGGCCCGGGGTTAAATACTCAGGACGGACACTTTTTTTCTGGACGAATTATGGGTCATAATATATTATTACTATGTAACTATTACTTGATTATCTTTATTATAGTACAACTAGTCCGGCCCAAAGGGATAATTGGCCCGGCTTTAAATAGAGGTTTTTAGCGAATGTTGAGAACCATGTGGCCTGGCTTTATATATAGATCGTTGAGTACTGAACGGGAACCATGTTGTATGTAGCGAACGTTAATCCAGGTCAAGCTATTTATAATTGAGTATATAAATAGATCTATATATAGAGTATAGATATATAAATAGATCGACGAGTTGGTGTTTTCTTTTAATTAAAACATATGCGAATTGAAAGTTTATTTTTGTAAGCCGTTATAGAAAGAGTGTACATGTAGTAAGAGACATTGTTCAGATTGTTATTCTTGGCAGATATTGAAGTTTGTGTTCTGTTTACGAATATTGGCGATCCTGTGACTTGATTTTGGCGGGTGAATGTGACCTATATATGATGGTTCTTTGTTTACAAATGTTTCTGATGTTGAAATTGACGGTTCTAGTGGGTTTCTGTTTTACAAGAAGGTTATTTCTTGTCTATAAAGTAAATAATGATTGTATAACCATTTTTGTAGGTCTTTTTTTTTCTGTTGTTCAGAATAATTTTGATTGAATTGGTATTGCAGTGTGACTCACCCCAATCCCCTCCCACCCTCCCCCCTCCTGGTTTACGGGATCAAGATGCTGTGTCTGAATATAGAAAGTTCAAGTATAGATTTTCATCCATAAAGTACCAAAGAAATTGCCATGTATGTGGTAGGGCAATTTTAAAAGGTACTTTTGAGTTTATAAAGAGCAAATTCATTGTACTGTGGTTAGTGCTATGATAATGTTTAACTTCCAGGTAACTCCTTCATGAAAATTAAATGTTGGTGTAACTGTCCACAAAGTGCAAGGTCTAACATTATCGTCAGCTGCTGTTGATATCGGGAAAACGATATTACAAGCAGAAATGGCTTACATAGCTCTCAGTAGAGTATCTACTTATGAAAATCTACAATGACAATAATGAAAAATCAGTTACATTTATGAAATTTTAAGTGCTCTTAACGATCCACCACACTCCTCCTTGTTCGACCATCGATTAAAAAAATTATCAAACTAAACAAAATTGACATTCATTCGTGCAAAATTTCATTAAAATGCATTTTGCCGTTTTATAATTGTTGATACTTTTTTATTGATAAGGTTACAAGGAAGCGTGTAGTAAATCCTTAAAATGTGAGAAATTATTTTGTATCCTAAAATGAATACATATCAACACATATAGTTCTGGCAATTCTTCATCATAATTCATGTTACTATAGCAACCATCTCTTCCACTATTTCTCAGCTAGTTATCATTATATTTAAAAGGAAAACTGTTCAATTCGTTTGTTTTCAAATAATTCACTACATTTCCTGCAAACTTGTAAATGTTCAGCAAACAAATTTCATCATAAACCCCATTCCATACCATTTCCGCTATATTTCATTTCAAACTGCACTCCTTGTATACAACGCGTTGCACAACTACATGTAATACACAAGCACATCCTTCAACGTTCAATACCCTTTGCCAATAAAAGACAACAATATCTTTCTTATTTTAAAAACAATCCATGACTTGCATGAACTCTTACAATCAACATCTAACTTCTTTTAAATGTCGTCCTTATATAACACATCTGTGTTATACTTTTCTTGTTTAAACTTAATATACGTAAAAGTTGGTAGATTTCGCTCTTGTAACAGGCTGTTATTATTTATATTAATTTAATTTCAAGGACATTTATTCATCTTGAATTCTCACTCTACACGAGGTATTTTATTGAAACTGAATATTTTGCTTCTTTAATCGACTTGTTATCACTGTATGAAATTGTTGCAACAGCTTCAACATTTTTTTTGGAAAGACACTTTCAATAAATTTATGAGTAGTCATGACTCGGTCGCTTAATCTCTAAGTCATACTAAGAAGGCAGAGAGGGTTCGTCAACAGCTATAACAAATAAAATAAAATAACTAAACTGTGTCTGCTTTGCCTCTCTGTATTTCTTTCTTTCTTATATACATGTATATATAAATCTTTTCCATCAACGCCGTTTATCTTTTTTAAAGATATTTCTTGTTCTAAATTCATGATATTACAGACATAGATAAACCAGTAAGCACGAATGTAAATGAAATAACATTTAAATAGTTAACGCCAAATTCAACGGTGACAAAAACAGCTGGGCGGGCGGGTTTTAAGCAACCATAACGTATTTGCTGTCATATTATAAATGCTAGCCTCGAGTGATATAAAATAACGAATATTCGGCATATAATAGTGTGGTGACGCTAGACTGTTATACAGCACAGTCCGGTCCGGTACGGGCGTTACCGAGAGATAGCGGAATTAGTATCATCCGGGGACCTGAGTGTACATTCAGCGCTCGTAGAAAACGGTTTACCTAGACTAGATTACTTTATCGTTGGACATCCTTGGGACGGATTCGCATCAAGAAGTAGTAAGTGAACTTTCCTTTCCATCTTGTATTTATCTGATTAAATACGCGGTTCAACATTGGTGGCAGCGTTTATTTTTGCGAACCCCCGCTCTGCCAAAATCGCCACCATAAAAATTGGGTCAGCCGTCCGGTACGACCCAAACCTTTTGAACCGAAGAGGGAAAGGGTTAGTTGGTTGAAATCAATATATTTGCAATTAAATATCACAGCCACATTCTTATTTTGACAATTTTGGCCGTAATTTCTGTTATTTTTGCATTTATGTTGAATCTTCAACTACGCATGCTCCAACGGAAACCGGGACTAGTTGGTTGGAATCAATATATTTGCAATTAAATATCACAGCCACATTCTTATTTTGACAATTTTGGCCGTAATTTCTGTTATTTTTGCATTTATTTTGAATCTTCAACTACGCATGCTCCAACGGAAACATTGGCATTTCCTGTATTGCAAATTTCAAATTACAGAAAAATAAGCATTTTTGTATAAGTGAGGCCGTCCGGTAAGCTTATACATCATTCCATTCAATTAGTTGTTGCAACTGAATTGGGAGGAGTGTTGTGGTTTATTAAAATATTTTTTCTGTAATTTGATTATTTTCCCTTTCGTGCAAAAATAGACGCACGAATAAAAATAAAAATATTTTTGCGATGTCAGCAAAAGGATCGCCTCCATCGGTAAAGAGGTCTATGTCTGGGTTGTCAGTAGCCGACCGGCTGAAAGGTGCTGCAACAGCAGAAGAGCATGAGATTGCAGCAGTCTTACCTAAGATTGCGGTCAACTATGTACTAGCTGCAGATTTGGAAACCATTCCAGGTATAAAGTCAAGGTTAGCAATGGCGCTTATTACTGTTCGCGAAAACAGCGGTAATTTGACATTGGACGTCCTTGAGACTATATGTCGTCGAAAATTCACTGCTCAGGTCGTGGAGATGCTTGATTTTAAACCAAATCCAGCTCTCTCCGCCTCGTCCAGTGAAGATGAGGACCACGAAGACGAGGATGAGCAGCCCTCGCAACTGTTTAAGATGTGTTGCGACAGGCCCAACAGGCTCCTGTAAGTATTGAGCCACAAATACCAGCAAGCCTTGTGACGACGCCATATTTGCCAAAAATGGCACCAGATTACATACATGTCTAGCCGTCCGGTAAGACATGCCCCAGCAGCCGCGTCAACACCATCAGGTTGGCCAGATATGGGTGCAATCCCCAGGACAAAAATGCCAGTTCCAACACCATTTCACAATTATGACAGTGATGATGAGACCTCTCATTATCAGCTGCCCTCCAGAAGGTCAACTCAAGTACGTGAAGTTTTCGCCTCTTTACCTAAGCACTTAACACTCAACGGCAAGGGCAACTGGAGTGCATTTCGGCTGAAATTCACTCAGTATGCTCAAGTCTGCGAATGGACGGACCAGGGGTGCCTGAATGGCTTAGTGTGGTGTCTAACAGACAAAGCGTTAGACTATTACACTGTAATAAGCGGTCGTAATGAAACCTTTTCTTACCGTAGCTTATTACGCAAACTGGAAGAGCGTTTCGGTGAACATGAGCTACCAGCAGCAGCTCAAGTTCGATTTCAACAAGCTACCCAGAACTCTGATGAATCTCTAGAAGAGTGGGCAGACCGTGTGCTAACATTAGCTACACGTGCGTTTCAAACTGTTCCGGTAGAATTTGCTACAGAGCAATCCGTGAATCGGTTTTGCCAGGGCATGATAGACAAGGATGCAGGGCAACACGTTTTTCTGAAGGAGCCGAGAACCATACAGATAGCTGTGCAGATGGTACGAAGGTACCAACAGGTGCATACTGCTATGTTTGGTAAGCAGAAGCAGAAAAGGCGTGACAACTCCGATGAATCTGCACCTGTCTATGCGGTAGCCAGTGCACCGTCTGAGGTGCATCCCTTTATAAAGGCACTCGAAGAATTGAAGCAAAGGCTTCAAAAATCTCTTTTGGAGTGTATGAATAGTGGGCGCCGTGGACGCCGGTCGACAGCTTGTTATAACTGCGGTGTGGAGGGGCACTTTAGGAAAGATTGTCCTAAACTCAAAGAGGACAATGACGATTAGGCCACTCAAAGACATGGATTGAAGTAGCAGACTTGCTTTTTCAATTCATTCAACCTGCAGAAAGTGAGGCTGATTCAGCCGTCCGGCTACATAATCAACCTCAGCCGTCTGGCTATACCCTCAATCAAGATGTGATCCTGATCCAGGACAACGACAGCTCCAACAACGCTTCACAAGCCGACCGGCTAGCTGAAGCAACACCGAGCAATTGCCAAAGTGCAGTACCGGTTAACAATGCGCCGGAACACTGTATCTCTGATGTTACTTTAACTGAACCATGTAATGACATTCATCAGCCGTCCGGTAGTATGATGTCATATCAACAAGCACCTAGATCAGGTAATGACGTTCATCAGCCGTCTGGTAGTATGACGTCACATCAACAGGTACCATCACCCAGTAATGACGTTCATCAGCCGTCCGGTAGTATGACGTCATATCAACAGGTACCATCCAGTAAATCAGTTACTGCACTTCCGGAAACTTTAGACACACCTGATTTAATATGCGGAAATCCAAGGGGTAAAACTGACCCAGGGTAGTCCAGGGAGGGGGGACGCTCTCTTCCGGATCAAACAAAATAGATAATTGTTTGTCAAATACGGTCAGGTTCTCAATTTACTTTGGGGTCCGTAAAGAAAACCAATGTGTATAAAGCTATATTATTGTTGAACGAATGCTCCGGTGCCCATCATTTCTGGTAGGAAATATAACTTTCTTAATAAAAAAACGATTAAATTAAGGGATGTTTAGTTGTTTTTCTGCAGGGAGGGAGATGGTTATGACGGGATTTGTTGAAGTGCCAATGAAAAAAATTAGGGATAAGTGGTACGAGAAAAATGTCTATGTAGCTCCCATATAACAAGAAACATAACTTGGGTTTGACTTTTTTGTATGCTTTGCTGGTGAAGAAGAGGCTCATTTGCAGAAATGCTGAAAGCAGGTGTAATGTAAGAGTCTGCCTCAGACTAGGCATCTGTGGGTGAGGTGGTGTGTCGACTACAGGACTACAGAGCGTTGAATGAGGTTACAATCAAGAATGTATTTCCATTATCGCTGGTAGACGTTTGCCTTGACACCCTGGTTGACAGTGTTTGGGTCTCCAAACTGGATGCCAACTCGGTATATTGACAGATGCGGATCAGGGAGGAAGATTGCAAAAAGACTGCTTTCATCACCAAGTAGCGTCTCTTTGAGCATGTACGGATGGTGTTTGGTTTGACGGCACCTGTACCTACATGTGCCAAACCAATAGTAAGTTTGTTGTAGGGATAGACCACGCGAGTCTAAGATGGCTGATGAGATTTCATGAACCTCAGGGTCAGTTGGTGAGATGGTCGGAGGATCTATCTCGGTTTAACATGGTGTTGAAACATCGTGCGGGTCGTGAGCATGGAAATGCTGATGCACTGTCTCGACCGCCGGCACCTGAAGGTCAGTGCATGGCATTTGCTGCCGGAGTGCGACTGGAGGACTTACCCTGTGGAGGTTGTATAACTATGCTAAAGCCCATGAAAATTGGGGATCCTTTTACGAGGCTGTAGACGACGCAGTGCCGTTGGTGACCAAGGCTGTTCAACCTTCGTACCCTGTTGTTGGCCACTCCAGGATTGACCAAAGTGTGCTTTGGAGAACCACAAGGGCATGGGTACGACTGTCTACGGGAAGCGTGATGAAGTCGAAATCAGTCAGGCGGAAGTCTACAACAAGGTGGTTAATCAGGTTAACCTTGACCTGATCACGGAGATGTCAGAGTCCAGAAGTCTGGATGCAAGCAGATTGCATTACCAAATGCAGTCTAGTCTTGCAAGCGGAAGCAAGCAAGATCCTCCTGCGGTTGGATCACCTATTCCTATGCCGTCTGGTTTGGATAGGTGAATAAGTCCTGTGCCGTCCGGTCAGGGCTCTACAGGGTCTCAACCCAGTCTTGCGATGAAGCCAATCAGAGGATGTATTAGCATCCCACGGGGTGGTTTGGTGCGACCCGTGGTAAGGTTAGGTTTCAGATCAGTTACCTAACTGTTCTGTTGCCGAGTACTAGTACTGGTCATTCACCCAGGAAGCCCACTTTCAACCCTGTTGACTGTGGGGAGCTGTTGCACAACTCAGAACCGAATGGTATACCATCCGTGATCCTGTCGCCGTGGAGACGTCACGCAGGAGTCCGTCCTTCAAAATAAAACGAGGAGGAGTGTGGTGACGCTAGACTGTTATAGAGCACAGTCCGGTCCGGTACGGGCGTTACCGGGAGATAGCGGAATTAGTATCATCCGGGGACCTGAGTGTACATTCAGCGCTTGTAGAAAACGGTTTACCTAGACTAGATTACTTTATCGTTGGACATCCTTGGGACGGATTCGCATCAAGAAGTAGTAAGTGAACTTTCCTTTCCATCTTGTATTTATCTGATTAAATACGCGGTTCAACAATACACATTCGCACGAAAACTACATGCGAAACGACAAAAAAGCCGGGAATACCATTAACTTTACAAATTCTACAACGACTGTCTACATACTCCACATGACTGTCACAATGCGTAACAGAGTCAAACGTGAATAATTTATTCAGTGCCAGGGAAAATGGGTTTTAATGTGTGTATAGGTGACTAGGAAAAAGGGCTCATTTATCACAACCAGATTCTCTGATACATTTTTGTCAATTAAATTGTTTGAATTGCTAACAGTAAACATAAATCTGCTACAATGCACACAGTTATTATCATTGAGTACCCGCCCTTTGCCCTGTTGGGGCAAGTGTGAGGTTGGTGCACCCTAGAACCTGGTTTAAACCCCCAGTGGCAATTCGTTTTGTAATTTCAGAGCTCTAGACCGTCGGGAACCTACAAATCCGGGGTTCAATCACTAGGCGACGTAGCGATAAATGACTGCGAAAACGCGAGCTCCATGGTAAACGTGCGTTTAACTAGCAAACAATGACAAAATTCAAATGATTTATATATATTTTATTTTATTAAGGATTGGCATAAAATTGTCATGGGTGGGTTTAGATCATATTTAATATTATATCTTTGTTAAAATCCATTTTTCACAAAACGTGCTTTTCACAAATCGTGTGAAAAGTACGTTCGAATTAACATTTCGTATTAACATGTAAACGCATTTTTCACCAATTAAAATCTTATGAAAACAAGTTGTTAAAATGTGAGTTTTTAGTACGAACGTGTATTTCACACCTGCGAATATGTATCACAGGTTTAGTCTCTCACTTTAGGTGGTTTCTTAGGGCGCAAGACAGGTTTGTCGTGCGCCTTAGTGTGGTCTATCTAGCATCCGTGTTGCGCCGTTAAGAGTCAATTTAAATAGCGGCACTGAGGCGTTTAGTGTTAAGTGGAGCTACACTGTCTAAATAAAATGTTTGCAATTAACTGAAACGTTAGTTTTGTTTATCTTTTTTCAGTTTCAGGGGTAACCTCATCTATTATTTCTGTCATAGGTGCTGAGGGGGTCGGAGAGCCATCCCCAACAGACCTTACAAATAAACAGTATTATTTTATCAAATTACATTGCCGATTTGTGACAAACTCGCACGTATTTTTCACACCTTGTGAAAAATGCGTGCGAAATTTTCACATGGTGTGATGTACTCGTACGCATTTTTCACACCCTGTGAAAAACACGTTTTGTGAAAAATGAGGTTCAACATAGCTTAACAATGCAAACTGGGTAAAACTACCATTAGCATTATTGAATATGAACAGAACTTTTATTTTTAATCAGACTTATGCATCAAGCATCTCGTCATACAAAATGTATATATCAAAACCAAAAATTGCATGTGATCAACGTTAATATAATGGCAAAAGCTGATAGTTGTCGTACATCGTTATTAGTGTTATTTTACATTCAAATAGTTATGAACTCTAAAATGGAGAATGTACGTAAAAAACAATATTCTGAGAGGTTCAAAGAAAAATGGGTTAAGTAGATCTATATAATTATTTGGTAATTCTATGGAAGTGTATCTGGCTTGCGTTTAAAAGCCACAATAAACTTGCCAAAACGTTTTTTTTCATTGTGAAAATTAATTAACCACGTTGACCCTTTTCAAAAGAAAGTATAAATGACCAAATATTTATGTCCTCAAATAATCCCCAATCATTGAGACCCGGTCCGAACAGTATTTTTGTAGCCCACAAAATTACTAACCAATGTTTACAATCACTCGGCGAAAAGTTATCGGTTTTTTCCGTAAGCGGTCCGTAAGAACGCGGTGACGTCATTCTGTATAATGAGCGACCTTCGCCTGCCGAGAGTTGCCGAAAATCAGCTCGGAAAGATTCGCTGTTTGTTTTGTAAACAAAATAAACGATCCGAAAAACGTCCAAAACATGCTGTAAATCAATACGATAATACCCTTTTCTTATTGTTAGGTTTATTTTTTGTGTTATTATGCATACAGGTGAAATCTAAAATGTTTAGGTTAATAAAAAATATGCTGTTTAGCAAGTTTATTGTGGCTTTAAAAACTGGGATAAATACTTTAACGTTATAATTATCTGGGTTTAGCCAAACTTCTAAAAACCGTTTTCGCACAACAATCCTTTAATATTAGATTCCCAAGTTTTATGTCCGAGATCGCATTATTCCACCGATTTTCTGTACACTGTGTTAAGTAAAATATTATTAGGATTTTGTGCCTTAAACCAGTATTAGATTATGTGCACGTATCTGTTAATATACATAGTGTAAGGACCTAATTCTCCGTAGACCGCGGCGCTACACATGCTTTGCTTGACGCCTGAAAGCGTTTTGTAAAATTTAAGTTGAATCCGTTCTAATTCTTTGATTTTGTAAATCCCCAGACTGGACATGCACATCTTAATATCGAACCGACAAATGCATCAAACAACTGTAGCGCAATTTGAAACGTGGTAAGGTACGGGTCTTATTTCGATATGAGCCCTTGATGTGAGGTTCTATAAAGTTACGGGGTATACTTAGGGCCCCGCTATTTTAAATGCCATTTCTATGCATTACCGGACTTCTAAAGTACGACAAACTTTTTTCCCATAACACGTTTTATTATCGAAATTTATTTTCAGTCTATAAAACAACCTGTAATTTTTTTTATCATAAACCACCTTACCATATTACAGCTTGTAGTTCTTAAAAGGTCCGATAGTGCATAGAAATAGCATTTTAATTAGCTGGGTACCATATATACCCCGTCACTTTATAGAACCTCACATCAAGGGCTCATATCGAAATAAGGCCCGTACCTTACCACATTTCATAATATATATATACAACCCCTGATTATGGTTAAATACAGAGACCCCATATATATATAGATATATATAAAGAATGTCAACGGATATCCGAATATCCGGATATCCGTTCGGATCATCGGGTATCCGGATCGAATTTGATATCCGGATATTCGTTTATAAAAAACTTTTAATTGTTTATATTACTTTAGTTTGCTAAATTTTCTTTTTACAATGTCAGTATGCATTAAGCATTAGCATGTTAAACGGATATTCGAGAGGTGATGACACGCAGTAAATTGGGTTTCACAGATTTAGAAATGTGTTTAAGTATGACAATATATATAAGAACTTGCTAATTAATAGTCAATGTTTGAAGTTTATCTATTTTGAGTAAAGAAACTTATCTTTAATTTTGTTTTATTGAGAAGGGATAGAGCTATAATTCTGTAGACAACAGGTTTGGCGGTCAAAAATCAATTACTCACGTTTCATTATCATAATGTTAGTTTGGTTCTATCTATTAAATTGTCGATGAATTCATTTTTTTTAATTTCATCTCACGATCTTGATTTATTAACATCTACGTTCTAAATCAATAATTTGTTGTGCCTTGCTTTCTATAGTTCGCTGTTTCGCAATTTTGTGAAGTACATGTAAAATGATGATGAAAAAACAGCAAAGGTATAGTTCATTTACAGTTATTTAATCGTTTAAATTCTAAACTATTTGCAATATTTATTTCACAGTTGAAGAAAAAATGCCTATTGGTTTATTCTTCGTAATTTATGAAATATTAAAGTTATGAAGCGTTTATGTGTATGGAAACGATATATTTCTTTTAGCAAAGTGTTTACATTCAGATATCCGGATATCCGTTCGGATCGTTCGACGGATATCCGGATCCCAATTTCAGGATCCGTTGACATCCCTTATATATCCCAGTTTTTATTGATGTAATAAAAAATATCTGACCAGATTTCTTTCTTTATATTTAGCTGAAATACAGTTTCCATCTGTAAATGGATATTTATATTCTGCGTAATATATATGTTGAAAATATGCAAGTGAACAATGCATCCGTTGCTGTATGTAAACAATTATGTAACAACTAAAATTGAAATACGACTTATATGATTAACATATGTAATTGGAGAGATTTAGGTAAATTACATATTAATTATCCCTCATGTTTCGACTTTCCGTTACTCGCATGGCTGACGAAGGCATGCCTTAACATGGACCTACAGGTAAGAAAATGTCTTTTTTCATTAAAATGACTAATCAAACTGAACACATTTCATATTAGGCAGTGTTAACGATTCAGATTTCGTTACTTGAATCTTATCAAGATCAAATTAATCCAGGCCACAGAAAAAGGCCACAATTTTACAGTCCGCCTGTCTTCGGGAGCTAATTTTCTTGAATTGAAGTGCCTACATTGTTAGGTTGTCTTTTAATATATATATGCAAATTTTTGTTCCGTTACAGCAACCCGTGACTGCCATTCCTGATACTGAAGCCAGTGTTGACGATCTTGTAACGTATTACCACGGGCATTTGTATACACAGTCTGAAATTAGAGGGTTTTTGATTTTAAGACACAAAATATGTATCAGCAAGACACGTTTAAGAAGAATTCTTTGCAAACAAGGTCTGCGTAGAAACAACGTTGAATTTTCCGACATTATCATATTTGAAGGCATACAAAAACTACACCGAGCCGGATTTATCGACGCAGGTTACCGGATATTATGGCGACTTTTGAATGTTAACCTGGGTGTGCGAGCAACACAGAATACAGTTAGGCGTGTTGTTAAAATGTTAGATCCTGAAGGGGTGTCGTTAAGAAGAGGATGTAGGTTACGCAGGCGCATTTATAAGAATGGAAGGCCAAACTGCATTGCATTGTTCACATCGATGGTTATGATAAACTGAAGCCCTACGGATTTCCAATTCACGGGGCAATTGATGGTTTTTCAAGGAAAGTGTTATGGCTTAAAGTAATACGGTCCAATATAGACCAGTACTCGATTTCAAAATTATATTTTGATATGCTAATTGAGCTAGGACGAGTTCCAAAAATCGTAAGAAGTGATTCAGGAACAGAAAATGTTTTAGTCAGTGAAATTCAAAATGTATTACGCAGTGACCACATTGATGTCAGAAATGGTGAAATCTGTTCTATTGTAGGCCGCTCGACGTGTAATCAACGAATAGAGGCATTTTGGAGCTTTTTGAAGAGGGTTTACACAGCTAAGTGGAGAAATACGTTTAGAGATCATGAACAAATAGGTTTATTTAATACAACGGATGCGGATGACATTGAAAATATGACAATATGGTTCACATGAATATTGCAAAATGAACTTGATCATGTGAAACTGTATTGGAACACACACAGAATAAGAGCACAACGAGATGTTGAGTTGACTACCGGCGAAGCACCAGATGTATTGTATTATCAGCCGCAGTTGTTTAATGCTCTTGACTGCTCGATGCCACTCCCTTGCACCAAAGAAGATCTTATACGACATTCTGTACAGCTCAGCACTTATCAAAGTCCCTTAAACGATATAGAACACGTACATTGTATTCTAGGAATGTTTTATAGAAGACCTAGAAATATTTCATTAAAAGCCTCCACGAGGCTGTTCAGCAGAATTTTTTTACACGAATTTCAATGATAAGCGAAATTTCACAAGAATATTTCGAGCAAGTGGACAATGTCGATGGTATAAAAATGTATCTCGCTACCAGAGACTTACTTAATGCCTAATGCTTGTGAAGCTCATGTATCCGTTGATTGTATGATATGACCGTTGATAAAATATGTATCAAGCTTGTAACCACATGCTAGTACAAATGTTTGCATATAAAAGTTTGATCAACTTTTCTTTTTCTTTTTTTGCTCGTCTTATCTTTCAGTGTCACTATACCAATGTAAAGCTAAAAATCCTACGATTATACTTAAGGTAATAGGAAATACTCAAGTTTGATATATCATGTTTAAATAGAAATATCATATTTGCGTGACTGAAATGAGTAACCGCTGACAAATCAAATAACTATCTAACCAGAGCATAGTCTAGCTATTAAGGCATTGTTATAAAAACATTAACATTAACAACTATACCTTCAGTAATTTAGCACTATTTCAAAATAAGGCTTCAATGGTCACTTACAAAGGCGAAAACTGGCTAAAATTTCAAAAAAATGAATTTTTGGAGATAAATACATTTCTTCACTAAAATCTAGGTGACAATCAGTATTTTCCTCAAAATTCATTTTTAAACTTTAAGCCAGTTTTCGCCAGTTGCAACGTTGGTAATACATTAACAAAGATATTACTTTTTTCACCTGTCAGGTGTCCGCCGTTGAAAGCCTCTTAAGAATGTAGCAACCGCAACTTTGAGCAGCCCTAACCACCAAGCATTTTATAGGTCATGTAGTTTTAGATTTTTAAGCATACTGAAAATTAAAGCTGTATTAAAAGTGACTCTACCAGACAACGTAAACACAATTTTATCTTGAACATTCTCAGAATAGTACGTTTAAATCAAAGTGCCTTAAACGATATTGAACACGTACATTGTATTCTAGGAATGTTTTATAGAAGATCTAGAAATATTTCATTAAAAGACTACTTTTTATTTAAATGGTTCCACTTCACTCAACTCACTGTATTGGAATCACGCACGTCGCTTGCCATTTTAAAAGCGTAGGAGTGGCCTAGACACCGCCGGTTCGAGCCCTACCATGGTCGCGACCTTTGAGGCTAACATTACTTCACATCTAAGCATTAGTAGTAATCTCTTAGTTTGTATCTTTACAATCTAATAATGAATCAAGGAGTTTCGGTCACAAACATTTGCACTATATTATTAATAAACAATATTGATAAATGGGCATGGGCAGGAGGTCCTGAAAGTTTATGTCATTTTTGTCCAATAATGAATGACGAGTTGCGATAACACAAATGGTGCAAGCATGAACGATCCCCTTTTTCGATTCCTATCAGCGAGTGATAATTGTTGTATGTGTATTTTTGATGGATCATTTCTCGAAACAAGAAGCGCCGCAATGCGATGAAACCAGGTTTTCAATTTACGAGTATAGACATATGTGTATAATTCAGAGTTGCATCATTGGTATTAAGTTATTACGTGGACCCTGAATTTCTAGTTTAAACAAGTGACCTTGACCATCACAGGCACCTGGGTAGCAATCTTGAGTAGTCTTGATATAAGCTACCCACACACCGAGTTTGGCGTCATTCGGTTGAAGCAAACTAGAGTTATTAGAGGAAACTGAATTTATACTTTAAGCAACATGGACCTTGTTGATCAGACACCTTCGTAGCAATCCAGAGTAGCTACCCATACCCAGTTTGGTGTCAACAGGTCACAGCAAACTTAAGTTATTACGTGGAAACTTAATTTCTATTTTTAGCATCACTGACCTTGATCACAGAAAACTGGAAAGCAATCCAAAGCTGCCTCTTGATATACACTCATCCAAAGTTCTAATTGGTCACTTTTTTTGTCCGTATTTTTTTATAGAAAGAAATTTAATTCACCCTTTTATTTATGATCATATGCCAAGAACAGTTTTTAACTTGAGCTTTAATCTTGTATTAATTGACTTTGAAACAGTCTGGTTAGTTATCCTTAATTTTGCTAAAAATGCAGTTCTTGCATACTAGAAAGGTCAATCAAACAGAAATTTGCTCTTTATTTCTTGTTTTGTTTTAATGGGACCCCTCATTAGTAGGAAAAAAAATCTTATTTATCAACAGCACATTTGTTTAAATAACACGCCGGGGGAACTCTGATATGGAACTCGTTTTGCGCTCCCGATAAAATTATATCAGCCGCTTCCGGGGTTCCATATCAGACGGAATATTGTCACTGAAAAGGTAGGTGATCCTGAACTTTTATAAGTTATGTAAATTAGGGGCCATCTTCGGAAAAACTCGAATGCTATTCGACCCTCCTTTGAATCACGAACAAAATGATATTTGTCTCTTTTGGATCAGTTCAAAATCGACTGTAAAAAAGATGTTGAAAGTGAAGGATTGATCATAACTATAGGCCGCTCTTAAAATGCTTTTGAAATAAGACGGTGTTTATCTCATTGTAAAGTGACAGTTACTTGTATACATGTGTTAACTCGAATCATAAGTTCAATCTGCTATAATAGAATATACAAGAATTTTGATGGCCGAAAATTTATGACTGCTTAGTTATATATAAAAATATTTTTGAGCTCCATATCAGAGAACTGAGTTCCATATCAGAATTGGTCATGAAGAAATATTTACATGCATGCTAGTTTGTTGAATTTTTTGATGACCTAACTTTGATGTGTTTTAATCTATTTCAGTTAATGATGGTACAGACATGGAGCGCACTGAATGGGATACTGCATCAAACATTATTATAAGAATCTGATCTGTCACCAGTGGCATTCATGTTGGAATTTTAGGATTTAAATGTGACATATGCAGTGGACAATTTGAGTACAAGCGGACTCTTAGACATCATATTGCCGGGAACAAAATCTGCTTGCAATAAACGCAGCAAACTATTCATTGTTAGAGAGAATTACACAGCCCAAATGCACACCTGTGATGACAAAATGAATGAAAAACCTTTCAATATTGCAGAACAAAACATTCAAACGACACCACGTGAACTACACAGTGGAGATATATTCTCAAACATTTAATGATTTATTTTAAAATCGTTTAAAATTAAAGATAAAATACATATTTTCTTTGTGTTTTACTTAAAAAATCCTTTTGAACTCATTTATTTCAAAACATTTTGGCCATCGGCCTTCTTCACTTGATATCGAACTCTCTATATCAACTGAAGAAGGCCGATGGCCGATATGTTTTGAAACAAAAGTGTTTAAATAGATGTGTGAATGTTATTCACTTTCCTTACATGGATAAAAGAAAAGTGTAAAAAATCCTTTTTTTAAAATAAAAAATAAATAAATATAAAATGTGTGGTTTTTGACATTCACATACAAGTAACCAATGCAAGACTTTTTTATTTATTTAATACAGTGTTGTAAGCTTGAAATATGACAATTTACATCTGTTTTGCTTTAATAAATTAAATCTTCTTTCTGAGATGCATTACTATAAAATTAAAACTTCTAAAAAAATCGCAACAAATGGCATGTAATCCAGGTTACAGATGTATTTATACAAACTAATAATATCGCATATTTTTTATAACATTAAAAGTCATTGTTCACGCAAAAAGTGATTGATTTTCTTGAACGTGAAAGTATTTTTAAGTCTGTCACTGGTAATACACCTGATGCATTCATTTGGAAGTCGTACAATTTAAGGCAGACCATAAATCAGTTGTAAAAGTAAAGTTCACATTGTTTCGCCATTAGGACTTTGGTTTCCTTGATTGTGTATAATGTGCTCGAACAGGCATTTTACCCCGCCGTGGTTCATTGATACCAGACTTGAAACTTAAATATTTTTTTCTTTTGCTTTTTTCTGATTGGCGTGACGAGGAAACGGTCCTTGGTTTCTCAACTCCATCCGACGTTAGTATGCCCTGACCCAAGCGATCCATCCCCTGAATAATGGAAAAGAACTCAATGAGCTGTTATGACAAATTTAATTTTGAAAATCATTCTACCGCAAAAATTAATATAATTAAATGTCAAACATCCTTTCATATATAATTATACATGCTTAAAAGCATTTTAATGCGAAACTGCTTGGTCTGATATGGAACTCGTCAGCCTGATATGGAACTCAAAAATATTTTAACGAATAATTCAGTAGCTGTACATTTTCTGGCCACTGAAGTTTCATCTGATGGGAGATATCATCTAATTTTACACATACACACGATGCTACTTCCTTACAAAGGAGTAAACAACGTATTATTTCATAAAATGTTCGAAGATCGGCCTACAGTTATGATCAATCCTTCGCTTTCAACATCGTTTTTTTTTCAGTCGATTTTGAACTGATCAAAAAGAGACAAATATCATTTTGTTCGTGATTCAAAGGAGGGTCGAATAGCATTCGAGTTTTTCCGGGAAATGGTCCCTAATTTATATGATCGAAGGAAATTTAGGATCGCCTACCTTTTTCGGTGTCAATTTTCCGTCTGATATGGAACCCCGGAAGCGGCTGATATGATTTTATCGGGAGCGCAATACGAGTTCCATATCAGAGTTCCCCCCGGCGTGAATAAATTCCCCTCAAAGTTTCCAATTTTAAAATTACCTCCTGTTCAATTAAAGATTGTTCTACTGTTGATCGTGTGGTGTAGGTACATGGTATTTGATTCATTAAAGAAAACAATAAATAACGATTAAAGGCATGAGATAATTGATTTCAAGACTTAACAGTTATTTCCACAACCTCTCCTATGGTACTGAAGAAACGAAACTAGCAAACATTGTAAACATATACAATTGATGACCAATTAGAACTTTGGTTGAGTGTAAGCTACCTCAATACCAGGTTTGGCGTCAATAGGCTGCAAACTGGTTATCGATTGGAAACCAAGGTTGACGCCTGCCACCAACGAAAACTTGGTTAAAAACATGTCTTCTAGCCGACATTTTTGGGTCTTGCAATGTTAAACTCTTGCACCTATAATTGATTGGGGTTAGTTGCTGACCGAGGCCTGTTCCTGTGAAGTTTTACGACTATAGGTGACAGAGGTCAAGTTATCATGCGAAAATGATTCTGGACTGATAGACGTACAGAGAGGGGTATATCAGTGTCCCCCATAAATGGATGCACAATTACAGTCGAACCTGTCTTAAGCAGCCACGCAAGAGAGTGACAAAAAGTGGCCACTGATGACAGGTGGCTGTAACAGACAGTAACAAATAAGAACAAAATGTCAGTTTATGTCATATTCAAACTGGTTGTTAAAAGACTGGTGTTTGCTATTCGCAGGTGGCTGCTAAGGCAGGTTTCACTGAATTCTTAAAATATAAAAACCAAAGTCTAGATAAAAACAAACAAAAGCATTTATATGTTTATTTGTAAAGAAAATAAAGCACTAGATAACGCTATTTTCTGGAGAATAACAAAGTCCAAACTCCCAAACCCTCAAGTGTGAAAAATGCAAACTTTCCATACACAGGTGTCATAAATCTTCAAAGTGTATTCTAATGCTGCAATATGCTTTGAAACCAGGTAAAATTTGTTTGTTATCTCCAGGGAAGTTAAGAACCTTTTCTATAGCATTAAATATGAAAAACACTAACATGCAAACTTTAACCATAACTTCTAAGTCTTCATTTCTAAATGAAAAAGGGCAAAAATTAAATTTAAAAAAGTAAGGATGAGTTAAGGGCCTTTGAACATCAAACTGATGTATGATAAAATAAAGGTGTACAAAGTTTAAAAGCTGTAGTTTTAATAGTATGAAAGTTATTATCTTTTACCAGCTTGCACGCAAAGTTTAACTATAATTTCTAAGTAAAAAAAGGGCCATAATTTGTACAAAATGGAAGAGTTATGGTTCTTGGCTAACACACTCGGGATATGATGATAAAGAAGTGTTAAATGTTTTAAAGCTGCATTGTAAGTAGTATGGAAGTTATGAGTTTGAACACTAGCTTGCATGCAAAATTTAGCCTGAAATTCTAAGTCAAAAAGGGCCATAATTTTTATCAAAATCAGTTATGGTTCTTGGCATACATAATCAGGATCATGATGGTAAACAAGTGTCTTAAGTTACATAGCTATAGTACAAGAAGTATGAAAGTAACTAGCTTTCACGCTAACTTTAACTTAACCTGAAATTCTAAGTCAAAAAAGGGCCATAATGTGAATAAAATGGAAACAAGAGTCATGGTTCTTGGCATGCACACTTAGAATATGATAATGAACAAGTGTTAAAAGTTTCAAAGCTGCAGTATAAGTAGTATGGAAGTTATGAGTTTGTACACTAGCTTGTATGCAAACTTAAACCTGATATTCTAAGTAAAAAGGGCCATAATTTGTTCAAAATGAAAGTTAGAGTTATGGTTCTTGCATACACAATCCAGATATGATGATGAACAAATGTTGAAAGTTTCAAAGCTGTAGTATAAGTAGTATGGAAGGTACACTAGCTTGCACACTTTAACCTGAAATTCTAAGTTGAAAAGGGGCCATAGTTTGATCAAAATGAAAGTTAAGAGTTATGGTTCTTGGCATACATACTCGGGATATAATGATGGACAAGTGTGCCAAGTTTCAAAGCTGTAGCTATAGTAGTTTTTAAGATACAAGTAGGTTGCACCAAAACTTTAACCTAAGCGTGACAGCGATGCCGAGGACAGAGTGATTACAATAGCTCGACATATTCTCCGAATAGTTGATCTAAAAAACAGAAAATACATAACAAAATCCATATAATTAGCCTTCTTGGCAACAGACTGCTCCCTGCAAACTGTTTTATCTAGATATTTAACCCTTTTACTTTAAACACACACATGTGTTGACAAATGTTGATCCAAATCAGCCTGTGGAACTGCCCCCATCTTGGTCAGAAATAACCTTATAAATCTAATAGCCAACAGTGTAGTCCAGACAATGAAGTATCTATGCAGCAAATGGTTAATTAATACATCAAATATCAAAATCATTATTAACTGGTTAAAAACATAACATCTACATGTGGCTCCAACTTGGAGCTTACAGCTATTCATAGCCAGAAAATAACAGAAACAAAAATGAATGACAAAGAATCATCTCAAGGCATATATGATAAGATTAACACACAAAACTGTTATTACAGCACTTTGGTTAATTTTAAGACAAATCTGGGCTTAAACCTAAATCTAACCCTGAAAGCATAATTATGAAATAATTTACGCGTTAACAAATGCTTAGCAAAGAATAAAGTTCAAGTGTGTGTTTGGAATAATTATTTTTTAAAAAAAAAACAGTGTTTATTTTTTAGTGTTTGAACATAAAACTACAATAGTATAGTTAAAGCCTTACTTCATAGATCTGACTTTTATCCGTGTATGTGGACAGTATACTCAAATCTGGCAACACATTTATGCTATCTGATCAGGATTTCATTGTTTGCTTTTTATTCATTAGATTATTTCCGATGAAGAAGTGAACAGTGTTGATTCTGATCAGACGACACAGATGTGCAGGCAGATCTTAATCTATGCTGTTCAGACATGTGATAAGACAAAATTGTTTAAGGGCTGAGATTCTGTTTTTTTTTTTAATTATTCCAAACACACACTTGAACATTATTCTGACATTTTTGCAAATTTAATGAGAAAGAATTTATGAATTAGATTCTAAGCATCAGGCATGTGCTCTTTTACAGATTTTCACAAAAAGGAAGTAATTTTCATTTAAATAAAACGTTTTTTAAACAATTTTAGAAAATGCAGATACAAAAGGTATTAATTATAAATTTTGCACTAAGCCCTCAATATGATAAAATATAAATAAATGACTAATTTGTTTTCATAAAACATTATGACAGTATGTAACATGTAAGTATCAAGTTCTTAAAACATAAAAATATCACTGCCTGGTGATAATAACAGATAGCTTTTCAATTAGCTGTCTTGTAGTTTTCCAACACTGGAAATCGCATCTCTGCATAGGGGACACGCAATATTATTGGCTTTAATTCTAAGCTGTGATGCACAAAATATGCAATACTGATGTCCACATGGCATTAGAAATGCTTTCCAATCGCTCTCGCAACAAATGAGGCATTCCAGTAAATCTTGGTTGAATGTCTCCTAAAATGACAGAAAACTAATTGATTTCATGTTATTAAATGGAGAAAATAACTAAAGATAAAAATCAGCAGTTATTAAGCAAACTCGATCCATGGCCGAGTTACAGTCTAGACGAGGACAAATACAGACTGGACAACGAAAAAGAGCATCACGTTTTGACCATTCACCTCTAGGTTTGACCTTGACCTTTGAGATAAGGTCTGGGTGTTTCATGCTACATATTTTCTCATTGAGGCAACCAAGTTAATCCGAGTTAATCATTTATGCCAACAGATGCACTAAAGCATACACATACACAGTTCCATCATAGTGAAAGTCGATCGCACTGCAAGCAGTCTAAACAAAAATTATGTCTCTCACCACCTTATACCGTAAAGAACAGTATAAATGATAACTTTTTGGGGACCACTTCATGAATAGTGTTATAGTTCTAGCTTCCATCAATTTGATAGCCTCTTTGATGCCAGAAAAGCAGCTGGTTATTTGAATGTTGGCAAGATGTATACTGACCACGTGTATGTATTCCATATTGAGTGCTGAAACAAGCATTTAATGCCATTAACACAGTAATCAGAATCACTCAACTTAGTAGCATTCTTTTAGTGAACACTACCATATAAAATATATGTTAGTTATTTTTCTGTCAGCAGATAATATACTAGTATATGAACCAAGTCCTGACTAAACTGTTCAGTATTTATTGCACTTACTGAGGGAGTGCCTGTACCAACATGACCAGGTGGAAGCTAGAACTATAACACTACTCAAATTAAAACCATGTTGCACAAAAAGGCATTGACTTAACTGGGATGAATTGTAAGTGGAATAGAGATGTAACTCAGTCTTTATATGTACATAATTTATAAAATAAAATTTATAAAATATAAGCATGAATTCAAATTGTCATTACTGGGGTTTGATAAACAGAAATCACCTTACCAGTTACCGTGAACTATGAATGGATTAAAACCAGAATGTTTTTAATATAAAGTTGTATTCAAAGATCTCTTTTGCAATAAAAAAAACATTGTTCTCATTTATGTCAAATTTTAAGTAGAAAACGGTTGTAGGTCATATATTTATAAATATCTCTTTTGGAAATTATTTTTTAACGTTTCTTCTTTATAAGTTTTTATGTATATAAACAGAAAAGAATAAACATTCAAATATGAGAATAACAAATTAGTTTTTTGTTAATACTGAAAACTTTTATAAAAAGTGACTTACAACCGTGTTGCGCTCAACCCACCCACGATATATGCGCTGAGTAGTTTCCCTGATTTTCTCATTTCCCCTAACCAAGATGAATAACGATAGTCTAGAATCTGAAGCTGAAAATTTTGCCGAGGTAGGGCCGACAAGATATACTTTTTATTTTACAATTTTTTTTTAAGTTTATGATATGTCTCAATGAAATTAGGTGGCCTGCAAAAATTATTTTATTGCGAACCCTGAAAAAATAAGGGAGATAACTCTGATATAGAATTATAAGTTAACTTTAAAATATTTAGATATAATGACGAGTTGCATTGATATCAGTCCAAATTTTAGTATCAACATTAGTTTTTATATGATCTAGCAACCATTATTTATTTAAGATGTATTATTAGCACATAATATTGGACTTATATGTAATTTAAGACATTTTTGTTGGTAAAATATACAAAGGAAACACAACTATTTACGATTTTCCCTATTTTATGAGTTAAGAAAATTATCTGTTTATATCACTTGTAAATCGTTTTACAGATATTTCACATAACTCTTCTAAGCATTAATTTAGATGTTTTAGAAGACATTTTATATTGAAGAATATGTGTTATTGATGATAAAACCTTAAAATTGTATATACAATTACCACACCCACACCATTATAGCAAGTATTCTTTTAATAAAACCTTAAATGGATAATCAACACATTTTATGTTAGTTTATTTTGTTATATACAATGTATAGAGAGTATGATCTGCTTCAGTTAAAGAAGCGAACCGGAAAGGAAATGCTTTGTAAAACACCAAATAAAAGGAGTTAATTCAAAATATATAAAAATATTTTCCAATATGATAATTTGGTGACACATTTTGTTGAAGTTCAGATGTCTCCAATAGATCTGTTTTATTCTTACTTTACATGTTTTAATGACTTATACTTTTTGGAAGTAATCCCTCATACTCATAAAAAGGCACTTCTTAAATAACAGCATCAACACATTTGTATTCTAAAATGATTTGAACATCCTAACAAGTTATGCAAATCAGAGTGCCTGTTGTATTTTTTGTACAGTCACATAATGACGTATAACAGCGTAATGGTAAATTAGCCACTGAATACAAATGGTAACTAATTTCTTGAAAAAAAAGTGAATTAATTAAACATTAGAGAAATATTACAGTTATTTTGAAACATATGTTTAATGAAGATTTTTCAGATGTTTTGTCTTATGTTAAGTTAACTTTTACTAAATTACAGGAAAATTGCGGGTATGTATCTTTAAATAATGAAATACAATGAGATCTGGCAAACTTAACTTCTTTTCCTTCAGGAAACAGTTTTCAATTTCATTACATATGGTTGCATTGACAAATGATAAGTTCCCATATTGAGGGATGCACTGATCTTAGAATAAGTGTGGGTAATTTTATTTCATATTGAAAGGTGCCGCAACATTTAAGAAGCTAGGCATAACTTTATAAAAGTCTATACATTGTTCTCACCCCATCATGCGAAAACGTAAGTAAGATTACAATCTTGTTGGTTGTAAGTAAAACGTCATTTTGTATTGCCTGTAAATGTCTTCATTTTTACATATTTTGAAATAGAATGGCACATTTTGAAATTTCTAGCTTAAACTAGTAAAGGAAAGATTAAAATCCCAAATATCGCAAGTCTTTTAAGGATAGTAAGTAAAGTAGTTTTCCTGTATATGTCAAAATATACATGTATATATTGTTCGAGCTTAGAGAAATAGGACTGCTTATGTAAAATTGAGAAACAGTCACTTCTGGATGCTAGCGTTGCCCCAATATAGAACGAGGGAGTCTTATAAACGCTAGCAGAGTCATTAAAATATGACACGGTCTTGCTTCCTACACCACAGAATAGTGTAAGCACCTTCTTGACACCAGAGTATTTGCCATAAGACGTATGGTAACACTATCCAGAGCTTTTAGAATGGTTACTACCCAGTTCTATGTTATAACTAATGCTTTTTAAGATAGGTAAAAAATATTTGAAAGTTGTTCTTAGTCTAGACTTATAGAAAAGAAAACAAAACTATTTAATTAATTACGCAATTATACTATTTCTTAAGTCTAACTAGAGATATGTCCATATGACAGAGATGCCCCCACCTTAAGTTGTCATTGTGAAACACGCCAATATTGTGCTCAAAGTACATATAATGGTGAAAATTTTCAGGGAAAAAACAGATGAATTTGCAGTTCACAATATTAAATATGAGTGCAGATTGATAGTCAACATGCCTGTAAAGTTTCATGACTGTCACTGATACTTTTGGACTTACCTACGACACAAGATTACACCCTGAATGCATTATATTGAAATGCATAAGAGGCCATAACTATAGTCTTAACAGGTGTGGCCCAAAAACAAAACCCGGTGCACAACTACACATGATTGTCAACATGCCTGTAAAGTTTCATGACTGCGACTCTCATACTTTTGGAATTACATACAACAAGATTACTTGCTGAATGCATTATATTGAAATGCATAAGTAACATCACTCTGGTCTTAACAGGCTTGACCCAAAACAAAACCCCAGGTGCACAATTAAGCGTGATGGTCAACATACCTGTTAAGTTTCATGATTATGGCTCTCATACTTTTTGAGTTATATGCGACACAGGTTTCGTAAGTACGGAGGGATGGATGGACAAGGGCATCCTATAAGGCCCCTCCTCGTTCAGAGTGGGGGCATAAAAAGGATGCAGGATCCAAGAATTAGAATAAGGTAACCCTACGAAGGAATCTGGACCCTTTGTTCTGATGACAATGCTTTCCCTACTAATATCCTTAACACTATTATTAGAGTTAACTACAGCAATTAGTAGGCTACTTGTATTGTTAAAGAATAATATCTTTCAGACCCAGGCCCTCACTCCATTACAAGGGTAGTGCTAGTATTCAGAAAGGACTGCAACAATTTGACAGGAGCTGGAATAAGTTTAACATACTGTTATCAACTACAAGCTGATAGTATAACCCATAGTACCTATTATTTTCATATCGCTGTTCCTAGGTTCTTGGTCCCTGGCCAATGTTAGGTTTATGAATACTTTTCTGTTTGCTCTACTATGCTATTCTAGATGCAGTCCTACCCAAAGAAGGGATTACATGTACTACCTTGAATGGCTATAGATCGCCTTTCAGTCAATTTCAAAGAATATTTAAAACCAACTTGCTACTTCAACGTTTCTATTCAGGCTCAGAAGGGGTTAAGCATTTTTTTCTAGGACTGACACTTCCCTTTCACGAAGACTTAGGCCATATTTAAAGCAAGCGACTGTTGAGACAATAACTGGTAACAGAAACACATAGTCTCCATGAGGTTCCTCAACCATGTTTCAAGCTTAGTATTATTAAAACCAGTTCCATGTGAACGAAAATGGATTCATTGTTTCAAGCAAAAAAAAAGAATGATAAAGATGAAGCTGTAATAATCAAACATAACAAACCATAGATATGAAGGGTTATTTGTTTTTCACTTATTGTAATACTCTTGAGACTTCTGTCCAAATGGAACCATCCTTATTTATTGGAAGTACTACCCGTAGATGGACCAAGACCTTACTCTTAGACTGTCGTTCAGAAGCTTGAAAATTTTGTCAAGGACATGTGCGAGTATGTCTGACTATAGTTTGAGTGTAGCACTAGCCACAAGTATATTTATCAATAGCGATAACAATTATGTATTAAAGACTCCCTTGTGCTATTTCAAATGAGCTCTAAAGCAGAAGCAGTCAATGGAACACTTTAAAAATATTATTTAGGTAATTTTCAAAATAATATTTCAACCAAATGTTAACTAAACAAAATTAGTTTGATGTCGTCATATTATCACTGCTCATTTACTTGTATTTGTTTTTGATTTACATTTTTTTTTTAAATTTCATGTGCATTGATTGCACTTAGAAAGTAGAAAAAAAAATGAGTTTAAGCACACATATTGTTTAACTTAACATGTACGAATGATTTAATATATTGATTAATACAACAAATAAAGAACAAGATTTCAAACTGCCACAACACCGTCAGAGAGCAGAGTTTATTTGTTTAAGTTTTGGAAATTAAAGACCCATAACTCCTCTGTGACTTGACTAATGTAATCTTGCTTGTTACCATACATAGTTGAGATCTTATTGTCCCCTTAAACAGTCGGACGAATTTTAGTGATAGTAAATATAGGCATTGTTTGTATAAATTTAACTCATGCAGTGATTGTTACGTATATCAGGGCTATCCGATCAACGTTTTTGGCGTTGTCCCGGTTAGCTCAGTTGGTTACGTCGCAGGAATTGCATGGCTAGGCGCTGTCGCCGTGACGGTACGGGTTCGCTCCCAGCTAGAGACACTATCATTTGTTAATATTTCCAGTTGAAGGGCATAACTCAAGAGTGACAAGAGCAATCTGACTGGCTATCAAACTTGCCTAAGATATTATGTACATACATGTTCTTACTAAGTTTGATGGAGATTGTCATTTTAATTAAGAAAGCATCCATTGTTTATTTGATTTCAAAAATGGCAATGATTAAAGAATATCCAACGCCATTGCTGCAATCTAGAATATCTTGTTTAGATATTAGCCGACATATTATTCTCACAGCATTATGACAAACTGGGGCCTTGGGCGGTCCTAATTTTGTTAAAACAGCCATAAGGGGATACTATCTATCAAAGTTATCTGCAAGTTACTGAACTGGATATGTTTACTTTAAACATTTTAAGCAAGTTTGTTAAAGATTGTCGAGTTAAAATTTGGAGGAGTTAACCCGTCAGATTGCTTCAGTCACTATAGAGTTATTGCCGTTTAATTACTAATTTGGTCATAATTAGTAATTAGAGGGCAATAACTCCAGTCTGACTGAAGTAATCTGAGGGGTTGTTAATTATATTAGTGTCGTAATCACTCAAACCAAGTTTGTCGAATACCAAATAAGTATTATTGCCATAAGAGAGTTGATAACATTTTGTGGACGTTTCCTGCCACCGATGAGTCTGTAATACGTCCTTTTGTCAAACTGGCTTATAATAAATGGCTTGCGCTTAAGTATGAAATTAAATGTATATCATCTGACCTGGATGGTTATTGGTGTTTAACAAGTTTTTTCAGAGAATTTGTGCTATAATTCCTTTCTTTAAGTTAAAAAATAACTAGAAATATCACTTTCTAGCAAAAGAAAATGGGACATAAGTGATTTACATTATCTTTTAATAAAATAAAGGGGAATAACTCTTGTTTTTCACACATTATATACATAAGTTGTTCACCTTGAACTTTGAATTGCATCTTGCAACTTACTTGACAAAGTTTCAATGAAGACAGAAAAAAAGTCTTTATAATATATGTCATGTCATTGAGTTTATCAGTTTTTTGTTGATTTTTGTATGATTTGGCATGAGTTATTTCCCCTTATTTTCCGACGATTCGCAATAAAATTTTCTTTGCAGGCCAGTCCAGATTGTTTGGCCATATAATAGGCTTTAATTTGGTACCAAAATAAAAAGTATATCTTGTCGGCCCTACCTCAACTCATTTTTGAGCCCTTTTGGACTTTCAGAATCTAGTCTACGATGGCTAAAACAACCAAATAATCAAATAGGCATAATACACATTTCAAACAGGTTTACAAATAGTTAAAATGGAATGGTTTGACACAAGCAGCTCGCTTTTTAGGCCGTGTACTCCTTTTGCTGCATAGCAGCAATTTTTTACTTGTAATTGTATTGACCATATTACTGAACTTTGACCGATTAGAAACGGATATCGATTTTGCGCATGCGTATTGAACGTAGGGCAAACAAAGATAAACATGAAGTCATCAATATTTACATGAACCAAAAATACGTATAACACACATGTGTTATATGTGGACGACATTCATGCTAATGATATAATGTCGTTGAGCCAAGTTGTGGTTGGATCCATTTGATTGTAGATATGAAGTGAATAGTTGTTTGACCTATGATATGAAATAGAGATCAAGTATAAGTAGTTATATAAGTGGTAAATTTTATTGAATACCACATATGACTGACAATGACGTGATTATGATATCTTGAAGAATATCAGCATGGATGAAAGATCCCTGGCTAGAGGGAAGTGGATATTGTCGAAATAAGTTAAGCAATGTAGTAAAAACGTTTAATAAGACAAGACATCACAAAACATAGACATGAGAACTTCTGACATAAATAGATGTTGCAATTAAATGATACAAAGTAAAAAGGTGTATATGCAATCCACATTAGTGGTTAGAAATCTTTGATCACAATGAAATTATTAATGGTTAACAAGAACCTTTCAATACAATATTTACATGCAAATGGATGGCAATCAAACGTAACTTCCGTTATTGAAAGGGATGTTCAAAAAGTTCTTCTACCCCGTCAAAATCACTCAACAATTTCACTTCAAAAACTAAGGTTTCTACCAAAAAAACACGTTCATAACAATACATTTTATTTCTAAAACAATAATTTTGAATGCATAAGTAATAAAAATCACGTATTTACCAAAACAACATCTTTTCTGAACTTTTTAGTAACCCTCTTGTCTCTCTTCGGTCAAACTAGATGGACGTATTAAACATAATCTATTAATAGTTAAATAATAAATATAATACATGACTCATAATTCCTCCAGAAAACAGTAGAATTTCGAACAATGAGCGAGTATTTCGGCAAATTATCGGTAGAATACTAGGAACGATACATTGAAAAATTAAACGGACTAGGGTTTGGGAATGAAGACGATCCGTTTTTATTACTTGAGCAAAGGAAAGTGGTGACTGACAAAAACTGGGTCGACGACGTTAGTAAATCGGTTCATAGAAAGACCGAAAAACGCCAAAAAAGCAAAAAACGCCGGAAAACGCTAAACATAATGATTTCATCTATAATAGTGACAAGTGCTTATGACAAACTGATAAAAGATGATATCACTTCTAGCTCGTATTCAGAGATGGGTCACAGATTGAAATGATCACGTGACATGGTAAGATGGCGGACCTGTTTTAGCGCGGTGACAAAAATATTTGAAAAATTGGAATAACTTCATTTATAAAAAGGATATTATACGTCAAACTTGTGATATTTATAAGTATTGAACAGGGTTCCAGTTTGGTCTTATTTTTAGTTTTTAATTATGGATGTTTCAAGCACGCCAAAGAGCCAAACTGTAACGTTCGATGCGGAAACACCAAATAGATTTCTACCTATTCAAGGATGGGATTTATGTGATCAGACCCCAATCAGCCTTAGCCAAGGACCTAAAAAAGGAGGCTTAGATAATTCATTGAATATGCCTGTTCAGGATGTTATGAATAATTCTGCAGATGTAAGTGAAAAGCTTTCCTTTTCGTCAATAAATTGGAAAAGTTGGATCGAAATGACAAAGACATTTTATCAGTTACAGGAATTTGACCTCTAACCTTTGTGAAACTATACAAAGAGTCGATTGCCTAGAGCAGGCAAAATCTGTGAGCGATATTTACTTTAAAATGTTGGCTTATCACAGTATTGACTTAGAAGCTAGATCGCGCAGGTCAAACCTGATATTTTACGGTCTGGCGGATCTTGTCGACGAGAATACTTACAATGTTTTGACTGACTTTTTTAGTGACTATCTAGATCTGGATTTGTCTGAATTCTTTATTCAGCGTATTCATCGTCTAGGTTCTTTAAGTAGGGCACCTGCATATTCACAGATAACGAGACGGCCGATTATCGTGGCTTTCCGTGATTACGGAGACACGGAATATATTCTAGACTTAGCAAAACTACTTAAGGACACGAGATTCGGTATTGATCGAGATTATCCGAAGGAAATAGCGAGTGCTCGGAAAAAATTATGGCCCCTTTATCTTGAAAACAAGAAATCACGCAAAGATGTGAAAATCGCGTATCCAGCGAAACTGATTGTAAATGGAAAATTGGTCGCTGATGAATTTCCGAGTTGGCATGAGATTATGCAAAAAGATAGATGCGCGTTTCTTGAAGATATGAAAATAAAAAATTATAGCGTCCCAAACCACAGTGTGTATTCAGTTGAGACTGAAATTGGTAGTGCTTCGGCATCGTTACAAATGGATGTATCAAATACACACCAAAACACTTTCACACGGGTTACAACTGTGCCAGAGAATGAAAACTCGGGGATTTTGAACTCGTCTGAAATTTTTGTATCCAGCATAATAATATACCAACGATGATACGTCCTATGCAGCAAACCATACCGGACATTACTTCATCAACAACAGTAGTTGACAACAACAACTTTCAGCATACAGGAAAATCTATGTCGTCTCAAATCGAGCATACTGTACCTAGTAGCGCGCCGCCTACGCATCAGTCGGTTAGACAATTATCGTCTACAGATCAAGGTCAGACGCGAAGTAGGTCGTCTGCTGTTAATAATGGTGGGAGACGGATTAACCAGGACAATGATCAACGCACGGGATTCTCGGACTCGACGGCAAATGAACAATAGGATATCAGGGAGAGACGGTCGATCAATTGTGTTCTTTTAAATATAAACGGTTTGGTGAATAAAAATGTAAATAAGTTAGAATCTGCTGAGATGAAACAATATTTTGCTGAAAATGATTTGGTGTTTTTAACAGAGACATGGTCGAACGAACTTCGCAACATTGACGTTGAAGGTTTTACTTTATTTTGTATACACAGAACTGATAAAAAGGTAAATAGTAAAAGAAGCTCTGGAGGAATCGCGTGTTATATAAAAGATTATTTGTTGCCATTTGTTACATTATTTAAAACAGATAAAGATGACATTATTTGGTTGAAAATTACAGGAAATATTTTTGGTAATACTGATGATATATATCTTTGTTTATGTTATTGTGTGCCAGAAGGTAGCTCCAGAGAAACGCACATAGACACACATATTTTTGATAGAATTTTGGAACATGTGGTTGAAATAAGCAATATTACGCATGATAAATGCTCATTTATTATTTTAGGAGATATGAATAGCAGAATAGGGCAGCTAAATGATTTCGTTGATGACGACATTTTAAATGGTAATAATGATATTTTCCCAGATGATTATGAATCAGATGTTAATATTTTAGCGCGGTCATCGAGTGATTATCAAACAAATAAAAACGGTGCACTTTTTCTGGATTTTTTGCGCCAAACAGGACTTAGAATATTAAATGGGCGGATAGGATTAGATTCAGGGGTTGGGAAATTTACTTACGTAAGCTCAGGAGGATGTAGTGTGATAGATTATGCTGTTGCTAGTGTTTACTTAATACCCATGTTTAGTTCTTTTGAGGTTGAGGATCCAAATATTCAGATCATTGTGCGGTTAAGTTTGGTTTATTTTTACATGAAAGGAGTTTAGTTGAAAGTAATTATAATATTCTACACGAAAATTGTAACTCACTGAATAATTTATCTATTGTTCTAGAAAACTCAATGCGTAATCATGACATAGACAAAATTTAACTCACTTCGTGCAATTGTTAGATGATATTTGTTCACCATTGTTTAAGCATAATCTACGACAGTTTAATTTCAATGATAATGTTAAACACGAGTCATCGCAGAAGTGGTTCGACGAAGAATGTAGGATTAAAAGAAATCTATTTTACACTAATTTAAATATATATAGAAATGAAAAATCAACTATAAATAGAACAAATATGAGCAAAGCAAGGTCTAATTACAAAAAGGTGTTAAGATCAAAACGTCATGAATTTAGAAAACAAAATACAAATAAGTTGTTGAATATGCGATTGCAAAATGCCAAAGAATATTGGAAAATGTTAAAAGATATTTCTCACATACGTTACCCCAGGACATTAAGTGCTAATAATTTTGCAAGATACTTTAATGCTATAAACAATCCTGACGATCATTTCTTGCAGGCTGATGATGATGTGATGTACTTTAACGAACGATTCTTAAATAATGAATTTTCCATAATGTTTCATGAATTGGATGATGTTATTTCTGACGATGAGATTTCTAAAGCTATAAAACAGCTAAAAAATGGATCGAGTGGTGGACCTGATTTATTATTAAATGAGATATTTAAATACGGGGCAGAGGTTTTGACCCCTTATATTTGTTGTTTATTTCAAAAGTGTTTTAATAAGGGGTATTTCCCTCAGGCATGGACAGAGGGATTTATTGTGCCGTTACATAAGGGGGGCAATCTAGGCGACGTTAGCAATTATAGGGGTATTACATTATTGAGTGCTTTTGGAAATTTATTTACCAGAGTTCTAAACAACAGGCTGAATTTTTGGGCGGAAAAATATAGTGTATATGTTGAGGCACAGGCCGGGTTTCGATCAAATATGGGAACAATAGATAATATTTATATTCTTAATTCGGTTATTTCACACTGTTTTAATAGAAATGAAGTTCTCTACTGTGCATTTGTTGATTTTAAGAAAGCATTTGATTTTGTTGTTAGAGATATTTTGTGGTTTAAATTAATCAAATATGGAGTTCGAGGAAAAATACTTAACGTTATTAAATCAATGTATAACAATGTTAAATCAAAAGTGAAATTTATGAATGAAGTCAGTGAAAGTTTTATATGTGATTTAGGTGTAAGACAAGGGGAATGTTTGTCTCCTTTTTTATTTAGCATGTATTTGAACGATTTAGAAGAAACCCTGGGGTTAAATGGGGTTGATGGTATTGATATTGGTACACTGAAATTATGTATTCTTTTATATGCTGACGACATTGTTTTATTTGCTAATAGTGCAGAAGACTTGCAAAACTCATTAAATGTTTTAGCCGATTACTGTTTAAGGTGGAAACATGTTGTAAACACAGAAAAAAACAAAAATTATGGTATTTAGAAAGGCAGGTAACCTACGTCAAAATCTCAGATTTTTCTATAACGGAGCTCAAATCGAAATTGTTAAAAAATATAAGTATTTGGGTGTAATGTTTACATCAGGTGGAGCTTTTAACGTGCACGATAAAATGGCTTCTGGACAAGCGTTAAAGGATATTTTCAAGTTAAATAAATATTTGTATAAGTTCACAGATATATTACCAAAACATAGACTTGATCTTTTTGACAAAATGATATCACCAATTATTAGCTATGCATCTGAAGTAATAGGTTTTATTCAGAATAGTAACACTGAACGTATACATCTACAATTCTGTAAACGTTTATTAGGAGTGAAAATTAGCACCCCAAATAATTTTATTTACGGTGAAACTGGTCGATTCCCCTTTAAAGTATTATGGCAAATTAACATTATAAAATACTGGCTTAGGATTTGTGCGAGTAGAGATACAATGTACTAAATATGCAAAATTAATATATAAAAGCCAAGTTGATGATATTGTTAACATACATAGCACAAAAAATTGGGCATCAAATGTTAAAAATTTACTTTCACGCTTAGGTTTTTACGAAGTCTGGATAAATCAGGGTGTAGGGGATGAAAAGTTGTTCTTATTAGAATTCAAACAAAGAGTAAAAGACATATACATACAAAATTGACATGAACAGTTAGAAGACTCTTCGAGAGCATTGTTATACAAAGAAATTGCAACATTTGGATATAAAACATATTTGAACATAATTGTAATACAAAAATACCGTAGATCTTTAACAATATTAAGAACTTGTTCCCACAGATTAGAAATTGAAGTAGGACGATGGCATAAACCGCATAGTATTCCATTAGATGAAAGATTATGTAAATTTTGTAACAAGCTAGAGGACGAGTTTCATTTCGTAATTGAATGCCCTTTATACGCAGAGCTAAGAAAACAATATATTAAATCATATTTTTGGAAAAGACCAAATTTTATAAAGTTTATAGAGCTAATTAATTCAGAGAATGAAAAGATCGTAAAAAGTGTTGCTACCTTTATTTTTAAAGCTTTTGAGAGGAGAGAATATTTGTTAAAATATTTATAACTATAGGCATAATTTATTATCATTTCATATTGTATGTTGTTTTTTGTTTGTTTGTGCTGTTAATACTGTCTCTCCCGCATTTAAAATGTGGGTGACATTTGCAGATATTTGCATATATTTTTTACTATTGATGTTTGTATGTCTTACCATGTCATATACATCTGAGCCCTTAACACGGAGAGTCGTAGGTAGAAATGTTACTGACAATCAGCCAAAAAATCAATGTGATGTGGACTCAAATGTTAAAACCTAGAGGAATGAACGCGTTCATACCAAATCACTTTGTTCCGCTTATTTCTGAGCGTTCTGTAAAATATTCGGAAATTCAAGAATGTGTGAATGACAGTTTTTCACAATCGGATACATCCGATGGTAAAAAACTATCACACATTGAAATACAAAATTTCGAATCAGATCCATGTTCGTCATTACCTGGGTATGCTATTTCGCGTGTAGAAGGCACATGCATACCAACTAACGCTAACGTTATACATATCCAAACGACTCTTGATGACAGTACCACTGACGATTCGATTAGTAAATTGAACATAATAGAGTCTGAAAGTGAAGAAAGATGGCCCGATTTAGGCAAACATTTGTATGGTAGGTTAGATAAGGGTTTTAAAGACACAGAATCTGTATTGAATTTATTAACAAGCACCCAGATGGGTCTAGTAAGAATTCCCTCGGGTCTTAAAGAAAACGTGTACAATTCAAGAAACATTGACAAAAGAGCTAAAAACAAAAGCAGCACATTTTGTGACGATTGTGGCGTTTGGGACCGTGCAAGCGGTACTACTCCTAAAACATGGTACTTGAAAAACAATAAAGGAAACCTGACCGTTATTTTCTTTATATATGGACAGTACTGTAGAAAAAGAATTGTTCAGCGAAAGTTCATACCGATGTATCCGCAACTAAACACAAGTCAGGTTTTGGCTATCCATAGGTATTACTCTATGTTGAAGCTGGACAAGTCATATAAAAAGAAAGTTACTTGGATAGGAGACGGCGGGGTGCAGAGTAACTTAGCGTTGATAGAGTATGTAGGTATTTTTATAGGACTGGGTATGCATGGCAATGCAAGACGTACGGACGAATTCGTACGTAAGCCATGTTATGTTAGTAAATGGCCGAGTTTGGACATTTCAATGATTTTTTTGTACCAAGTGAAAACACCAGGACCATTCACTTTGGAACAGATGGGTTCTTATCGTTCTCTTGATGCATTTAACTTTTTTGTGAATGGATGGGTCCAAACCTGTTTCTACAAGAAAAGTGAAACTGGACACTGAATCATTACTGGGAAAGTGAACCGATCACAAGCAATGACTGACACGCCACACAAGGCATGGATGGGGTTTAACATCAAGAAGATGAGAATCGACTGTGCCCATTGTTCCTGTATGGCTGGGTGTGTTAATTCACTCCTTGCATTGTATGTAGCCCTGACCATGGCATTTGCAGTGTTTATAACACATAATGAGGTTTTAGATGAATGGAGACACAAGTCATTGATAATCAATGGTTTTCATTCTTGATGATTGCTTTTTGGTTTAAAACTAAATGTAGTAATTAATTAGAACTCCCGGAAACTGTGACAATTGCAGGATATTTTTATTCTTGGAGTATACAGTAGAGAGAAATGAAACAAATCTAACATTGTGAGGGCTATTTATACTTTTAAGGCTTGGAGAGGTGTGCTCACACGTGGCTGCCATTATGTTCAAAGTCATGGCCATCTCGCAGCAAGGATTGAATCAGATTACCTGTACAGATGTTCCCTGTCCTTGGCTGAACCAGAGTTATGTGAAAAGGGTTTCGATATACTTTTCTACTTATTTCATTTCCGGATTTGGTGTTAAGTGTGCATAGTATTACATACCTGTACCTGTATCATTTTGAAAAGCTATATATTTGAATGTTCATGAAGTTAGAACAATACTCATGGTGAATTCAGATGTGACCCGCAAACTTGGACACAAGCATTTGTTTTATCTCGTAGTAGTAATCCATGATGGGAGGGAACATATATATTTATTTTTGTTACTGTCTTAGTCTTAGAAGTAAATGCTTAAAAGATACCAATATACTGTTTCTTATGTTGTTGATTTTCTCTTCAGATTGAACCAGTTCCTCTCAACGAAATCAACTTTTAAAAGACAGACCCAGAAAACCAACAACGATGCACACCAGCAAAATCAAGCACATCCCATTCCATAGGCACTACACATTAGTGACCCTCAAGAGTTATTGAAAGATTTGAAGCATAGTGCCCGAAAATGCTGTAATTTTCAGTATAGTGGAGCCAAAACAATCAAAACAATCTGATACCAGACTTCCCGCTCTTTTAAGTAGCATTTATAGTGAAGAGAATGCAAAACTTGGTGAAAAGGAACTTGCAAAATTATGTGAAGAAAAATTTAGTGCTATACGTGCTACTGAAAGACAGTGTAAAAATGTTGAAGAATCAACAAGGTCTCAGTCAAAAAGTGGACTTTGGAGGAGATTTAGACTTGGCAGGATTACTGCATCAAACTTCAGTGAAGTGATCCATACTAAAGAAGAAAATCCATCTAAATCACTTATTAAGAAGCTGTGTCACGGAACAAAAAAAGCCCGGACAGCTCTTGGGGAATAGATAATGAGCAAGTAGCACTGAGTGCATACACTGATAAAAAGAACTCTCACACAAACATTAGGGTAAACCAGTGTGGGTTCTTCATTCGCTCAGATTATCCGTACTTGGGAGCAACACCTGATAGTATTGTAGAGTGTAACTGCTGTGGCATCGGTCTTGTTGAAGTGAAATTTTAAATATAGAGACAGCGTTCCTTGTCATGTAGATGACAAAAACTTTTGTGTCAAACCTCATGAAGATGATTCTTGTGACAATCAGTTTAGGTTTAACCATAAATATTATTACCAGATCCAGGGACAAATGGGATTATATAATGTTGATTACTGTGATTTTGTCTGTTTCACAAACAAAGGGGTTCACATTGAACGTGTTTTAAGAGATGAGTCATTTTTTAAGAGCATGTTTGTCAAGTTAGAGTCCTTTCATAAAAAGAATATAATGCCTGAACTGTTGACCAGGAAATTAAAACATGAAAAACTATACATGTCTGTTTAAACAGAGCTAAAGCTTGCCAGATTACCAAAGTACACTGGCCCAAATTTTGCCAGGTCATTGTTAATACTCCCCAAGGCAAACTCAAGGCTTAATTCTTTACTCCATAGATACACCTTGATTGCATGGGCGAACAGTGTAGATCCAGATCAGCAGGAACATCCAGGCCGTCTGATCAGGATATGCACAGTTCGCTTTCTTGTCAGAAATAACGTTATAAGTCAAAAAGTGAACAGTGTAGATTTTGATCAGGCAACACAGATGGGCCGGTTGATCTGGATCTGCACTGTTTGTAAATTTGTAAAAAGGCGTATACATGAAGGAAAGGGTTAAGTGCTCCATGTATACTATTACTAAACACATATTTATGAAGTGCGTGAATTAAAGAGCATTTAGCTGTAAATTAATCTACAAATAAGTCTCATGCTGTTTCACTGATTTTGATGTGGAATAAATTTCGAGTGTAATATATATATGGTTATTTGTTGAGTATTTCAATAGTGATAAAAGTGTGTTGAAAAGCAGCAATGCGTCTCTTTGCTCATTAGACCAGTGATAACAGGACTGGTTTACCCCAGGAATTGCTTTTAGGTACCGTACTCTGTATGCATACTGTATGTAGATGTAATACGCTAAATGTACATAAACCAATACCAAACTTCTTAATTCTTATACCGAAATTAGGCATAAAAGCAGTATGACTCGTGGTTGGTTAGACCAGTCAAAAATATGATTGATTCACCCCAGGAATTGTTGTTTGGTACTCTCTATGCAGACTGTACTAAGATGAATGTGCTGAACGGACATAAAACCAAAAGATGATACCGAATATCTTATTTTACGGAAATGCGGCATGAAAACAGCATGATGGCTCATGGTTGGTTGGACCAGTCAAAAATGGACTGGTTCATCCCAGGAATTGCTTTTAGGTACATTGAGTGCAGACTGTATAATGTTGTAATGTGATGAACAATAATCCAATGATACCAATAATCAAATCCAATGATACCAATAATCAAACTTCTTAGAATGCTGAAATGAGGCATAAATCATGAATTATTAAAGCTGTATTTTTTTTCTTTATTGTACAGTAATAGTTTGCATATAATAGCCATAACAAGACAATGTGGTTCAACATATGATATATTCAACAATGACAAGTTCTCATGGCATCTTACCATTTTCTCAAAAACACTTGAATTTTCACTCAGCTGATTTTGTTCTATTCATTACTATTTTCTTGGCAGGCTTAATAAAGGTTGTTTTTGACATAACTGAACTTTTGGTGTAGCTTTGAAAGAACACTGCCTGAAGTACTCAACAATTTCTGATATTTAAGTAGACTGCCATGTTGAAATTATTTCAATCATTAGATGGAAAACACCACCATATTCTTTCGAAAAACAAGATCTAGTTCATTAAAACTAAAATGCTCATCCTGGGAAATGTAAATTTATGATTTCCACTAATCATATTACTGTTTACATGCACTTATGTGTACCATTCTTTTACAACAATGGTTCATTAATGTTCACTATTCCTGCCACTGAATATACAGATATTAAACAAGTGTATTTTCTTTTCACAAATGCAATTGGCATTGTACCACCAAGAATTTGAAAGTCTTTCAGTCTACCAATTACACGCTCCACATGAATCCTAGCTCTGGACATTTCGCGGCTTAATTCGACTTCGGCTGGCGACAACTGTGATTTGCCTTTTGTGAAAGAAGTCGTTATGAGTTTTACACTCCGCATTGCAAATTGTTCCTCCAGTAAAAAAAACCCTGTCTGCCATTACCACATCCCCAGGAACAAACTCGTCTAGAATTCCACCCTCTATGGTTATTTTCTTGTCACTTGCTCTGCCTCCCCATATTTCTGATATAAAAATAACACTTCCAGATGGGCTTATACCAATGAGCACTTTTATGGTGTTGTGATGTTTGTAATTGGAGAAGGTTTGACTCCTGGCACTGAGTGAAGTTGGTCTCTAAATAAATATTTCAGTACAGTCTATGATGCACCTGACTTTCATGAACTGTTATTAAAAACCTCTGGTAATTGAATTTCCTTATAAATTGGAGTCCAGATAACAAGTCCACCTAGAGACTTATAGAAGGCATCAAGCCGGGCATGAAATATGCGGGACACAATAGTTTGACGAATACCAAACTGAAAAGCAAGGTCTTTAGTTCCTGGATTTAGCATCAACTTTACTAAGGTCAGTAGCATCTCATCCATTGGCTCAAGTTTTGTTTTTCTTGCGAACAACATGTTTCTTTGCATGCTCGAACACAACAAGAAATGTGGCATAGTTTGGTATTCCAGTATAAAACGATGTCCTATCATCACTGTCCTTGATGAATACATAACTTAGACAAGTATTAACTTTCACACGCAAAGATGCACTGGCAGTTTCTAGTTCTTTAATCTGATCTTGTAGTTCTAAAGACTTGGCAAATAACACATTGAAATGTTCTTGTATTGCCTTTTAACATCCAAGCAGTTTATTAATCAAACTCTCTTGTTTTGTTATTGTTTCATTCTGGCTAGAACAAAGATTAGACATTTCATTTATATCAACACAATCAAAGTCAGTCTGTGTAGAGTTGACAACTGCTCGTGACACGGTCTGCGTACCAACACCTGGAACTATGTTCTCACAATTTGAAGATAGCTGTAACAGAGCCAAAGCAGAAGCCGATTTTGTTTTCCTATCCTCTCTGTTTACAAGGCGGGTTTGTCTCTGCAACTTTTCCTGTAAATCTCGTGGTGTCTTTTTCACTAGAAGTGTGTGCTGGAAAATTGAAGGTACAAAGTCCATGAGGGTCCTTGCTTGGTTTGCCTGAAACAAATTAAATAACAATCAATGTCTGATTAATTATGATTGATTCACAATTTTGGGTCAATGTCACATTTTAGAGACTTGGAAGAACTGATCAGACAAGCAGAAAGCAAGTGTAATTAAATTTGCATTTCCTTGGAAATCCCTTTTTTCAAAGTGTGCATATTACTTTACACAATATACAGGTCCTTTTCAATATATTTTTTTATTATTTTGTTTTGTTTATTGTCTTTCAGTCATAGCAAATCAGTGCAGTAGATAATGTTGTGTCATCGATTAAATTTGGGATACTTATGTAACATCATTAATATTCTCATTCGTCATGGGTATTTGTGTTATATCGATCAATATAACGTTTTTACCTGTGACAAAGTGGCAGTTACAAAGTCTATCATGCTCCCGTGGCTCAAAGTCCATCAGAACGTGTAGACTTTTGTCCAAGCGCCGGTAGACATTTAATTTTGATAATCCACTTATCAAGCCTACTCTTATCCGACAAAGGTAAGCGGTACATTTTGACAACTCCTCCCTTTTCTATTCTCTTGGCACAGCCCGGGGCACAACAAGACGACGGCATGGTTTAATGTTCTTTTGTCAATATTTCAACAACGATTTTATCAAAATAGATTGTTTATTTGAAGATGCAATCACGCGTTTGACGTTTGATAATTCACGGTTGAGTTTTTCTGCCCTACGTAGACGGCGCATGCGCAGATTATTTTCTGTTTCCGGTAAATACACAGGGCAACGATCGGCGTCGTACATGTAATAAGGTCTATAAAGGCATGATATCTCAGCTCAATGATACAACCAGTCAAATCACAGTAATCATTCTAATGTTACGGACCTTTTATTTCAATATTTTCATCGCATAGTTAATATTGATATTCTTATTTGAATCGTCTGTACTCAAACTAAGTCAGAATGTTTATCAAAGAATTTCTTTTTAATTCCAATATTGATTCCATCTTTTAAAGACACAAAATATTCATCATACATCTACACTCAGAAGAAGATTAAATATAAATTGTCAGTTCATAACGGGTTACATGTACTTTATCTGTTATTCGATATCTGTACATGAAATGACTTCTTTGAGAAATATGATATACTGCCTTAATTGGGAATAGCCTACTTGAAATGAAGTATTATATATATTTTATTGTTAGTAGTTAATTGATTTTATAATTTAATTCTGCATCATTTATATACATCAACGGTTTAAATATAGCAATAGTGAATGAAAAAAGAGACAAATAAGAAGTGTGCTGGCGTTTTCGTTCAAATACCGTAATGATTTGTATTTTGTTGTACAAATGTACCTTGCTCCATCACATCATTTTTTAATGATACCTTACTATTCAAGTTGAGAAATTTGAAAAATATATTTTGCGGAAAACGAATTGTACAGAGATCTATCTACCCGTTAGCATTCCGTTGTAAAGATGCAGTAATTGTGTTCTTAAAATGTGTACACTAAGAAATACTTTAACAATAAGTCACTGACAACAGCTAGAGTAATAACTACACTAAACATTAATAAGCGTGAGGGTTTTGGTCCGTTCTAAAAATTATATCATATTAATACTGTCGAAATATTTTAACCAAAGATTTTATCATTTTTTTTAAATTCAAAAACAGTGCTCCGTTCATAATGTAACTAAGGCAGAAGTAATTCGATCAATATTCAATACATATTACACATAAACATAAAAGAAAATACACAGAAAATGTGATATTTTATCAACAAAAACTTGTGCAGTAAAACTCAAAAGATGGTCTAAATAGCGGGGTTTTTCTTAATGTTATTCATAAAATATTGTATACCTTTTTTGTTAGTTCTTCATATTTCTAAAAAAAACAACAACAAAAATGCCTTAAACAATTAAACACCTGTCACCACACAAAACTTTGATTAATCGACAAATAAGGATGAAATTACTTTTCGTGTAAACATCGCTGAGAATTATTAAATGATTTCCCAGCAATGACAAGTGAGACAATTCAAAATAATAAGATATTGCAACATTTTACAGTATCTTAAAACACTCAATGAACTTTCTGAACTGTTACCTATATTTTTGATTAAATAGAAAATTACAAAAAGAAATCTCGTTATATCGATACATAAAGACTAAAACAGATAGAATTAAACCGAAACAAGATTTTGCCAATCTCTATTCTAATCCAGCATAGAATTGTATGAGATCCGCAGATTTCTTATTTCATGTCTAAAGGTGAAAACATTTGGTTTATTATTTTTCACAAGAATTATAATTCGTAACATGACAAGGTACCAGACAGTATTTTAGTGTCCGTTAAGGTTAACAATTGGCGGTTGATACATAATATCGTATGTTTGTTGATGTCTGGCAATTCTTAAATATATGTAAACAACATATATGATATAAGATTACAGGCAGAGAAGCAATAAATTTTGTCAATGATTAAATATTGATACCTCAGAACTTTTCTCGACATCTTTTAGATGTGTTGACTTCTTCTTCTTCGTTGATTGTGTTTCAATCTGATGACTGGTTTCCTTTCAAATTAAAAGAAACTATTCTATTTAATGACGCATTTTACCTATACATTTTACCTTACATCTAAAACACTTACACACAAGCATTTACGCAAGCACACACACACACACACACACGCGCTTTTGAGTTTTTATACGCATTGCTCTTAAAGAAATAAAGACATAAAATTTAAGTATGATACATGATTTGATGCACTGAAGAGATTATGTTGTTATTCGTGCGTTTTCAACATTTGCCTTTAAAATGTCAGCATATAAAGAACTTTCGAATCTTGTAAATTATAAACAATATAATGACTATTAATGCCGCGATTCTTTTTGTTAATTTATTAAATATACTGAACTTTTTTCTCCATCCAACCAGTTTATTTATTTTTTCATGCGTTTACATTGTATATACATTTATACATAAAAATTTGCCAAAACAATTTTATTTTCGCGATTGTTTTTGCTACTGTTTCCAAACACCGGAACTAACCAATAGGCAAGGGACACCACTCTTAACAGCATCACAATATCGGGGTTATTTGTATATCTTTAAGCCCCTATTACAGACTCTCGAAAATTACACATCTCACATTGAAATTTCTGGGTGAACAAAGTGTTTCAGCCCTTTCAAATGAAAGAGGTGGAGTTAGAGCAAGTTGGAAAGTTTTAACATAAATAAGTGGTGTGTTTAACAACCTTCAAAGGAAAAAAAACTGAAAACAGCACTGAATGCATTTACGGAAAGACTTTTACACCCGCCCCACGTCACAAACAACGCTACCGTACTGTGATACTGTAATAGATGAAACATGACCGTTACGAACACGACACTGAACACCGAACACGACAACTTTAACTTATTGCATGCTCGGTTAATTCACAAAAACAACTTTTACGATTTACATTATTTTAACCTCTAGGGTAAAATGTGAGGTTAATGTATTCTAGGACCCGGTTAACGCCCTCTAGTTGTAAATTGATTTGATACTGACCGTCCCAAGGTAGAAATCCCTTGGGTACTCATATTTGTTAATTTTTGGATGTGTCTTATTTGAAACTGACATTTTTATAACCCATGCTAAGTTTTGTTCTTTGAATTCTGGCTTTGTACTGATTAGTGCTTCCTGAGAAAGACTATTTTCGGTATGCATGAAACATTTTTTCGAGATTCCGATCTAAAGTTGGTGTTATATAATATTGACCAAACATACGCTCTCTTCGTTTGCTTCTTCCGTTTCCGCATCATCTTCATCTGGTTCTGAGTTCGAAAGTTCACCTTCTATTGTGTGATAGTTTATGGAAAGCTTTTGCTGCAGTTCCTGTTAACCAAAGTATTAATATAAAATGTTCAATATTAATTTTAATATCCTATGTGTTTTGATCGGTCAATTCAGTAAATGTTTATTTCGTTGTGTTCTAGGAACATCGTGAATCGGATTGTAATTAATTTACGTTTGGTAACTGGCCTGAAGGTTATAAAGCTGAGCATGGAAACCAGTCTCAAATCTCAAGCATCTGATTGGCTGAAATGGCGATCAGTCGCCATTTCAGCCAATCAAATGCTTGAGATTTGAGACTGGTTTCCATGCTCAGCTTTATAACCTTGGGCACTGGTTTCGAAATATCCTATCAAAACAAGCTGCACATAATAGAATATATTAAATGATGACTAAAATTAATATGGACACAGTTTCTGATATGAAAAATCTTTTATACATAGTACAAGACTCGTATACACAAATTTTGGTGATCAGATTAACCGAAATACACCGATCTCTGTGCAATTAGTAAACTATTATATGTGCTATGAAAAACCGTTATGGCCACCCCATTCCACAAAAAACGCAACAGTGTCAAGGTAATAGACACTGTGTATTACGAAAGATATTTCAAATTCCATTTTGAAACATTGACCACATTACAGACATAAGAAATTAAACAGGTCACATATAAATTTACAAATCGTCTACTACCTGTCTTTCAGCACAAAACAATTTAATAGTCATTGTCAGTTCCAAGATTTGTTCCTCTAGTTTTTTTCTGGTCTCTTCGTCGTTTTTCACAAGTTCATCGGTGTCTTTAATAAGTTTTTGTAACTTTTCTTCCGCTCTCTGTATGAAACCATCAAATGAAAATTGTAATTATAAATAAAAGTTAACAAGAGACATTTCGAAGAAATCTTCATTGTTTACCATGCCTTAAATATAAAACATAGAAATGCGTGTTTTGAGGGATTTCTTTATGTTGTATTCATGTATCAGCAACTGAAAATTGGTATTATAAATAAAAGTTAACAAGAGACATATCGAAGAAATCTTTACTTTTACCATACGTTCTAAAAAACATAAACAGACGTGTGTTGAGGGATTTCTTTATGTTGTATTCATGTAGTAATTAATAAAACATTTAATATATCACGCTTATAGTGATGCATGGTGTTTTCTAAATTTTGCATTATTTTATAGTTTGTGCGGTATTTCATGTACAGTGTTTGCCGGCTTGCATCGTTCAAGGATAGAGTACACTTGAATCTAAATGAAATCGTTTGTCTAACGAGCTTTTGCGACTGAGGTTATTAAATACAACACAAACTTTTTGAAACGGTCATTTAGTTGCTCTACATGTAGTGTTACTATTTGTAATCAAATACACGTACAAATACGTTGGTTAAATTACGTTGTTTATTCAAATATCTGTACAAACAGTTAAAATGCAAAATTCTTAAGTATATAACAAGTGTAAAATTCGTTATCTTACACGTGTAAGCTTTGAAATTCTTAATCATATCTTTACTGAACAATGTAACGTTATTTTTGGACAATATATCTCACTCAGGTGCGATAACCTGCCAAATTATTTAAAGGACTTTGAAATTATAATATACAGTGTAAATGAATTTTTGACTAATAAAGCAATTTGTAGTTTGTAACTTAGGAACTCACCGATATTGATCTCAATGTTTCCGGTCCTAGGTTTGTTGTCGGTCATCCTGATGACTGACATATTATAATCGACCAAACTTGAGCTTTCTACCTGAACACCGGTTAACAGTGATGTAAAGCAAAGATCACGTTCCAGACGGAATAGATAATTAGACTCTTACTCAGTCGTCATTGTCGGATAGATTCTTACTCAGTCGTTATCTATAAAAACCTAGAGGCCTCTTATTGGCTGTTGAAGGACTTCACATTTGGAGTCTGTACCTATTCTTAAATCCTCTCTCCAGGTCAGAGTACACTAAATATAAAAGCCTGGTGCGGATTGGACAATTTTGTCTAGGGACGATTCGGGCTTAATTTATTTTCAAAGATTCATTGGCCAAAACTATAGAGAATAGAAATAATTTTTTGTTTTCAAAAATGTAAAATGACTTTAATTATATACTTAAAAATAAAAATGATTATATAAAACACTGTTTGAAAGGTGATTTGTGTCACTTTAAAGAAGTTGGTACTTTCCTTATTTTGGGTTAGAGATTTGTTTACATTCTGGGGGTGGTTACTTTCGGTTTAAAATGCTGAGAGAATGAGTCGGTGAAGGCACCAATTCTTGGTCATTTTTGCATTTCTCAAGAGTGCCACTATGCAAATCTGGGGTAGTTTTGGAACAAGTCGTGTAAATAAAATCACAGGAGGACCAAATCTTATAATGTAAGTCTATGGGAAACTATTTAGTGGTCTCTGACCTAAAGCCTGGATGTAATCAATGCTTGATTAGTACTAGAAGGAGCACTAGGAAGGGTTTTCTGCATATTTTATTGCTTAAAACTTGTAGATTAATAGAACATGTACATTAATTAAGAGAAAATGGCTCATGTATTATATAAAGATTTCATACAAATGCACATTGAGTAATATTAGTATCATGTAAGTAGGAATTCTGGTGCCAAACAAATAATAGTGGTCTACATCACATGTGGTTTTATAGTTTCCTATGTGTTCAAGGATTCTGCATGTAAAAATGTTTCCGGCATTCTTCGCGAATGTTTTGGAATGCATTTTGCACGAAAAGATTTTGTCGAAATGATTTTATTACTTTTTGCGATAAATATTATGTCGCGAGAAGATGCCTTTCAAAATGTTTTTCCCAACAAGTCACATTGAATATCTGAGGCAACATTTTTGTAAATTTTGCAGCATTTTGGCCCAAAAACATCTTTCATAATAGTTTAAAACAAACACACTGCTTCCAGCTTTATTTTGTTTAGTTTTGGTGGTCTCTGAGCTCTTTTAAAATGATGCAACTTGAAAGAATGCAGGGGTGTAGTGTTTTTATAATTCATTTGTCACCCCACTAGTGTTTAGATTTTTATCTCTTTCTTCAAATATAGTGAATTAAATCTAATTTAAGTTGTATTTCAGTTGTAATGTTTAAAAACATTCAAATTAGCAAGGTTATGAACCACAATGAATTGATAAACAACAGATAACTGTCTTTCCATTATTGTGATTACCTCCCTTGAATATGCAAAATTGATTAAATTCTAACATTTGGTCCCTTTATTCACTGAAAGTAGTCATGGTAATGTGGATTTTGATTGGAATGAGCTTCTTGAAGTTTGTTTTATCAATAAAATGCATATTTTGGGGGTATTTCAGCCTTATTATTATTTTTATATATTTTATTTTCTTCAATTTAGTCAAAATATGGTATATTTTTCTTATAAATTGTTATATTTCTCTGTGAGTCATGAATTATATTTCAAGACATAGGTTTATATCACAGAATGAAACACTCTTGACATGATTTGTGTCAAATCATGAGCATAATCACTAAGAAATTCCAGAAAATAAGGCTAAAAGATGGCATGTTATGTCAAAAAGGTTCCAAAATTAAGTTCTCCTGTACCAGATCTAGCCTCTATCTGTCATGAAATGTGAAAAACAGGCTCATGTTGATCATTCCTTTCAATGCATACTATGTTTTTTATGAAATATATGGTAAAATAACTTGATTTATTAAATTATATATCTTGTAAAACATTTTAATGTGTTAAAATTGGTGGAAATGTTGTATTTTAAGGGGGGTGGGGTAATTGAAACCCATAAATAAGTGTTTTAATAATATAAAATTGGTGGAAAACTGCATTTGTCTTCAAAAGCAACAAAAAACACATCATGTAGTGAATATATTTATTACTTTATATGCAAATTACATGTGGTGAAAGAACATTTCTGGTTAGGCATTTCTAAAACTGAAAATCATGCAATTTTTTAAAGAACAAGTGTGATAGGCATTACTTGTCTGGTCATAGTGCCCATGTATTTAAACCAAAATAAAAGTAAACATTGTAATTGTGTGCTGTTATGACTAAGTATGAATTAAAACTAAAAGAAAATGAAATTCTTTAATTTGAAAATCCCCTAAATCTAGCTTCTTATCAGCTAGGCTTAATACTCATAAAGATATTTCCGACACCGAACAATGAACATATACATGTACACGGTTTTTGTCTAGTAAATGTACACAGTGTATGTTAACAACAAAAGGTGTACAGCTTATGAATTTATGAAACCAAAGCAAATAAAATGTGTAGAGAACACTGAACAGAGATTAGCTACTTATTTTGCTGACCATGAATCTACGAACTTGTGCAGCATTTTGTGAAACTCGTGGATCAGAGGTATCCCAGGGAATATTTTACATGGTTTAGCTAGCTCGATATGGATACATCCGTCGGTACTTTCTTGATAATTTTGCTTAACTGTTATCTTGCATTTTGCCACTTATCAACTGGTTGCTAAAGTTTTATAAGGTTTTGAATGTAAAAATTATCTTTGGAACACCAGAACACACAGTTTTGCAGAAATCTTAAATCGGGTAAGTAAACTGAAAATAATAGACACTATAAGCTTAAGCTTTACTTAGTTGTAATTAGGTTTTGAATCAACAAAATAATCTTTGGAACATGCGAAAACAGTAGTATCGAATCGGGTCATGAAACTGTAATTAATAGACAATACAAAATTTTGCTTTCCAAAAAGCTAGTCGGTCATTAGCATAACCTTTTAACAAAAAAGACGGCGCTGTACTGCATACTTGAATTTGCGGATTTTAATTCAACGCGTTAGGTTGTTATTCGAAATCACGAGACATACTAAGTGAATACCAACATTCTAGTGATATTGTTCTAGATCAGAAAGAACAATTTTATCATACCTGTGAGTCCCTAACAGACTGTTCACGTTTTTCTCTCCCACCCTATGACTGTGAAAATACTTTGGTTTTTTTTAACACATTCTGTAGCTTTTGATATATATTTACAGCTTGATAATCGTTGCTTTCTAACACTTTCTGACACAAAAATATTGTTTGACAAACTTTTCCATTTTGGTTTACTTCCAAGTAAATTATTAACTTGTTCGCAAACAGGGTTAGATTTATCACCAGCTTAAATACATCTCATTCGAAAGAGGAAAAACCTATAAGTAAACTTACATTTGTATGGCATCCAATAAAATTGGCTTAAAATTAAAACTTTTCTGCCGTCTTGTTAAAAGGTTGTGCTAATGACTGACTAGCTTTTTGGAAAGCTAAAACTTGTAAAACATTATATTGATAATGGAAAACCATTATTATGGCGTTTAAAAAGGTGCCCATTCACGTATCTGGACAAACGTATTAAGTGAAGTCAAATATCAAAATTTATAATTAAAACTGTAGGAGACATGTGAACAAAAGAAATTGGATGTAAAATTCTTACACAGTCAACGTACGACAGATATTTGGACCAGAATATGTTAGTTTTAAAGATGCCAGGAACAAAATTAATTCTCTTACTATTCACAAGAGAAATAAACTCCAGAAAGCATAATTTATGTTTAAAGTGCATAATAAACGTGAACGTGAATACATACAAGATATGTACCAATATAGGGAGTCATTTGGTTTGAATATATGAAATTTCAGCTCTACAGATAATAAAGTATCGCGACCAAGAATAATATTAATCAAGGAAAGTATGTCTTACTCTGGATCCAGGATTTGGAATAATATACCGGAAAGCATAAGATAAAGTAAAACATTCAATTAGTTTACCATAAACCTAACTAATTGGATAAAGCAGAACTATGATGATACATACTTCCTAAAAACTAACAAGCACCATATTTTGGTAACAATCAATACAACATTGACTTCAGAATTTAGATTTTTATTATTTTTATGTTTTTTTTTACGATAAGTAAAACTTGATTGAACATTTTCTTAACTTTTAGCAATTACATTTTATATGTATTGATTGATTTCATAATTGTGTATGTCTTTGTTTGTAGTTTTGTAACACCTTATAATTACTACTTAACATGTATATACTTATTTAGAGGGCCCCACGGGAGATAAGTTGTTGTTGTTTTTTTACTTATTGAGTTACCCTCTATAAATAAAGTCATCCATTCATTCATTCACGAGTGAATGTATTTTCAGCCAAAGTTGTTCATTATATTTGTTTACAATAATGACACAAATATTTATACCTGTTTTTTTCGAAATCCGCATTTCAATGGCCCTCGTCAGTTCATCTATTTGTTGAATCAGATGTACATTTGCTAATCGCTCTTGTTCACTCGTCTCATTTTGATTTTGCGTCTGTGCATGTCTGTCTACTTCCGGTTGTTTTCTACTCTCGTAAATTCGTTGTTGGCATTCAGCAGCAGCTTTCTAAATAAGATCATATAATGGCAATATTAAGGTTAAATGTATTAAACATATATACAATGTAACATGCTCATTAGCAAATATATAGATAATATAGAGAAATAATGTATAGGAATCTTGAATTAATCCTAAATTGAATGAAATCCATTTTCTCTGGTTGAAGAATAAGGGGGTGCGTACACTTAGTGTTATAATTATGACAATGATACATAAAAGTTGTAATTCAATATAAATTGTGAAGAGCCAACTATGTTCAAAATACACTCTTTGTAAGTGACATTTTTACGATATATGGCTTTTTGTTTTACCCATACAAACGACTCATTCTGCACGACAATATGTATTCTTATCTGTTCTAACCGTATCACCGAGATCCAACGGCTCATGCCACTTAAAGGAGTTTATGACAATAAGTTCTTACGGACAGAATTTTTTAAAACTTTGCACAATTAAAGAGAATTCCTTCACAAACAAAATGATATAAAGAAAAATATAGCTTTCAACGCTTGTTTTTGAGTAATCGCTCATTATTAGACCCCTCTATACGGCCATTTTGAAGGGATTTTGAGAAAACGCACATGTATCTTTTAAATGATTGTTACATCTAGAATTCCTAATCAACACCTTATATATACGCATTTTTTTGTTTGGAATTATGTGTATGTATGGTTTTGGATGGAATTATGTGAGATTTTTTGTATATTTGAAGAAAAAACTTTGAAAATGACCAAAATATCCAATAAAAAAGGGAGACAATTCAGTACCTGACTGGAAAAAAATCTATATATCTTTTTTTGTAACGGACTGATTTTTTTAAACTCCATAAAATGACACAGTATATATTTCTAAACAAAAAAACAAACAAAAAAAAACGGTGCTTCCAGGCTTAAATTTTTACTATTTTCCTTCAAAGTTGGTCATTTAAGTCAAAAATATCTCTAATTTTAATGCAATTCTACAAATGTCCATCATAACATGAATAAATAGTTTTATAACATGCTTATCAAAACTAATTTCATATTTTGAAAGAAATAACTATTTCTTTATCAAGGATTACATTACAGTTACCACATTTCTTTCATAAAATTCCCACAAATGCAGCCTTAAGTGTTGCCAAAGTTTCCATACATATCGAAAAACACCTAACACTGATAATGAATGAAAATCATACAACAATCCCTAAATCTTATGATCCATTAAGTAATTATACAATTTCTGAACAACAGATATCGTCCTGATCACACGTACTCTGGTTATTATCTACTTCGGATGTCAAATTATCCGAAACACTTGAATCATTGGCAGGGCAAATTATCGAACCAAATAATTTACGTTTCTTCACATCTTGGTGATTTCCATCACTAACGAACCTGCCCTTCTTGTTTTTCTCGCGTGAGGCCATTCTCACGGACGACTAATTTGTGAGAAATAATTTGAAATATTTAATCGATTGATTTTACGCAACAGTCGAAGTACTACTCAACTGACACCGGTCACTGAGAAAATTTACATTTCGTGAAACTAGCGCTTGCGCAGAAATATGCGCGTAAACTATTGTAATATACTCCTTTAAGAGCTAATAATACATTACGGGATTTTAAGAATACAGTGAATTTTCGCCGTCCCATTAGTGATCATTTTCCGTTTATTAAGTAATGATATGCCACTTAACAAGGTAAGTTTGACATGTGAAGTTGGCTTATCGTTGTTATAGTTCCAACAGACTAGGAACACTGACTTATGGTCTCTGCTTCACCACAAGAACAAGAAGAATGTTCAGTTATGATTTTCGAAATAAATCATGGTTAAATGACTATTTAGACGAAGACAGATTTCAAGTACGTGAATCTGTCGAGTTCTCTAATCACTATATGGAATGCAAAAGTATCAGAACGATATCTGTTGCCGACAGAGTGGTATGAATGAGGTTTTAAAGGAGATTTTTAATTGAAAACGTCAAAAGTTCATTAATTGTGACCGCGCTATATTTTAGTTTTTCCTTTTTTTATTTTATCTTTCAATTTTTTATTCACATCATTCTATATTATCCGTGTACTGTGGTATTTAATCATTGTACACACGTGAAGTTGCAAATGAACCATTACAAATACACGTCCTGGTAAAAATGAATCTGGTCTATTCCATCTTTTAACACGATTATTTGTCGGAATTAAAAAATAGTAGAGTCTAAATGATAGACTGATGAACATTACAGTACTGTAATAATAAAGTGGATTAAAATAGTAATAAAATCATTTGTAGTAGCAAAGAAAGCATTTGTATGTATAGAGTAGTTTTCCAAGCATATAATGCATGTAAACATTGGGTTTAATTAATTTTTTATATGTTATAATTGTTGTTCTGAATAAAGTTAATGCTTTGTAATGTTGTGACAAGAAAAATAACCTTTGGGAATAAATTACACACTTTCCTTGAGTATTCAGAAAAGTGATTTTCGTTTATAGACTATAGCTGTCCAAACCCAATAGACTCCCATTTTAACTGTTTCTCACATTTTGAATTGACTATTGCGTCAAGGCCTTAAAATATTACTTTATTACTTTTTTATAGGCTCTGGAATGTTGTCAAATGAATACTACGGAGATAAATTGTTGTTCATTTCATAAAAAATCCACTTCGCAAATTTTGAACGGTCTGCTAGATTTTGTTCTATTTAGGTTCGTTATAGGGTGTAACAAAAGTACAGGTTTGCAGGCTTGGTTAAATCTTTTACAGTTCAACTATTTAGCCTTTGCTCTTTGATCGGCCTGTTTAAGGAGTTATTAAGATTTCTGGGGTACTCTTTAATAAGGAGCTCGACAAGCTTTTTGGTTCATTCTTGATATCTTGTTTCCGCTTATTTAACTTCGGTTACTCTGTTCTCTAAGAGGTCAATTTTTTACCTAACTTTTTCTCTTGACGATGTCATTTACTACCTATATGTTTGTGTGCTTTTGCATTCAGCATTGTCGAGCTGACTTGTTGGTTGGAATTAATTTACAAGGCAACTTGTGTTTGTTTTGAAATATGCATGTCAGTTTAAAAAAAAATACAGATAAAAATATTTTGTGGAGTTGGCAATATAAGAGTTGGATTTTGTTTTTTTTTTAATTTGAAGGGAGGTAATTTGCACAAAACGGATATTTAAATAACTTTATCATATTTCTTTGCACCAGTGAAAGTTAATGATTGTGTTTTTCCTTCAAAACATGCCATAAATTTCTAAATTTGACAGACAAATAATCTGTTTCAGACCATTATGTTAAATCTTCCAGCTTTTTCAAATGTCCAGATATATACAAATACCACAAATTAAATAACCGATAAAATATGGCATTAATGAACCAAATATTCGAATTTGAAAAAATGTACGTTTTCATTTTTGCTCGGTATTTTTTGCTACAACATAAGATACATATTTCGAAATCATATTTTAGCAACAACATGTCAAGTCAAAAAATAGACTTGGGACATTGGTTGTTTATTGGATAAAGTAAATCGTCGGTCCCTTGGGTATTTGAGTTATCGCAATTGGAGTGTATTTTTAAAGAAGCTTATTAAGGCGCAGGCTAAAACAACAGTCGTAAGACACATAATTATGTAGATCAAACTCTTTAAACAGTTAAACCATCTGGTTAAAAGATATTCCGTATTAAGAAAACGTTAACAAATTCTTCGAATACTTGTTCTTTCGAAAGAGCAATCCTGTTTTCAAGGTCGTGTATATGTTGCCGCATTCGTTGTTGTTCTTCTGCCATTTCTCTCAGTTGCTTTTGAGTCTCTTCAATTACTTTTAACAAATGTTCTTCAGCTTTCTGCATGATATCAAAATGTAATAATTATAATAAAGTTTATGAAAGCAACTAAAAATCTTGTCATAAATTGACATTACTGTGATTGAACAATATCCAAAAACTATATTGGCTGGGCTATTGAAACCACAATCTTAAAACTGGCAGAAAAATGAAAACAAAGACAATTTTAGAAGTACTACTAACATAGTTCATAAGTATCGCGCTCAATGACCTTCAAAGGACGTTACTGATAACAGCACTGATTAAATGTACAGGGAGACTTTTTAAAGACACCACACGGCACAAACAACGCTACTGTGAAATTGAAATAGATGAAAATGAAAGCAATCTAACACGACACATATGAAAATATTGTAGGCTCGGTTTGACTGAGCAAGTTGAGAGAAAGAGAAAGGTAATTTTAGAAGTACTAGAAATATACTACTCAAAACTAGATAGGGATCGCATTTTGGTTTATTTCCGAATTATTGCCCCTACCAAGTTTCAACCGCTTTTCCGCTTCACCAGTTTGTCGGCACATTCCTTCTTTGGAACAAAGCTGATGCCACATGAACACATTTTCAGAATTACAGCAAATGTTATATTGTTTTAACCTTATGAAAGGAATAAACACAAACTTTTAAATGATCTTTATCAAATTTTGAGTAGTATACATACAAGTAGTGTTTGCCCGATTGTCGCCGACAATCGATAATCAGTCGGATAACTTCAACGTCGGCGACAATCGAATCCAATTTTTCAGAATCGATGTCGCTAGGTTAGGCGGATGAATGTTTCTCTCTTTTCGGTAGTAGCTTGCCGGTAGTTTCTTTCTGATTATTTCTGAAGGGAGGTAATCCATCAAGACAGTAATGGATGGCAACAATAACGAAGACCTTTTTCCTTACCCGGGAAGGACGACTTCCCGGGTCTGGAAGTATTTTTACTTCCGAAAAATGAAAGATGGAGCTCCAGTTAAAGAAAATTTAGACATGAACAGAGTCATTTGCACGCTTTGCAGGAAATCCTACGCCAATAAATGTATGAAAATAATACCCCACCCACACTATCACGCTTGTTATGGTTATGTTACCCAAGATATTTTAAAGCCAATTTCGATTTGAGTTCCCATTTTTGATACTCGGTACAACAACTGGACATACAATTTTAGAGCTTACTGAACCCTCCTTTTTCAGTTTAATAATTCTGCATTTTTTTGTGAGAAAAAGTTGATTCTGTGAGAAAGGAGTGGTGCTGTTTGTCAGTGTTTATTTTCCATTTTAACATATATTAAATCAGTATCTACTGATTTGTTTATAACAAAAACTAAAACAGCTAATGAAATAACATGTTCCGATTATCCGATTATCAATCGGTTGAGCCAAGCCGATTTTCTCCAATAATCGATTCTGAAAAATCCAGTCGATTCCTAACACTACATATAAGTATCGTGCTTAACGACTTTTAAAGAACGTAAACGACAATAGCGCTGATTGAAAGCTTGGGGATATATTTGACAGCCGCCACAAGGCACAAACAACGCCACTGTGATATTGTGATAGGTGAAAAGGGAACTTTGTAAACGAACGAAAACGACAAATATGAAAATCTTTCATGCTCAGACTCAGGCTCAGTTTGATTGAGCGTCTTCGGGAACAGCAATGCATATAACACCGCCTAACCCCGGCTCAATACCGTATACTGTTTTTATTTCGCTAGCATTATATTTTCGCTATTTTTGCGAACCTCTTGAACGAGCTAAAAAAATAAACGCTTAAAATTCCCAACTTAACTTTCGCGAAATGCACTAGATTGTACGGTACGCTTGATTAAAACTGCCGTTAGTCGAGTATATCCTTTTGTGCACAAATTTAGTAAACTCTTCGGGCAGACTAAAATAGGCCTATCTGCGGTGGTCACGGTCATTATTCCGTCGATAAAAACGGATGTCAATTATGCTACATGCAATTGGTCTTGATGTTGAGAAGATTTGAGTAAAGTTTCATGAAATTCCTTCTAGGGGTTGAAAAGTTATGGACCGGACACGAAATGTGCACGAACGGAAGGACGCACGGACGGACAGACGGACGAAGACCATTCCTATATCCCCCAGCAGCTATGCGGTGAGGGTTAAAAAGTCATTAAAGCTGGGTGTTAAATCCCTCAGTTGATGGCAAGATAAAGGAGTGGAAAAGGATCTAAAGGGGAAGACGGACAGCCCAGTATGAAAAAAAAGCATTTACAAAATGCATCACTTGTGCAGCATGCTCAATTCATGGGCATAACTTTATATAAATGGACAGTTGTTTACTTTTAAATTTTTTTAGAAAAAAAAATCTGATAACACAGAGGTGCGAATAAAGACACAAAACGTGTAATACCTGTCTCTCCGAATTCTTCATTTCAATCGCCTCTGTCAGGAAGTCGATTTGTTGCTTGAGATGTATATTTTCTTGTCTCTTTTTTATAATTGTTTTTTATTTATGTTACTTGGTTTTCTCGACTTTTCATCACCATTCTGAATGAAATGTTAATATTAATATTAATATAAAATTATTAATATAAAATTTATTAAACAAAAACCCTTTCACCAGGCATCCAATTCTTTGAATGAAATTAAAACAAAAATATAGTTTAAACATTTATCGTTTGGGATGGTACAAAATGGTACTGTTTATTGGTGTAAAAAATAAGTTGCGCTCAACCAGGGGCTAGGTGGCGTGGGAAGTAATAGGCATTTCCATTACTGTCCATAAACAGGCTCAATCAAACCGGGCCTGCACTATTTTCATATTGTCGTGTTTATGAAATTATTTTCTGCAAGTGGATAGAACCTTTGAAGTGTTAATTTTGCACCCCTTGTTGCTGATCTGTTTTTATACTGTTAGAGATTTTGTGTTATCTCTTTCTATCGAACATCAAGATGATATTATAACAGCTTTTAACAACACATCGAGGTACCTTGATGATTCATTAAATATAGATAATAACCATTTTCCATCACTGGTTAAAAGATTTATCCTAAAGAACTACAACTTCATAAAGCGAACAATTCAGAAAAGCAAGCAAACTTTCTTTATCTAAATCTGTACATTAAAAATGGTTACCTCACTTCTAAAATATATGATAAAAGAGATGATTTTAATTTTAATATAGTAAATTTTCCGTTTTAAGACGGCGATGTTCCTCGTGCAACATCTTACGGGGTTGATATCTCACAGCTTGTTTGCTTTTCTAGAGCTTGCAACAATGTTAATGATTTCAATGAACGTAATTTTTGCATTACAGAAAATCTTTTATAACATGGTTATCGGTGTAACAGATTAAGGAAAACCGTTTGCAAGTTTTATCGCCGATACCCAGATCTAATTAAAAAAAACAAGTTCAGTTTAAAATCACTGCTGCAACAAGAAATTTCACAGCAAGTTTTTGTGGAGATTTAATTTATAAACTTAAGAAGATAAAAGGCAATGTCAATTTCTCCCGGTTATTCGTAAAAACCATCTGTAAATTAAAAAAAATATCAACATGATATTTTACAGCGCTCCGCAGGCCTGGTGTTTAACCCATCTACAGTTGATCATTATGCTTAACTCATTGGTTGCACGACGGAGGCAGGGTTTAAGAGTTTATGAAAGTTTATGGGAAAATCGTTTATTAAAAGAACCTAGAGACTCGATTTGTTTCTTGTATACCTGTCATCGTGTTCTTGCTGATTTTACTCCAGGAGCTCTGGTCTCGTATCGGTAAAATCATTGAGTACCCACCCTTTGGCTTTACAAAGCTATTAGCTTCTTATGTTTTATATGTCTGTTTGCTTTTGCAGGCAACATTGTTGAGCCGGTGAGTGGGTTGAAGTTATTTCACCAAGACAACTTGTACTTGTTTTGTGATTTGAGAACCTGTTGGGGCAAGTGTGAGGTTGGTGCACCCTAGAACCTGGTTTAAACCCACAATGGCAATTTGATTTGTCACTGACCGTTCCAAGGCGGTAACCCTTCGGGTTCTCAGTTTTGTTAATGGTAGTGTCTTTTTGAAACTGATCATTTTATTAACCATGCTCTCTTCCCCCGTCTCTTCTTCTTGACTATGTGGGGAGGCTGTTTCTTTCTGAATGTGGCAATTCCTGATATGCATTTTTCACCTTCTTATATGTTTGTGTGCTTTTGCATGCAACATTGTTGAGCTGATAGGTGAGTTGGAGTAATTTCACCAAGGCAACTTGTACTTGTTTGTTAATATGAGAACCTGTTTGGGCAAGTGTGAGGTTGGTGCACCCTAGAATATGGTTTAAACCCCCGTAGCAATTTGTTTTGCCACTTACCGTTCCAAGGCGGTATCCCTAAAGGTTCTCTTTTTCGTTAATTGTTTGTGGCGCCCTTTTTGAATTGGCATACATATATTAAACATGCTCTCTCTCTCTCTTCCTCTCTTCTCTTTCGCTGCGTGTTAAGGCTGTGTTTTGTGAGTGTGGCGATTCCTGATAAACATATTTTCCTTTTTGGAATTTCCAAATATGAATAAATTTCTTTATACTATTGAAAAAAGTCGATCAACCGACATGTTTCTAGAATTTGAAGTTAACGTGTCGGAATTCCACTTACTTTCTACATCTGGCGACTTAAAATGCTCTTATTATCTGTACATTGTATTGTAGGCCTATGTCCAACTATACACAAACAAGGATTCGACGAATAAAAACATCATTAAGCATATAAATCAATTAGTAGAAAACAAGAAACTAACCACAATCGCAAATAGCTAACCACAAACCAAATTTTCAATTAAGTATGTCGGAAACTGAGCTGAGTACACTTTCATGCCGTAGGGCTATCATTAACTTTTTAAACTTCATCGTTTCTACATATTGAAATTTTCTACGTTGGTAGGATTTTAAATGCTTTTGGAGAATGACTGCAATCATGAAACGACACCCAGGTACATATAACATGGCACTTCTTGAACATGATCAATATACCTGCATTTCTTTTTTACCTTTCTTTGTATACGAGTGCCTCCATTTTTATCTAAAACAAAATAATGTAATATTAGTGAGTTGTCGCATTTTCAGATAGAAGCATAACGTTTAAAGAGAATGATATTGTAACACTAAAATAACAATAAGTACACAATAATAATATGCAAGAAATATCAAAACGGTATACCCCATTAAAATGAATTCTTAGATGTAGTTATGTACGGCTCATTATAAGAAGACTGTTTATTACAACGCAATCAAAACTTATAGAGTATGATATTAAAGGAAAGATAATACTCGCTAGCCTTAGTTTGTATAAAGACATCAAACATCGACTGAAATTACAAACAACCAATTTAATATTTTTAATATTGTTTATTGTATTTTCTGCCAGTGGATAGAACTTTTAAATTTATTGCTTTTTAAGTTTTGTCATTCTGCATAATTATCTCAGGGATAGATTTTACTGACCTCCCAAGTATATTTAGAGATAAAACTGTTCAATCAGCTGTACCTAATTATTTCAAGAATACTGAAACACCCATCGTTTGCTATAAATACAACAAGCCAATTAGAAACACAATTTTCAATTACAATAAAACTACTTCGGATTTACAGATTGTTGAAAATACACCGAAATCTTGAGAAAGTTCAAATTCAAAATTTTACTATCGACCTGCCGGTCATATCGTTACTGGGAATCTAATTCGCACACAGCTAGAGGCACTTTCATTTGAAATTCCCACTAGCGCTATTTGTGCTGTGTGGCGGCCGTAAAAAGTCTCCCCGTACATATAGTCAGAACTGTTATCAGTGAAATAACCCGTTACCGATGTCATGTAGTGATGGTTACGTAAATCAGTGCTATCCGAACAACCTTTTGTCCCGGCTAGCTCCGTTGGTTGCGTCGCACTAATTGCAGGGCTAGGCTCTGTCGCCGTGACGGTGCGGGTTCGCTCCCAGCTAGAGGCACTAATTGAATGTTATCAAACATAATATAATTCGTCATATAATTTCCAAAGGTCCAAAATATAGAATTCCTTCGGACATCAACTTTAATACCTGTCGTGTGGAATTTGCAGAGTCTTTAAACTCTTTTTGAAATAAAATATGCAAACGAGAACATGCTAAGCCTAATGCTCTTTCTCATTGGAAAAAAACTTGTCAAATATTCAATATAACTGACACTCGAATATCTTTGTATAACAGAAACTTAGATTTATTATCACCATGACCTCGTTTTAACTGTCGTCATTTGAAAATGGGAGTTTAAGACTTTAATAACAGATTTGTTTTAACACCTGCTGAGGAGGCTTCTAATAATGTAATTATACGCCTTTCCAATAAACAGTTTCGCAGTTCTGTACGAGTTACTTCCCGCGACCGGAAATCAATTCAAAACGAGGCTCTGTGTGATAGCTGAACGATCGGACTAATGGCTTAAGCACATAATACCTAACATTATCCACTATATTGCAGGTCTGCGTTCGTCGCCGGCGGTGAAAAAAATAAGTTGCTGGTCTGTTATTCTAGCCAGACTTTTTTATTTTCACTATTTGTTAGATATTTAGATTATTAATGATTTAAGAACATGTACCATTCTTGTTGATAGTCGGCAGAATGAAACGCAATTTTGACAAACATCAGCATAAATTTTACCAATTCTGTACAACAATTTCTTCATAATATCTTTTCTGCTGAAAATATATTTTACTGGTGTGAATGTTGCAAATTGCTAAGACTGGTAATGCGCTATTATCTGGAAAGCGTGATATGTCAAGATCTGGTTTCATGATCTGTAGACAAAAAATATAATCTTAATTTGTTGATACCTACACATTGAACAATAGAATTGTCCTAAAAATTCATGGTCAACGAATAAATAATTTGAATTTTTAAAATGTTACGTATACTTCACAACACAATATGATTGATTCTGTCTTGAAATAAAACAGCATCGGTAATCTGATTGTTTGTTGTAGAAGTATCATTCGTAGAATAAAATCCAAGCCCAAACACTTAATTAAACATATATAAAATGTTTTGACAAGATTTGTTTCTTACTGATGGCTTTTGTTTCTATAACGTGTCGTAATGTTGATTAAGAATCCATATAAGTGCTAAATCAAATACATTTGCTGGCACATCCAGTAGTTAAAGGACTCCGAAATACTTAAGAATTAGGAGGTGTAGATACCTTGCAAATAGTAATTACACGATCTCTATTGGTCAATGATATCTGCCCCTTTAAGTAAATGACAGATGACCCCGTGTGCGAGACAATTTGACATGTTTATGGTATGCCGCCTTCAAAATCAATCGCCGCCGACATAATCATAACCTGATGACAGTAGTTGATTAGACACACTAATCCGGAAACGAGACTCAATTAAACCGTGGAGAGAACACTGCGACTGGCTGTTAGTTCAAGTCGTTTAGTGTTTAATAATGACTTGACACTTTAAGTCAAAGAAACTTGATTGTTTTATAAATTATTTTCAAAATTATCATGACGCTGATGTATTATTACTAATTCAAAGAGAAAATATATTTTTCAAAAAAGAATTTTATGATAAAAAAGAAAGTTACATTGTCCCTATTACGTTAATACAGCGAGCAATCATTTTTCCCGTAGAGCAGTCACGTGACTGGACAGGGGAGGTAACCAAATAAATTCATCGAATTATTGGAAAGGCGTATAGTGTGACGTATACACTAGTTTTATATTCATACTAAAGAGCTTAATAGCACATATGCTTATTCACTGACTTCTTCATCCGAAGGTGATATTGTTACTGCACACAAAATTTAGAATCAGTGTTGAGCCGAAGCAAGACAAAATACCTACTATGTATAAATTGCCTAGAATGCACAAAACCCCGTACAAAGCCAAATTTATTGCAAACTCTAGTTCTTGCACAACTACTATATTATCTGTGCTTTTAACAGCTTGTCTTACAGACATAAAAGATCAATTGTAATTAGGTATTGCGAAAAGGTTTTTGAAACTACTGGCAAATATTTATTTTGATCTATAAAAAATTCAAATGACGTGTTAAAGAAGCTTAAATCAAATACTTTTCAGGCGTTCTGTTTGTCCACTTATGATTTCTATACTTTATATTACACTTCTCTCCCTCATAATTTAATAAAAGACAAGCTATTCAGTTTCATTGAAAAAAGTTTGTTAGAAAAAATAAAACCTTTATCGCTTGTCATGAATATAGGGCACATTATGCTAACCGTTGTATAGAGATGTTCATGAAAGCTGTTTGAAATCGATAATGAACGTCTGTTTAAATATTTTATTCGATATGTCGGCTAATACATGTGATAAGAAGAGTTTTGAATTGAAGCAAACCAATTTTGAATTGAATTATTTTAACAAAAATATTTTACACAAATAAGATTGTTTAAGAATGTTCTAGCAAAATGACATTTTATCAGCCTTGTCATTATTTCTAGACACAAGTCTTGCTTGCGGTATAACTGAAGCATAATTTATCACAAAAACGTTAAAAGAAGTGAAATATGCATATAAGGGATAGCCACATCCAAACAATACTGCCTCCCCTTATAGCTGAAGTGTAGAGAGGAAACGACAGCATTAGCTTACAAAATAAATGCTTTTTGAAAAGACACCACGAACGACTATCAAACAATATATCTTGGTTAAATATATGCAGCCCATCCAAACATCGGTAAATGTTTCATGCAAGAGCCCATAAACATATAAAACACAAGAAGCAAAAAGCATTGTCAAACAAACATTCTCACAAACTCCGGAAAATGGAACAATCTTATAAAATAAACTCCGAAAGATATTGCACGTAGAACATCACCATCTTAAAATTAAAAAATAACCATATTTAATTAAAATCATCTCTTTAGTATGTTTAGTAGTTATTTAGCTTGTATATTGATACAGTGTATCCGCCAAACCATAATTACACGCCTAACACATGCAGTAAGTTATCATTCAATCGATATATACATGAGAAAGTTACAGCATAGACCCAAACAATTAGACCGAACGCACAAACAGACAGTGCGATTATACTAGGCCTATGTTCTGTGGCATAACAGGAAAGAATAGAACAGGTATGCTTTTTTAATATTGAAGCAAAAAATGGCATCTGTATTTTACCTTTACATCTAGCATCCTTAAGCGTTACCGGATGCTATAATTGAGGAATGTAATGCCTCGAATCTATTTGCTCCCAAATTCTGAAAAGAAATTAAAGTGAAGAATAATAATTAATATTCTTTTAAGTTAAATCCATGCACACCCAAGTCAAGTTTTAAAAAATAGACAAGGTTGTCACATGTACAGTATGTAAATAAAATTTTACAAAAGGAAATAAGATACGCTAACAAACACCTTTAGAAAACGAAATGTAACAAGGATGAGAAAATATGATATTGTATTATATTACATTTTCATAAGCACTTATCTTTCATAAATTACAGTGTACCTATTAACAAAAAAATTAAACATGGATTTTAGTTTTACAAGTGGCAACCAATCACTGATCATCTAAGTGATTTTTGGTTGTTAATTTTTTTACACGTTTTAAAGAAGCAAAGGAACAGCGTATTTGTCTCCCTCGTATGATCTTAAGTTTATATCCGTATTTACATATGCTACCTTGATGTGGTAGACGTACATGTAACACACCACCAAAGATTCATGGATTCTGAATTTTAGCAAATGTTCAAATAAACCCTGATTTCAATAGTTATGTTAGTAGATGATACAACAAAAGTGTCAATTTTCTACAGAAATCATTCAAAGCGAGGCTTATGTCGAGTTTTAAATTGATTTTTGTTTATTTTTTAATTCTAATAAATGTGCCTTTATGTCGTCTGGTAGCCTTTATGTCGTCTGGTAGAGCATGAATTCAGACCCACATGTTGGTACAAAAGCTATTCCTAACTGAATGTTTTAATCTAGACTTGACCGGACAAATTGTCTAGAAGACTAAAACCAACTGTAACAGTAGTGTTTTGTATTAAAGAAATCAATTTATGACATCATTTTATGTAAAAGTTCTTTGCGGCACAACAACATTGTTTTTGCTGAATGTAATCATAATTTGAATTGTAAATGTGTTTTAACGTTTTTTTTCTTTTGTTTTGGTATATTTAATTAAGGGTAAAACCAATGATATTTTTATATGGATATCGGCATCTGTGCCAATGTGATTCGATTTTATCGAACTTGAAAACGGCTTTGTTGCTGATGTTAATCAAATTTCTAACTAACCTTTCGCAATAACCACGGATTGTTGTTTTACTTTTTCATACTATATTTTAAGAAATGAAAACTTTTATTACATACCGATATGACGTTCGATAGTTCTGCTATGATGTCGCCGTTGGACTTCTGTGCTTTAATTCTATCCAATTCTCGCTGTGTTAAAACTTTGTTGCAGATTAGAACGCTACTTAACAAACTAATTTTCTTTTTAATGAGATCTTCAAAATGGGTTTTGACAAAATCACGAACATTACTTCCTAAAGGAGTTAATGTCTGTGGGTTAGCAGTAGCCATCTCAGTTATGGTTATTAGCCAATACCCCAGGTTGCTTTCGTAGATCTTTGTTGCACTGTAGCATAAGAATTCTTGTCCTTTTATCTGAAAAAAAAAATACAACATCAAACTATTGCCTTCATTGACTTAATGTCGTAAACTCCCAACTAATTCATGAATACGATAACCAATATCAATAAATTCCAAATCTTACTAGGATTACTTATAAAATATTTCGTCAATAAAGTAACTGATAACGTAAACCAGTTTAAAAGACAACTTAATCATTTAAAATATTTTTATAGCGCGATCGATGATATACCATGACAAAGAAAGTGAAATAAGCATATCAGAAATTGCCACATTAAAAGACACAGCCTCACCCCCCCCCCACCCCCCAAAAAAAAACAACAACAAAACAACAACAACAACAAAAACATCAACAACAATAACAATAACAAACAAATTTCAAACAAGCACCACAAGCAATTAACGAAAATGAGAAACCGATAGGTTACCTTGGAACGGTCAGTAGCACTATGGTTTTAATTAAACCAGGTTCTAGGGTGCACCAACCTCACACTTGACCTAAGTGTTAAACACCAGACATCGACATAATATACAAACAGTATGCACAAAGTACTTTGTGCAAAACTTGATTTGCTTATTTTTTTAATAATTACATTTTTAGCACACTGGTATACAAAAAGCAATTCTCAAGTAAAAAAAATCATTGCATCCCCTACAGTTGTGATTTTTTTCTCATCTTTTTATCATTAAAATTTGATGAAATCTAAAGGAAATGTTGTGGTTTGCAATTCATTTGCACCGAAATAACTGGGCACCTTGAACCAACACTTTCTTCTTCATTTTATTCATAACGTGTTAATGTATATTTGAAGAAGAAAATTCCATCCTTCTCGCATTTTTGTGTGCAAAAAGTTTCTGAGTGGCTAAGAAATTTCGGATGATGCGATACTCTGTTAAAATAAAATTGTAGATATGTAACAGCCTTTCAAAGAGAACAAAATTTATTTATTTCAACAAAATAGACCAGTAATACGGATTCGTTTTTTAATATTTCTGACCAAATTAGCGTCTTTTTCGAATAAGTCGTATTTAAAGTTATGTTGACTTATTTTAATTTTAATTCTAAATAATTGAGAAGTAGGCACTTATCAAACATATGTAATGACAATATTTTCCTATTTTCGTTTTTTTTTTCTTATAATGATAAAATATGCAAGAATGAAGTTTTCTTTTGCATTTACGAATAAAATCAGTATTTTTAAATATCAAATGTAAAGTAGAGTCACCAAAGAGCATTTTGTGGCACTTTCGCGGTCTTCGGGCGTCGACCGTTTCATTGTTATAAATTCACCCGAGTCCAATCGTTCACTATAGGTCCCAGGAGGAGAACGCATGGATAGACCGCTTTTTCAGGAGGGAATTGGGTACTGTGGTAAGTAAATCGTCCTGCATTTCTTTGATAATGCATATATCAGATAAAGACAGTTCCTATGCTGATCTCCTTTATTTACTCTAAACAATGATCATCTCACATTCGCCAAATTTTTGGTTTCTTCTGAGATCATTCTCCACAACTGCACTAGAAAACCGCAAAAAATGGCAAAATCACTCTTTAAAAGCCAATATTTTGATAATTAAGCAAAATTCTGGGCATTTGTTTCGTTCTAAAGATTCGTTTTACACTTGTCTTCGTATGTCATGAGCCTCCACTATTTTAAAGTCATTTTAGGAGGATGTAGACCACAAGTTAGAAAACTTTCAAAATGAATGCATGGATAGAAGTTTTCATCAATTTTTCAAATGTCGCATGGGCAGGAGGCATTTTAGAAATCTACGTTTTTTTTCGTGAATATCCCATATAAAATCAAAAATTTGACCGCCATATTCCAAATACTATATCGAAATGACTAAAACATTACTTATAATTATATATAGACTATTGCCACTTTCATATTTATTAAAATAATGCTAATAAGTAAAGTTAATAGGTTGAATTTGATAAGCAAGTTAATGCACAATATTTACTACTACGCTTAGTCCGTTGACCAGCTCTTTTTCCTCGTACAGTATAAAAAGCGTACAGTTCAATGTAAAACCTCACATTCAAGAGAAACCGAGCATCTATACTTAGTAATATTATCTGGACGAACTAAGAGTCATAACTTATAAGTACTATTTAACTATTACTTGATGACCTTTACAACGTACATTTATTCCAACCCAAAAGAATAATGGGCCCGGCTTCAAATAGACGTTTACAGCGAATGTTGAGTACCATGTGGCCCGGCTTCAAATATAGGTTGTTTGCTAACGTTAAGTACCAGCTCAAGCTATATATAAATGAGTATATAAATAGATAGATCTATATATAGATTATAGATATATAGAGTACATAAATAGATCGATGGGTTGGTGTTTTCTTTTCAACAAAATAAATGGGCATTGAAAGTTTATTGTTGTAAGCAGTTATAGAAAGAGTTACATGTAGTAAGAGACATTGTTCAGATAGTTATTCTTGGCAGATATTGAAGTTTGTGTTTTGTTTACAAACATTGGCGATCACGTGACTTGATTTTGGCGCGTGAATTTTACCTATATATGATGGTTATTTGTTTACAAATGTTTCTGATGTTATAATTAACGGTTCTAGTGGATTTCTGTTTAACAAGGAGAATCTGATTTCGCGTCTATTAAGTAAATAATGATTGTATAACCATTTTTGTAGGTATTTTGTTGTTGTTCAGAATAATTTGGTTTGAGGGGTATTGCTGTGTGACTCACCACCCACAACCCTTAACCCCTTGGTTTACGGGATCAAGATGCTGTGTCCGAATATAGTAGTTTGTATAGATTTTCATCCTAAAAGTACAAAAAATTACCATGCACGTGGAAGGACAATTTTGAAAGGAACTGTTTAGTTTATATAGAGAAAATTCATTGTAATGTGGTTATTGCTATGATAATTTTTAAATTTCTGTCAACTCCTTCATGAAAATTAAATTTTGGTGTAACTTTCCACAAAGTGCAAGGTCTAACAGTTATTATAAGATGTCAGAAGTTTCGATTACATGATAAATATTTCCAAGTCAATCACGAAAACTGTATAGGCCCTATGGTATCGCTTATTACCGATACGAAACTAGAGACTGATCTAAATGATAATTTAGCAATTCAGAATAAAATATTGTAAAATGTAACAGTCAAAAAGTCGATTAAATGTGGGATATTCACGAAAAAAGCGGATTTCTAAAATGCCTTATGCCCATGAGTTTATTTGGACAATCGATGAAAACTTCTACCCGTGCGTTCATTTTGAAAATTTTCTAATTTGTGGTCTAAATCCTCCTAAAACGACTTTCAAGTAGAACGAAGAGGCTTATGACATACGAAAACAAGTGTAAACGAATGAAATGAATGAATGAAAACAAAATGCTCAGAACTTTGCTTAATTATAAAAATATTAGCTTTTAAAGAGTGATTTCGCCATTGCGATTTTCTAGTGCAGTTGTGGAGAATGTTCGCAGAAGATACCGAAAAATTGCCAAATGTGAGATAATCATTGTTTAGAGTAAATATAGGAGATCAGCATAGGCAATCTCTATATCTGATATATGCATTATCAAAGAAATGCGAGACGATTTACTTACCACAGTACCCAAATCCCTCCTGAAAAAGCGGTCTATCCATGCGTTCTCCTCTTGGGACCTACAGTGAACGATTGGACTCGGTGAAAGTGGTGTTGTGTTTTGTTAGATTATCCGATGTCGGTGAACATATGGACAAAAATATCGATCGCAAAAAACTTAATTTCGATTGCCGCACCGGGATTAGATCTACGTATCATACAGCGTAAGCCAACTGGATGACGATATACGTAAAACTAATGCACGGGTTTCAAATAATTGTTATTGATCTATCATATTTAACATAATGTCAAACTTTCTTTTAATTACATGGAAGAGTATGGAAGCATATTTGCGCCACAACTTAACTATATAAAATAACGTGAAAAAATGGAGGATTTCGCAAAAAGGTTTTTTTTGTTTTCGCGAAAACAGATAAATTACACACGAAAGAAATTAACACGAATTTATTCCTGATAATGCTCTAAATTGCCTCAACATAAAGATATAGTATCCATGAAAATAATGGAGGATTTCATGAAAACAGATTTTTTTCTCGAAAACAGATAATTTTTTTCGCGAAAACATCCATAATTGTCACGTTATTTTATGTGGTTAAGTTGTGGCACAAATATACTTCCATAATTTTAAGATAACTGGCATCTTTCGTGAAATTGTTACGCTTTCATAAAAAGTTATCTGTTTTTCGTTTCACGAAATCTGATCGTGAAATCTTCCATTATTTTCATGCAACAATATCTTTCGTAAAATGTTTAAGGTTTCGTGAAAAGTTATGTGTTTTCGTGAAATCCTCCATTATTTACATGAAATCTTTATCTTTATGTGTGGCAGTTTAGATCTTACAGAAATAAATTCGTGTTAACATAACCTTTTTTTAATCGTGAAAATATGGATGTTTTCGCGAATTTTTTTTTGCGAATTCCTCCATTATTTTCACGTTTTTTATGTGGTTAAGTTGTGGCACAAATATGCTTCCATAGTAGGGTATTTTTACTATGAGATATTCAAAATTAAAAAGTGTGCACTAAGAACTTTTGACAAGTGTAAAATTATAAGTTCTTTCCATTGGTTTAATTTCTTAATTCTTATTAAAGATAATAGTACAGGTCAGTAGCTACGTAATAATTTCTCAGGAAATGTACTGTTTTTCATTTTCATATGCTCTTAACCGATGTTTTAACAATACCTATAACATCATTTTAATTTCTGCGCATGAGTCAACTCTTCAAATCCTCCGACTTTGACAGGTCCGGTATTTTCGGTTTGTCCGGGTTTTAGTGTTACCCTCAAAATCCAGTAAACAAGTTGATACCATCTGTTGTGATAAAACACTACTTTAACGAGGTAAGAAACGTTGATGCTTATTCAAAACAAAAAGAACCTAGTCGTGAAGTGTATTTTGTCATCTAACAAACTAGTTACGTCAAAATAAAGCGAGTATTATGATTAATCCACTCAGGTGTTAATGAGTTCGGACACGCTCATATTCGGATACAACAGGTCAAAGGTACGAACACAAGGTGCCGTGGTTTATATGACCATAATGATAATTTAGAGCCTCTTCAATTATTCCATAAATCATGACAAGGACAAAATAATCCAAATATATTATTTTTTAAAGTGGATATCGGGTCCTACTAAAAGCCACTAAGGACCACTAAGGACCTTTTATAGTCACAAAGGGTTGAAGTAGGGGCATGGGGTATCACTTAGGAGTGCCCAGAGCCACTGAATACTGTTAAGGAGGCACCAATAACAGCAGATTGCAAGGCATATAGTTCTTGTACAAGGCACAAAGTAGTCATACAACAGACATTAAGTACATGTAGAATCCATTTAAGAAGCACTAAACACATGAATAAAATATGCGAAACCTTCATTTAGACATTTAATCCTTTCCTCCATATATACGCATATGCTACCAGTGTAGATCCAGATCAGCCTGCACATCTGTGCTGTCTGATCAAGATCTGCACTGGTCGCATTTTGGTCAGAAAAAACTTAACAAATCAAATAGCAAACATTTATGATCCTGATCAGAATGCACGATGTGCCAGCCAGACTTCCCGAAAGTTGCCAGACCGAAGGACCTGTCTGGTAAAAATTCAGCCGGTCAGACATATTTTCAAATGTTATCTGACCGAATGTCAGACAAAAATTTGAACTCCTAATACTTTATTATACCTTTTTAACATGTTTTGGTCTGACAGAATTTGTTTCGGTCAGACAGTTTTTCACATCTTGTCTGACCAAATGTCTGACACTTTTTTTCAACTTTAGGGAAGTCTGGTGCCAGCTGATCTGGATCTAAACAGTTCAGCCATGCATTAAAGGTGTGTCTATCAAGGAAAGTGTTAAGCACCTTCAGAGGCACTGATCAAATGTAGGATCCTTTTGGGAGCCATAAAATAGACTTTAGGCACTAAGGAAATCTCATAGCATTTCAGAATGCACTAAGTAAATCTCATAGCCTTTTAGAAGGCACTAAGTAAATCGCATAGCATTTTAGAACGCACTTAGTAAATCTCATAGCCTTTTAGAACGCACTAAGTAAATCTTATAGCCTTTTTGAACGCACTGAGTTAATCTCATAGTCTTTTTGAACGCACTGAGTTAATCTCATAGCCTTTTAGAAGGCACTAAGTAAATCTCATAGCCTTTTAGAAGGCACTAAGTAAATCTCATAGCCTTTAAGAAGGCACAATGTAAATCTCATAGCCTGTTAGAACACACTTAGTAAATCTCATAGCCTTTTTGAACGCACTAAGTAAATCTCATAGCCTTTTAGAAGGCACTAAGAAAATCTCATAGCTTTTTTTGAAGGCACTTAGTAAATTTCATAGCCATTTAGAAAGCACTAAGTACATGTGTGAGCTCTTTTGAAGGCACTTAGTACATCTGTGGGTATCAGAATGCACTAAGTACATCTGTAAGCTCTTTGAAAGGCATTAAGTACATCTGTGAGCTCTTCAGAATGCACTAAGTACATCTATGAGCTCTTCAGAAGGCATTAAGTACATCTATGAGCTCTTCAGAATGCACTAAGTACATCTATGAGCTCTTCAGAAGGCATTAAGTACATCTGCGAGCTCTTCAAAATGCACTAAGTACATCTATGAGCTCTTCAGAAGGCATTAAGTCCATCTGTGAGCTCTTCAGAATGCACTAAGTACATCTTAAAGCAATTTGAAAGGCAGATAGTTCATCTGCTAGCCATTGATAACACCTGTGAGCCTTTCAGAAGGCAATAAGTTAATCTGTGAGTCATTTAGAAGGCATTGAGTATATATGTGAGCCCTTAAGAAGGCACTTAGTACTTCTAATTGACATTTGGAGGGCACTAAGTTCATCTGCTAGCCATTTTCAAGGCACCAAGCACATCTGTGAGCTCTTTACAAGGCAATGTGTACATCACATAGCCATTATTGGCATGAAAAACACACAAGATCCATTTATGGGAGGTTTACTTAATAGATTTGGCTTTTCAGAGGGTTGCTTCTTTTTAAAGGTACTGAAATATGAGATTTTACGTTTTGATATTCTTTTACTTATTTTTTATCCTGATGATTGGACCTAAAAGCAATCTGAATATACCTTTTATCTACTGTCCATTATAATTGAAGTTTTAAAGATAATAAAGTTTTCATTGATAACAAATTTCTGAAAATAATCAAAGAAACACTTTAAAATGATTACAATGACCAAATTTGATTAAAATCCTTAGTCATTAAATGTTTTAAGAGTTAAAAACAAAACTTTCAAACTCTCTTTACTGTAGATCTAACCTGGTTTATATGAAGATGTTTTAAAAGTTGATATTATGCAATTGATTCCATTAATAATGTCTTTGATGTTTAGCAACATTTGAAAATCCATATGTTATTTAGTTTTGGTCTGCAGGATGAAAGAAAACCCCAGATGGCATAAGTAACACTAATTATATACAGTATGGTGCTAATTGAAATCAAGACTCTATGTAAGTTATGGATTAATCTAAAAACAATTAAGATTAGCACATTTATCTACATCGATCTTGTGTATGATTGGCTGAGAGATAGAGAAGGCGTGTATAAATGTGTGACAAAATTGGCGGGAACTGATGCTAGAAAAGGAGAGAGAGTAGAGATTTCAGATCAAATTTAATTTAAAAAGATTTCATGGGTTTTGTATTTTACTTAATTTTTAGATTTTGGTATAAGTAGGAATTTTCATTGTATGTATCAGTCAAGTTCTGTCAGCACATGACATAACTCTGTGTTATCAATGTTCATTCCGTGAATTATTTGGATTAATTTTCTGTAATCATGCCTGCTGGGCCCCGTAAAAAGCTTAAGGTTGACCGTTGGCCATGTGCTGTATGCACTGACAACTGTGATGTGAGTTCTGTTCAGTGTGACTCTTGCTCTAAGTGGGTTCATGCCCACTGTGAAGGACTGAAAAATTCAGACTTGAGTGTTGTGTCTAAGTTGTCATACATATGTCGGATTTGTATTAAACAAGATGATGGTGAATTGTACAGCTTCAATAGTGCCCTTTTCCGCCTTGGAGAGGTAAGTTGATTTAATTTCAGTTTTTCAATAGATAGGTCATATTAAAATTGTGAATGTTTTATATTAAACATAGTTTACTTATTTTTATTATGATGCCTTTATTTAAAATGTTGATACTTTTGTATAAAGTTTAAATTTTTTTTATACTAACTGACCAAATAATTGAAAATAGAAAATGATTACAAAATTAAGAAGCTGGTGCATTATGATACAACAATTAACAAACTTTGCAGACATTTTCCAAAATTGGTCTGTTTGCATCTGAAATGGATCTACACATTGAACAAAATTGAATAGGAATCACAAGAACTTTTTATCTTTAATTTGTGCTAATGTTTTTCAAATGATCCATATCCTTTCCGCGCCCGACCCTGTTTTGCGGATGGACGTCCGTAACGTATTTAAACGTGACAAAATTTTGACTTCCCAAAACCCGACCCTGTTTTACGGGAAGACGCCCGAAACATATTTAAACGTGTGCTTTTTTCACGATTTTAAAAACCATAACGTAAATGTGCGTAAATTTTATTTTAATGCCCGTTGAAAAGTGTATGTTTGAATAAAGCATATACGCTTTTGTCCGTTACCGGTCTTCTACCTTTTAAAGAAATTCGAAATTTTCAACATGGTAAGAAACCAGTGTAAAACACGTTATCTAACGTTACGGTCTTTCTTCTGTAAAAAAGGTGGAACAATGCATATCAAGAATAGTGCGTTAAAATCCGTAATTTCAACGCTCTATTACGTAATAGGTGAAAAATTCGGTTTATCGCAGGAAGACTGTAACGTAAAATTCCGTAAATTAATTAATCTAATTAACAGTAATTAATTTTTATGCCATTGCAAAAAATGTCATTTTTAAGTAATTACTAGGTAGACATAGGATTTTTTAAAAATAATGAATAACTGTTTTGGAGCAACTTTTTTATTTTGACAATGAAAGATGAAGAAACAGCAACACATGTAATTAGATTTTTTTTCTTAAAATTGAACTTTTTAAAATTACTAATTTTCTTACCAGATTATCTAGGTCAAATGTATTCAATTTCTTACTAAATTATATTTGAGAGAAAATATGCGATGCATTCAAAGGACTAATAGCTTTAAAATACCGATCGATGATTCCGCATTCTTTTAAATAGCCACCAAAGTAAGGACTTTTTTAAAAATGAAAAATAAATCGACGGGTTTCCAACGACAAAACAGGGTCGGGTTTTGAAAAGCGATTTTTTGATACGTTTAAATACGTTTCGGGCGTCTTCCCGTAAAACAGGGTCGGGTTTTGGAAAGTCAAAATTTTGTCACATTTAAATACGTTATGGTCGTGGAAAGGATATCAGATGGCATGGATGTGTCAGGTGATCTGGATCAACATTGGTCAATATTGGTTGCATCATGCTTATTAAGGTCATACACAGGGGGAGAAGATACTTTAGTTTTTAATAAATCAGATAGCTGATTTGGGTCTACACTAGAAACATGTGATAAACATAATTTTAACAGTTTTTTCATTATCCTTAATTGCAATTAGAATACATAATCTAAAAAAGCTAAGTCAATAGTGATGAGAAGTTTGTAAACAATTTACCGGTACTACATGGGATATGGATTTTATCTCGCAGTGTAGATCAAGATCAGAAAGAATGGATTTGAGCTGATCTTGGTCTACACTTAACATCCATAGGATAACAGATATCCCAGTAGTAAGCAATAAGAGTTAATTTATAACAGGTATATTGCCATATTAGTACCTAAAATAATTCCATTTTTTCTATTATAGGCAGCCAAAATCAGCCTTGATCATCTGAGAGTAGTTGCCAAACGTGAGAAAACACTGATGCCTGACAATGTAACACATGCAGGGAAGTTTGACTTGTCTCAACTTCGTTTAGATTATTCGGCTTTGGTCTACCTAGATTCATGTGAAGGGGACATTCAGCATTCTATTTAATGCCCTCTCTATAGCTATTAGTGGAACAGAAAACCTCAGTGATGAAATCCGTGTACGCACTTGCGTTGAAATGGCTACCAATCAAGAGTACTATTTGTCACAACCATTTTCCAATGACTTTCAAATGTGCTCACCACCTTTCGAGGAAAGTTGTATAAATTGTGCTACACCTGGAGGCTATTCCAGTGCATGGACAATACAGGCAGCAGCAGATGCATTGTGTAGGGATATATATTCTGTCTATCCTAAAATGAATGGAAAAAATGACCACACAGCATCAATGCTAACCAGAGTTCATTCATCCAGACATAAAAGGTATGATGTATTGTCTATCATGTGGACAAAGATGGGCCCTCATATACATAGAATATGGCTACCTAATCATTTTGTGCCACTTCTATCAATAAGTGAAGCTAATGGAATCACATCCTCCAAATCAACACAACATACTCAGTTGAATGATGCTCCAAAATCTATCAACATTCTCAACAGTACAATGAGGTCTGAAGAGAACATTAATTTCAATTCAAGCAACAAATTACCTGATTTATCCCGTGTTTATGACAGTTTAAATGAAACAAATGAAACTAGAAAAGATGAAGTAAAGGGGACAGATGTCAGTCTTGAATCATCACATGATGACAGATCAATAGATTACCAAGAAAGCAGTTATGTTGAAATGGTTACAGATCCAGGTAATACAGGTGGAAATAAGTCTGTGGAAAATGAAAAAGCTTTAGATTCTCGGGAGGATAGCTCTGATAATAAATTAAACAATGAAAAAGAAACAAACAATATTCCATCAAATCCATCTGTTAAACAGTTGCCAGGCAATAAATTTCTTTCAGTTGAAGACTTGTTAAATATAGTTTATGAAGATATACCAACTATGAATCAGATACCGTTTGGAAAAAAAGAGAATGTGTTTTTGTTAATTGATGGAAAAGAGAACATTGAGCGTAATTTAGCTGGGAAACAATCAAATTACTATGATGACTGTGGTGCCTGGAATAGTAAAAAAACCCGCACATGCAAAACAAACTTTCTTTTGGAACAAAATGAAGATGGTCCAACAAACATTCGCTTTGTTCATGTAAAAGATAATATAATCAGTCTGGAAAAGTTAGTGAAAGGTAAAGTGATAAAAATTCCAATGGATCCACAGCCATCAATGGATAATGTTGTTACCCTTCACAGATATTACACTGTTTTAAAGAGAAATGAAAATTACAAGAAACGTGTTAGCTGGTTTGAGAATTTGCCAAAATCAATGTCAGAACGAAAATATGTCACAGTTGTAGAATATCAAGGTGAATATACTTGTACAAGTGAACATCCACATGGTAATTCAAAGGTAAATGACCAGGCATACAAAAGAAGTCACCCCAAAGTTTTGGAAATGGTAAAACAGGCAGTGAAACACGACAAACCATCAGATGTATACTACAAACTAACAGAATTAGACGATTCTCTTTTGCATCCAAGGGATTTAAGACAGTGCCAGAATTTCAAATCTAAACAAGAAGGAACAAATGAAAACAAAGCAAAAAATGCAGCAGATGAACTACTGAATATAATCAGAAAATTCCATGAACATCCCTTTGTCAGTGAAATTATTCATTCTCGGGAAACCAAACAGCCTCTTATCTTCTGCTGTTCTGAGGAACAATTGGCAGACATAAAGTCTTTCTTGAAATCAAGTGCTGGCGTAATTGGAATCGACAGAACCTTTCTTCTAGGTAAATGTTATGTAACAATACTGGTTTATAAAAGCTCCAAGGTTGTACGCAAAGAGAATGGAGAGGCGCCTATAATTATAGGACCTATGATGCTCCACTGGGACGGCAAGACATCAACCTATTACCGCTTTTTTTCGTATCTACGAGGAATCCTAAACTTAGATTTAAAGAACATTGAAATGCTGTTAGGAACTGATGATGAAAAAGCCATGACAAATGCTTTAGATCAGACCTTTCTCGAAGCCAAAAGAAGACTATGCACAAAACACATCAAAGACAATATCCTGCGCCAAATGACGGACAAAATTCCTAAAAGCAAAACTGAAAGAAACAATATAGTCCACAAAATATTTGGTGCCAATGGAGTGGCTATGGCAAATAACAGTGCAACATTTGATGAAAGGAATGAGGAACTTAAGGATTATTTATCAGAACATAAAGACTTCTTAAGTTATTATGAAAATCATATTGAAAGAAAAATTGCCGAACACTGTGTAAATGGAAAGGATGTGCTTTGGACGAACAACAACTGTGAGTCTATAAATCATAGACTCAAGGTAGCAATTGGATGGCAACCAAGAAAAACCGATGAACTTGTAGACAAACTATACAGTGTTGTTCGGGTCCAACAGACAGACATAAGAAGAGCCCTGTATGGAACAGGTAATTACACAGTCAGTGCAAGATTCGCCAAATACAAAATTTCGGAAACCATTTGGAGAAGTAAAACTGAAGAAGAAAAACACCAGTACCAAATGAAGTTTTTGAGTGCAACCCACAAGGCAGATTTGCCAGACAAAATTGTTTCAACTGATGGAACATACTCCATTGGACGAACCCCATCGGTTGCTAAAAAACCCTGCCAGAAAACACGCCCAAAGTCAACAAGAACTTTTTCCAAAAGAAAATAAATGACAACTTGCAATAACTATAGTGGTAAAACAACCTGGTAATGTAAGTAGCTAAGTCTGGCTCTGTAAGCACCAGGTTAATTATTACTGAACTTTCACCAGCAGAAATAAGTTATTTTCTCATCTCTTAAATGGAACCTTTTTTGTACATAGTACCTCTTAAATGGATTCTACATGTAATTAATGCCTTTCCTCTATAGACAAACTTTTATTACGTAGATGAACAGTGTAGATCCTGATCAGCCAGCACATCTGTGCAGTTTGTTTGCTTTTTGATTCAACAGGTTATTTCTGGCCAAAATGCGACCAGTGCAAATCCTGAGAAGGCGGAAAGGATGTGCCGAATGATCTGGATCTACACTGGTCGCACATGAGTAAAAATGCATATATATGGAGGACAGGGTTAAATAAAACTATATGTACTTAGTGCCTCTTAAATGATTTATACCTTAACTTAGTGCCTCTCAATGTGCTGACTGATCTCGATCTACACTTTTGGCCATGTGATGAAAGACATATATATATATATAGACTAATAGGTTAATGCAGTTTTATTAATCAAAACCAAAATTACTGATATAACCATGTTATGTTATATTGCTGAGTGCCTCTAAAAAGTGCTGACTGATCTGGATCTTCACTGTTCGCCCGTGTGATTAAAGGCATAAATATGAAGTAATGGTTTAATGCCTTTTCATTATCAAAACCACATTCATTGATGTTATGTTTCCATGTAATTGTAACTTTTTAATGCTACATTGAATAAATACTAATAAATGTTAACAAATTGTACATTGTGTCTATTTCAAGGATCCTATAATTATGTACTTAGTGCCTTTTAAATGATTTCTACTTTTACTTAGTGGCTATCAATGTGCTGACTGATCTCGATCTACACTTTTGGCCATGTGATGAAAGGCATGATATAAACACTAATAGGTTAATGCAGTTTTATTAAACTACATTCATTGATGTCACCATGTTACATTACCATGTCATATTAATTCATTACTGCTGCACTGAGTAAATATTAATAAATTATATTATACTTTGTGCCCATTTTAAGGATTCTTCATTCGCTTAGTGACTCTTAAATGGATCCTACATGTAATTAGTGGCTCTTAAATGGAACCTTTCATGTACTTAGTGCCTATTATCCCTTCACTCCATAGATACACCTTTATTGCATGGGCAAACATTCATGCCATCCAATCAAGATATACACTGTTTGCTTTATTCATTATTTCTGACCATGATGCGACCAGTGCAGATCCTGATCAGACAGTACGGAAGTAACAACTGATCTGGATCTACACTGGTAGCACACATGTAAAATGTGAATATATGGAGTAAAGGATCTGGATCTTCATTTGATGAAGGGCATGTATATTGAGTAACGGTTTAATGCATTTTCATATATAAAAACCACATTCATTGAAAATACCGTGTTATGTTACCATGTTTTTGTAAATTTTATTGCTACATGGAATAAATATTAATATATGTTTAATAAATTGTACTTTGTGCCTATTTCCTACATGTCCTAGTATCTCTTAAATGAATTAAACATTAACTTACTTAAATGGATCCTACATGTACTTAGTGCATCTTATATGAATTTTACATGTACTTAGTACTTCTTAATTGGAGCTCTATGTACTTAGTGCTGCGTAAATGGATCCCACATGTAGTTAGTGCCTTGTAAATGAATTCTACATGTACTTTAGTCTCTAAATGTAACCTTAATATACTTTGTGCCTCTAAAATTGATGCAAGTTCTTCATTTTGATTCAAGCAAATTTGATTTTTTCCACTTCATTCTGAGCTTGTTATCAGTTTGATGCAGTAGACTATACAAAAAGTAGTCAATTTTTTTCAAGAATAAAAAGAACTATTGTGAATATTGCATTATAAAAATGAAATGAACTCTCATTTAATCACTGAAAATAAATAAAAATGAATTTAAAGCAATTTTATAAGTAGTATTTAAGTTCACGTATTAATACAAGATATGACTTGTGGTGATATGATTTTGACCCTATGAACATTCTCAATAGGAGATAAATGACCCCTTGTTTTCAAAAGCTGTTGAAATCCCTGTTAAAAGGATCCATCTTGTACTCAGTGCTTCTTAAACATATCATTCTTGTACTTAGTGCCTCTTAAATGGAACCTTATACTTAGTGCCACTTTAATGTATCCGATATGTACTTAGTGCTTCTTCAATTGACCCTTCATTACTTAGTGCCACTTTAATGAATCCTACATGTACTTAGTGCTTCTTCAGTTGAGCCTTCATGTACTCAGTGCCACTCCAATAAATCCTACATGTACTAAGTTTTACTTCAATTGAGCCTTCATGTACTTAGTGCTACTTTTATGAATCATGCATGTACTCAGTGCTTCTTCAATTGAGCCTTCATGTACTCAGTGCCACTTTAATGAATCCTGCATGTACTCGGTGCTTCTTCAATTGAGCCTTCATGTACTCAGTGCCACTTTAATGAATCTTACATGTACTTAGTGCTTCTTCAATTGACCCTTCATCTTCTTAGTGCCACTTTAATGAATCCTACATGTACTTAGTGCTTCTTCAATTGAGCCTTCATGTACTCAGTGCCACTTTAATGAATCTTACATGTACTTAGTGCTTATTCAATTGAGGCTTCATGTACTTAGTGCCACTTTAATGAATCTTACATGTACTTAGTGCTTATCCAATTGAGCCTTCATGTGCTAAGTGCCACTTTAATGAATCCTACATGTACTTAGTGCTTCTTTAAAGAATAATGCATGTACTCTGTGCCTCTTTAATGGATCTTGTACTAAGTGCTTCTAAAATTAGCCTTCGTGAACTTAGTGCCTCTTAATTAGATCCTACATGTATTTAGTGCCCTTAAAAAAGAAATTTAAATGTACTCGGTGCTTCTTAAACATATCATTCTTGTAATTTGTCCCTCTTAAATGTAACATTATACATGTACTTAGTGCCACTTTAATGAATCCTACATGCACTAAGTGCCTCCTAAATGAACTATACAGGCACATTGTGCCTCTCAAATGGATCCAACATGTACTCAGTGCTTCGGAAGTTCCTAATTTGACCCTTCATGTACTTATTGCCACTTTAATGAATCCTACATGTACTTTGTGCCTATTTAATGAACTATACATGAATTGTGTAAAAATGGATCTAAATAGATCTTAAATGGATCTAACATGTACTAAGTGTTTCTATAATTGAGCCTTCATGTACTTAACGCCTCTTAATTAGATCCTGCATGTACTTATTGCCCTTAAAATAGATCCTAAATGTGCTTAGTGCCTCTTTAACATATCCTTCTTGTACTTAGTGTCTCTTAAATGGATGTCTGTTGTATGACTACTTTGTGCCTTGTACAAGAACTATGTGCCTTGCAATCTGCTGTTATTGGTGCCTCCTTAACAGTATTCAGTGGCTCTGGGCACTCCTTAGTGATACCCCATGCCCCTACTTCAACCCTTTGTGACTATTAAAGGTCCTTAGTGGTTCTTAGGGGTCCTTAGTGGTCCTTAGTGGTCCTTAGCGGTCCTTAGTGGTCCTTAGTGGCTTTTAGTAGGACCCGTGGATATCATATGGACAAAGAATTGATTTCAAGACAGGACAATAATTTCTTGCATGTGACAAGTTCATTTAATGATTAGATGACATTTCTGTTTGCAAAGTTTTAAAAGAGCAGTGGATTTAATAGTTAATGTCATTAATGTCTATATTGTTGTATTAAATTGCTCAAAGCAAAACTTACATTATTAATACTCGACATTTTGCTCTTATTGAACAGGTCTAGGAAACGGCTGTTTTTACGGACTGTCTGTAAATTTATAGACTGACTGTTTATTTATAGATAAATATGTCTGTTAATTTATGGACAAGTGAGGTAACAAAAGTTGTCAAAAAAGTAAATCTTGGTTCTACACCACATTGGGATAAAAATGAATGAAAATCTACATATAAATTAGTATTAAATATTGTAAATCAACATAACTTTTTTAAAAAGATCATTATTATGTTCAGATCATTGTGTGAAATGTTGTTAAATCATTGATGACCATGTTGCAGAAGAAATAGCAGTGTACACAAACTTCTGTTCTTTTTGTTTGTGCCCTATGTCATGCTCTTTGCTATCAGAATTAATAAAAATGCTTTAGGTTTGTGAATTTCTAAAATGTGTTACCTTTTTTATCAAATCTTATCCATAAATTTACGGACACATTTATCTATAAATAAACTGACAGTCTGTAAATTTACAGACAGTCCGTAAAAACAGCCGTTTCCTAGACCTGTTGAACTGTTGAACTAATGGTTAATCCTTGATGTAATGATTGCATATACCCTTTGCCCAATGTGCATGTAATATGGATATTATCCCATGACAAACAGTGTATGTCCAGATTATCTGTAATATCTGATCTAGAGCTGCACTGGTCACATCCTAGAAATAACTGAATCTGAAAGCGATCAGTGTAGATCCTGAACCGACAGTTGATACGGATGTTCACTGTTCACCCATGCAATAAAGGTGTACCTATAGAGTAATTTAAAGGGTTTATTCAGCAGGTGCTAAGTTGATATCCAAGAATATTTTGTTATTTTGTTTTTCAAACAAATGATTAAACTAATTGACAGACCATAAAAACCTCTCAGTGACTCAGATAAAGACAGTTTTCTTTCAGAAAGCCTCTTGCATAAGTGCAGGTGAAAAGGTCACGCTGGTATAATAGCTGTCCACCTGCATAGAAACTCCTCAATAACGCAAGATTTTTATTGTTAATAGATGTCTTTCAGAAATACAAATGTACATAGTCCACTGGCTTAACGAAAAATTATAATTGAAGTATTAATTAGAAAGAAAAAATATCAGTGCCAAGGCTTTTTTTCTTCTTTAGTAGGGGCCATTTATCGGGGTCATCCCCTCAGACAATTTCTTTTAAACATGCATTCTTTTCCCAAAAAGTAACTTCAGGTGTTTTCATTGCCCTAAGAGAAAAAAAATCATGCTTTTTCCCCCTCAAAAAATAGGGCATGGGCCCCTTTCCCCCTGGAAGTAAAAAAAAGCCCCGAGTACAGTGTCTTCCTCACACTTATCAAATGCACAAACATGTTGTGCCAGATTTTTTTTAATGTAGCAAAAATGTAAATAATTTATTAATGTCACTGTTAAAGGAGCATATATAGACAGTGTCACAAGTTTTAAACTTTTCTGTGTTGTAAAGTCAGCATACCCACTACCCAGTGCTGATGTTAGATCTCTAGTACTAATCAATAAAAAATCTTTAGCTTAGTTTACTCTGAAGATCTTAATCAATCAGAGTGTAGTTTTAAAATTACAAATTACACAACTTGGCATAATTATCATGATTATTGTTGGAGTAACTGCAAGTGCAGATGTTTTAGTTGGCACTTTACCAGTCAGACATAACATTGCCCTCTGGTAAACTAAGAAAATTGGATTATATAGCAAAGATAATTAGTAATTGGTAACCTGGGGAATTCTTTTATAGATTTTTTTAACAGCTCATTGTCATAAATTACTATCAAGTTTTCTAACTGTGCTTTTCAGCTAAAGTTTATGAAAAATTAATGTATTAATACTCTATTCAAAATCAGTTTTCTCATTTATCATTGACTTGTGAATATTATTCATGTCTGCACATAGATGTTTGGCAAAAGTTGTTGTACTTTTAATCTTCAAATTAAAATTGCAGAATTGCTAAATTAAGTCAGTCTCAAATCTCAAGCATCTGATTGGCTGAATGGAGACTTAAGTCTCTATTTTAGCCAATCAGATGCTTAATATTAATTTTGTCACTGGTCTAATAACTCCAGTTTTTCATCTTGGGGCCCATAATAGTAATAATTGGGTTTGTGTGTATTTTCAGCTGACCAGCTGGATGCCATTAAGAAGTCTAACCTTTGTGCTGAAAAACTATGCTTTTACTATCACACTTTAAGAGTTTAACAGTGTTACTACATTTAGCAAATGTTGTTGATTCATCAGATAAAGTTTTAGTATGAAGTTGTTGTTCTTTTTTGATACAAAACTTAATAGATGTAGAAGCACGGTACACGTCATTTGTCGCCGAAGTCTCTCACTTCTCCCTGAGCTGAACTGAGGGAGAAATCACTTCTCCCTAAAATTTCAATGCAGTGAGAGCCCTGTGGACCCTTAACTCTTTTCTTGATGCATTAATAATGCTCCTCAGCCTAATTGGCAAACATTGTAGACTCTGATCAGACTGTGCAGATATACAGGCTCGTCTGGGTCTACACTGATCATAAGCCAAAATGTAAGATATTTCATGTATACATGTATATCATTCTTGTTTAACCCTTTCCTACTTAGATACACCTTTATTGCATGGGCGAAGAGTTAAGATCCAGATCAGCCGGCACATCCTTGCCTTCTGATCAGGATGTAAACTGTTCGCTTTTTGGTTCCTTAGGTTATTTCTGACGAAAATGCTACCAGTGCAGATCCTGATCTTGATCTACATTGGTTACACTTTGGTAAAACTGCATATTTTATGGAGGAAAGGGTTCACTGTTGCATTGGGAGTTTGGTTAATTTTGATTGACACTATATGGTATTTTATATTGCTTTAAGCTACTTTGGATTTTTATGAGATAACTGTTACATAGTGTTAAAAGATATGAATAGATATTTTGTGATAAGACTGTTGATAACAGGTAAACTTTGATGTTACTGGCTGTTGGGTGTGTAAAGAGGTGTGAAATTCTCTTTCATAACCTTTTATACTCCATAGATATGAACCCTTATTGCTTGGGCAAACAATGTACAATGTAGATCCAGATCAGCTGGCACATTTAATCATTGTAATCAGGATCTACACTGTTCCATTTTAGATTGATACGGTTTTTTCTTTCCAAAATGCTACCAGTGCCCAAGGTTATAAAGCTGAGCATGGAAACCAGCTCAAATCTCAAGCATCTGATTGGCTGAAATGGCGACCAGTCGCCATTTCAGCCAATCAGAAGGCCCGCCCGGCTAGCTCAGTGGATAGAGCATCGGACTGTCAATCCAGGGGTCGTGAGTTTGATCCCCAGCCGAGGCGGGAAAAATTTCTCCGTGACAATTGAACTCGGACATTGCGTCTGAGAGTCATTTGTCCCTCACCTCTGATTCAAGTGAGGAAGCAGTCAGTCGCTTGCGGAGAAATTGGTTAGTACTGGTTAGAGACCCAGGAACACTGGTTAGGTGGACTGACCGCCGGGATATAACCAGAAAGATGTTGAAACCAGGCGTTAAACCCCAAACAAACAAACAAACAAACAGCCAATCAGATGCTTGAGATTTGAGACTGGTTTCCAAACTCAGCTTTATAACCTTCAGCCCAGTGCAGATCTAGATCAGCCAGCACAGATGTGCCAGCTGAACTAAATCTACACTGGTCACAAACACATTAAATTGTCTTCATACGGAGTAAAGGGTTAAATCATAATGACAGTGGAGGATATTGTTGTTATATTTAGGTCAGATTATAATTATGAAACAGCTTTCTGTAGAGAATTGTGATCATTACCCTTTTAAATCAGATGTTGGTGTTTAATTAATATTAGTCATGCTGATCTTAAAGTAAGCTGCTGTTTACATTAGCAGACAGTGGTCAATATTGTACATGTAGTATCAGTATTGAAGTATACCATGTTTACAAGAACTTATAACTTGCATTCCACAGGGATATTTAATAGTTCAAATTTAAATAGGACTTTTTGCAGAAGGTTTGTTATATTTAAATTATCAATTTTTATTGCAATAAAAATGTAAACATATTATATATACGCTTATAATAAATATAAATACAGCAGCCAAGTATACATTTCTTCAGATAAAAGAATTTTGTGTTAAAGTAATGTACTTTTTGATACCTTTGAAATGCTATTCTCCTGAACATGTTCTTATTTTTGCCCTTTTTGTTCTCAACTTTTGCCCTTTGAAATGCCTTTATACAAATGCATGAATACATGTACATTGTACTTGTGTGGGTCTGTACCTTTAAACTAAGTGTAGGGTAGAGATAGATATTTCTACCCTACACATAGACTGTATGTCTATGTTAACACTTTCCTCAATATATGTTTTTAACAGATGTTCAATCAGTGTGCACTGTAGATCCAGATCTGGTGCCAAGGTTATAAAACTGAGCATGGAAACCAGTCTCAAATCTCAATGACCAGTCGCCATTTCAGCCAATCAGATGCTTGAGATTTGAGACTGGTTTCCAAACTCAGTTTTATAACCTTCAGCCCAGCCTGCACATCCATTGCATCTGTTCCAGATCTGTACTGGTGGCATCTTGATCTTGGTCAGAAATAACCATAAACCTAATGAATCTAAAAGCAATCAATGTAAATCCTGATCTGGGGGGCACAGCAGCTGTGCAGTTAGATGCCACTGATCAGGATCTACACTGTTCGTCCACTCAGTAATGGTGTATATTAGAAGTAAAGGGTTAATACTGTATGCTTCCTTTAAAAATTAAATACAGAGATGCATTATAAATATTATGTAGTTGTCAGGCCTCTGCACAAACTTTGGTGCAGAGTTGCAATTTAAAAAAAAATACAGTGTTTTTAGAAACACTTAAACACTTACATTTCTTCTTTAATATCAGTAGGATAACAAAATTGGATTGATTTTGTAAGATTTTTCAAATTGATGAGTGAGAGCTTTAAACTTTTACATGCTAATCTTATATAATGGTCTCTTTTTTCTTTAGATTTGACCCGTTCTATTCATTGATAGTAGGGATGTTTGCCAAAATTAATTGGACTAAATAACAAACGGTGTAGACCCTTATCAGGTTGTTCAGCTGTGCAGGCTGATCTTGGTCTACACTGCTTGCAGATGTGACATATTCATAGCATTATTATTTGGAATGGGCAGAGTTTTTTGCAGAACCTGTTTATTTATATCCAGTTAAATTTAAAGATTGTTTCACAATCCTGATGTAAATGTAGCCACATGGTCTGATCTGGCACATCAGTGTGCCATCAGGGTTGAAGGTTATAAACTGAGCATGGAAACCAGTCTCAAATCTTAAGCATCTGATTGGCTGAAATGGCGACTGGTTGCATTTCAGCCAATCAGATGCTTGAAATTTGAGACTGGTTTGAAATTCCATGCTCAGTTTTATAACCTTGGGCACTGATCTGTTCCCAAGGTTATAAAGCAGAACATGGAAACCAGTCTCAAATCTCAAGCATCTGATTGGCTGAAATGGCGACCAGTCGCCATTTCAGCCAATCAGATGCTTGAGATTTGAGACTGGTTTCCAAACTCAGTTTTATAACCTTCAGACCAGATCTACACTGGTTGTATCTAGATCAGAAATAACCTAATAAATCTGAAAATGAACAGTGTAGATCCTGATCAGATGGCATGGATGTGGATCCATATTGTTCAAATATGGGATAACAGCCTTATCTTATAGAGTAAGGGTTAAGCATCCCTTATAATGATAATATCCACGAAAATGTAACTTTTTGAAGTCTGTGTCTTTGACGAAACTCAAACACAACAATAATCTTTATATTTAAGGTGGAAAATGTGGGAAATATGTCGGATCCTTTTGGTGTTGACATGTGCAGGTCATGTGATGGGATACGGCACGGGGCCACCTTCAGAACAGTGTAATAACATGTATCCCGGGCACGATACGCAGACACAGACTGGGGATGCACCATTTCGAGTGACTTTCTTAGGTGGAAAAACAACATACTCAGAGAATGAACAGATTCAAGGTACAGCTTCTACTTGTAGAATACTGTAAAATATATTACATAATTATGTAGACATTGAATTGTTCCTTTATTATAAAGGGCTGCGATCAGCTGAAGTCACCTTGATCAACAGTCAGTGTAAAATCCTGGTAGACCTCAGGACTATTTGGTTGCTCTTTTAATGAACTGGCTAGGTTAATGTAGAAATGATGCAACCTTAATGCCAGTCTTTAACCTCTAGACTAAGTGTTTATTTTGTTTACTGCTAGTTGTTCAAAAGTGATGCATTACTGAAAATCATTAGTTTGACAATTTTGCTCAGTCCACTCTCATTCTCTCTTGATCAGCTAAACTCGTCTTAACTACTCCGATTCTCGTTAATTTCACTATCCAATTGATTCACTTTTAATTATGCACTCCAAATGAAATGATCATATTACGCCACTCCATTTCTTTGCTATCGTGCTGTATTTTTTAAAATTGATGTACATTGTAGATTTTAAGCAACTTTCCATACATGTACCAGAATAATGAATTTATAAATAAACTTAAGTCATAATGCCACTACCATATTTAAACCTTTCCTCCATAGACACACATTGATTGCGTGGGCAAACAGTGAAGATTCAGATCAATCTGCACATCCATGCCATCTGATCAGGATCTAAACTGTTTGCTTTTTGAAGTATCAGGTTATTTCTGATGCAAAAAATGAATCTACCTTTACACACCAAAAATAATTTCCTTTGCAGTTTTAGTATCAATTTAAATAAATGCTAATTTATGATAAATTGTTTGTTGTTTTGTATTTCAGTGAGAATAGAAAAGACTGGAAGTGATGATTTTGCAGGATTTTTCATCCAGCCCCGTTTGAATGCAGAAACATACCAAACATTTGGTAGAATATCTAATGGGCCGTCAGGCACAAGAAACCCATGTGGTAATAAAGGGGAGGGCAGGGTAAGTGTCAGCCAGAGTTGTTTGTTAGCCCTTTCCTCCATACAGGGGTTTTTCTGCCTATTTTGGGAAAAGGAGTCCGGACATTTTGGGAATTTTTTATCGACAAAAATGCACATTTTGGGAAATTTAAATATGCACTTATTAAGCTAAAATTTAATCAGTCAATTTTTACATTACCAATATACTTTTACCAGCTTTTTGGTCTTTATTCAAACAAACAATGCAAGACTGGTAACTTTTTAGTCAACTGTTATCAGAAATAATTTTCTCATTTAAATTATTCATTATATAAAAATAGAAATTCTTTATAAAATAGTGAAACTGTAGTAAATTTAGTGGTTATTTTAGATTATTAACTAAATAGACCAGATAAACGTAAGTTTTTATTGTAGTACTTATTGTTGTGCAAAGCCATCATAGTCGCGAAAATACATTACAAAAAGAATTAAGTGTCTTACGAGTCATATTATGATGCATCTTCTGCAGTTACGGGTACTTTCAGTGAAGTTTTGCAGAATAGTTCTAAATTTATTGATATATTCAATAGCTATAATGTTGAAAGAAGGTCCAGAAAATATTCATGCTTACAGTTACATCAAGGTAACTGAACGCTTGCAATTTCTAGATAAAGGGAAGTCACTCTTCTATTACCTTTGTATTTTGATATATTTTATTCGATTTTTTTCCGAAATTTCGGAAATAAAATATGTTTTCAATTGGGAAAAATGACAACTGTTTATGATTGGGAACAGGGCCGTTTGCTTTGGGAACACCTCCGTTTTCCGGAGGCACAGACAGTGCTGAAAAACCCCTGCCATAGTATCACCTTTATTGCATGGGTGAACAGTGTAGATCCAGATCAGCCGGCACATCTGTGCCATCTGCATCTGATCAGGATCTGCACTGTTTGCTTTTTGATTCATTAGGTTATTTCTGACCAAAATGCGACTGGATGTGCCGGCTGATCTGGATCAATGCTGGTCGCACATGCGTAAAACATGAATTTATGGAGGAAAGGGTTAAATAGAGACAGAAGGCTTACAACTTTAGTGAATTCCTTAGAGATTGAGACCTTTATTCAGGAGCTTGAGTTTGGACACCATGCCCCAAGACTATAAAATATACTTTAATTATTCTTAATATAAATTGCACACTGTTTTTTTGTAATTTAAAACTGTTACGTCCAACATTAAGTGACATCCTGTGATTGCATATAATGAAAGTTAGGTCTCTGTATTCGACTGATGGAAATCATCTTGTGCAAGATATACAGTCTTTTAATTTTACGGTCTTATATAAGGCAAGGTTCAGGTTTAATAAAAAGTCACAAATTAGTATCAAAAACTCTTCCTTATTTGTTTGCAATATTAAAAGTCTAACCACAGAATAAATATTTCTTAAACCCTGAGGGTTTAATTTGGTAAATTAATTGACTGTTGTATAATGTAATTTTGAACTAGTCATCCATCATTTTGTAAAGTTTCAATAATTTATAGGGAACTGTAATGGTTGTTCAGTTTTGTTGATGGTTTGAATCTTTAACTTGTAGCACATTAAAGTTTACCCTTTACTTCCTATATATGCATTTTATCGTACCGTCATTGTTTGAATATAAGCAGCCTTCATGTATAAGCCGCACCACACCTAAACGTGATAGAACAGATGAAAATAGCTTAACACAATGTATAACCAGCCAAACCTGTGTTTTAGCCGCACCCCCAACTTTTTACTTCAGAATTTTTGTGAAAAGTGCGGCTTATATTCAAACAACGACGGTATTTGTAAACAGTGTAGATCCAGATCACCTGGCACATCTGTGCTGTATGATCAGAATCTACACTGTTTGCTTTTAAATTCATTAAGTTATTTCTGACCCAAGATGCAACCAGTACAGATTCATATTGGACAGCACAGATTTGCTGGTTGATCTAGATCTACACTAGTTGCATATGCATTCAAACATGTGTATATAAGGAGGAAATGGTTAAGTCACTCAGCATTAAATGATTCATGGAATCCCTTACTAATTAAATGACATTTCTTCAGACAAGGTTTATATATATACAGTGAAATGTTAAACAGAATGGTTTTAGCCAGAGCTTTAAATAAGGTTTCAAACAAATTATCTCAGTGCATTACAGTGGTTTCCAGCCTCAACCTTTCTGATGGGGCTTTAGACCATTACTTGAAAAGCTGTCATGTTGCTGTCCATATTAATGTTCAAACTACCGTTTCCTGTGATTTTTGTCAATTTTATAATTAAATTATTTAAATGTCACTAACAGCTATCTAACAGCTTTTTAATGACAGATGCCCTTTAGGGGTTTCTGTCCACTCTTAAGATTTTCATTACATAGTTCCCAGTTAATAATTATATATAACTGATCTGTTTTCGTTTTGTGATCAAGTATATTAAAGGCCAATGTCCCAGATTACGTTGCAAAATATTTCAACCTAAATTAAAGAGTTTTCAAAAACTGACAAGTGTGTTTTGTAAATACTTGTTTTGTTTTGCAGAATCACATAAGTGTTGCATGTAACTTTATGGAAATGGCTGTTAAAGTTTAGGGTAAAGCTTTACTCCATTTAGTACACCTTAAAAGTGTGGGCAAACAGTGTATATCCAAATCAGCGGGCATATCTGTGCCTTCTGGCACATCTGTGCCTTCTGATCATGATCTGCACTGTTGGCTTTTTTATGTATTAGGTTATTTCTGACCAAAAAGTGAAAAGTGTGGATCCTGATCAAGTGGCACAGATGTGCGAGCTGATCCGGATCTACACTTGTCACACATGTGATAAAAGGTGTATATATGGAGGAAAGGTTTAAAGAATGTACTTCAGAGACATATACATTTAACAGTGAGATGTTATATATTTCAGGATGTATCCTTGTCTCATAGTAACGATCAGCCCAAATCTTCCGTGACCTTCACCTGGACAGCCCCGCCAGAAAATGTTGGAGATATTATGTTTGTGTAAGTCATCGTCTAGTTCTATCGTGTCTCTGCCTCTTTAATTGGGAGACTTGAACACAGATTATCCCTTTACTGTATATATACATGTTTTTATGCACATGAGACCACAGTGATTGTAGATCCAGATCAGCCAGTACATCTGACATAATGTTTTATTTAGGTGGCAGAATGTCACATTAAGGTTGCAGAGTGTCATGTTGATCAACCATCAACCTTTTTCAAAGATGAAGGTCACACTTAGGGTTTAATGGTCAAACATCTTGTTTTTGGAGCATTGTAAAGCAACTAGTAATGGTCTTCAGCCAAATTCCATAAAAAATGATGCCCAAAATAAAATGGAGTGATGTCAAAGAACCGTAGATGGACCCGGGGTGATGAAGCGATCCTTCCTTATGCCCCCTCCCCATCAACCATAACCCCCAAATTTTTTAATTTTTTTTATTCTGACAGAAAATTGTGTTTTTTTTACAGCCATCTTTTAGAAAGTTGTCTTTTATATTCTTTATATAATCTGGTTATATTTTGAAAGTCGCAGATTTAATGGGTTTATGTATTTTCAGTTACACAATGGTACAAGATTTCTCCACATTCTGGGTAAAGCTGACATCGAGTCCATTGAGATACAGGTCAGCTGCGGTAACAAGATCTTCAACAGAAGCCCAAACTGAGGCTTCTACTAACCTACCGACAAACCCACCTACGAACCCACCAACATACCCACCTACGAACCCACCAACAAATCCACCATCTGAAACATCAAAGGTACATATGCGTCTTTAGTTACGCATCCAAATGAAAAAAAATAAGCCTGCGGAGATTCAAACTCCCCACCAACAAAATCTGTGATAATAACTGGACATTGATTGCGGCAGACAGCTTTATTTATGACCATGCACCATGATATTGATGCAGTTTTTTAATTTCCTTTTCTTCATTGATACATCAGTTTGCATGAATCAGGATCTGCACTGGGATAAAAACTATAACAAGACAGAGAAAAAAAAAAATTAGTTTTGTTTTTGGTTACATTATTTTTGCTACTTTTGGTTGATGCAGTGCCTGTTTTTCAATGGTTCTTTTTTATGCCCCCGCCATGAAATGGCAAAGGGCATTAAGAGTTGCTCCTGTCCGTCCGTCCGTCCGTCCATCCGTCCGTCCGTCCGATATTCTCGTGAACGCAACTCCTCCTACACTACTGGTCGGAATTTAATGAAACTTGACCACAATGCTTGGCCTGATATGTAGTTGTGCATGAAAGTGGGGTTTCGCTCTTACGTGTTCCATTCAGAAGATATGGCCCTTTGATACTTCCATATACATTAGTTTTAATAGGAGTATATCTCGTGAACGCAACTCCTCCTACACTACTGGTGGGAATTTAATGAAACTTGACCACAATGCTTGGCCTGATATGTTGTTGTGCATAAAGGTGGGGTTTTGCTCATACCTGTTCCGTTCAGAAGTTATGGCCCTTTGATAATTCCATTTACATTAGTTTTAATAGGAATATATCTTGTGCACGCAACTCCTCCTACACCTCTGCTGGGAATTTGATGAAACTTTACCACAATGCTTGGCCTGATATGTTGTTCTGCAAAAAGGTGGGGTTTTGCTTGTACATGTTCTGTTCAGAAGTTATGGCCCTTTGATACTTCCATTTACATTAGTTTTAATAGGAATATATCTTGTTTCTTATATTTTGTGCATTTGCCCATAACTTAAAAACTACTTGAGATACTGCCTTGAAACTTAAAATATATTTTCACCATCAAAATCTACATCATAACCAACAAGACCCATAACCATGCTTCCAATATTTTCAAATTATGCCCCTTTTTCACTTACATTTTGTGTTAAGAAAAATATACACTTTGCCCTTAACTTTGTTTGGAATGGAGGGATTTCAAAATAACTTGGCACAAATGTTCACCATAACAAGGCAGTGTGTTGTGACTGTAGGTCCAAGGTCAAGGTCACTGTTACTAAAAATAGAATTTTCTTGCAAAATCTTGTCCGCTCTGTAACTTTGTTATTACTTATTGGATTTTTAAATAACTTGGTATAATTGTTCACCATATCAAGACGGTGTGTGGCGTACAATACCCAAGCCTTTAGGTCCAAGGTCCGCTGTAACTAAAAATAGAATTTTCTTGTCCGGGCTGTTACTTTGTTATGAATGGAGGGATTTCAAAATAACTTGGCACAAATGTTCACCATGACAGGGCGATGTGTCACGTACCATGCCCATGCCTGTAGGTCAAAGGTCAAGGTCAGTGTTACTTAAAATAGAATTCTCTTGTCAGGGCTGTTACTTTGTTATGAATGGAGGGATTTCAAAATAACTTTGCACAAATATTCACTATGACAAGGCAGTGTGTCCGCACAATACCCAAGCCTGAAGGTCCTAGGTCAAGGTCACTGTTACTAAAAATAGAATTTTCTTGTCCAGGCTATAACTTCATTATAAATGGAGGGATTTCAAAATAACTTGACACAAATGTTCACCATGACAGGGCGGTGTATCGCGTACCATGCCCATGCCTGTAGGTCAAGGTCACTGTTACTAAAAATAGAATTCTCTTGTCCGGGCTGTAACTTTGTAAGGAATAGATTGATTTCAAAATAACTTGACACAAATGTTCATCATGACAAGATGGTGTGCCCCGTACCATGCCCATGCCTAGGTCCAAGGTCAAGGTCACTGTTACTAAAATAGAATTTTCTTGTCAGGGTTGTAACTACATTAGGAATATAGTAATTTCAAAATAACTTGGCAGAAATGTTCACCATGACAAGGTGGTGAGTTGTGTACCATGTCCATGCCTGTAGGTCCAAGGTCAAGGTCACTGTTACTAAAAATAGAATTTCCTTGTCCGGGCTATAACTTTGTTTTGAATGGAAGGTTTTCAAAATAACTTTTAGCACAAATGTTCACCATGACAAGGCAGTGTGTTGCCTACATTACCCATGCCTGTAAGTCCAAGGTCAAGGTCACAGTTACTAAAACTTGAATTTACTTGTTCGGGCTATAACTTCTTTATGAATGAAGGGATTTCAAAATAACTTGGCACAAATGTTCACTATGACATTGCATTGCATTACCACCAACTTCTTCACAGACATTTCCGTAATGAGAAGACAACAGTGCCACAAATAATTTACTTGATCATCAAGTTTGTGCATATTCTATTAATTACTCGAACATCACTGTCTTTGAAATGCTATTATTCCCATCATTGCACTTTAAAGTTTAAAGTTTTAAGTTACTTGGCACAAATGTTCACCATAACAAGGCAGTGTGTTGTGACTGTAGGTCCAAGGTCAAGGTCACTGTTACTAAAAATAGAATTTTCTTGCAAAATCTTGTCCGCTCTGTAACTTTGTTATTTCTTATTGGATTTTTAAATAACTTGGTATAATTGTTCACCATATCAAGACGGTGTGTGGCGTACAATACCCAAGCCTTTAGGTCCAAGATGTAAGTGAAAAAGGGGCATAATTGTATATTGTCTTCTCATTACGGAAATGTCTGTGAAGAAGTTGGTGGTAATGCAATGCAATGTCATAGTGAACATTTGTGCCAAGTTATTTTGAAATCCCTTCATTCATAAAGAAGTTATAGCCCGAACAAGTAAATTGCCCATAACTTAAAAACTACTTGAGATACTGCCTTGAAACTTGAAATATATTTTCACCATCAAAACTGGAAACTATGCATAGCGGGGGCATCCGTGTCCTATGGACACATTTCTAGTTTTTAAATAGAAAATACCAAAAAAAAACAATCATCATTATTTGATATTTTGTTCACAACAATTAATGGCTTAAATCACAAACAATGACTTGATGAGTGTTTTCACTTAAGGATTGAATCCATATTTGATGGTTTTCATTTGGGTATGGAAAACAGTTGGTTGTTTTAAGTAAGTAAAGCCCGAAGGGCTTCTTGCTTACTTTTAACAATTCAGCTGTTTTTCATACCCAAAACGAAAAACATCAAATATCGATTCAATCCTTATATTTATACTCATAAATAATCTCATTAGTATAGAAATTATGAGAAGAATTCGTGATATTACGGCATTTTCAAAAGGCTGCTGGAACATTGACAACACAGTGAATGATGGCACACATTTTCCTAGCTACTTGTGGCAAAACGTGCATGCTCAGCCGCAGCGATGTCACACGTCAAAACATTGTGCAACGTCCAATCAATTATGAGTGGTTCTACTGTAGCCTTGCCTTATAAAATAATACATCAAACTGTTTACCAACAAAAATTATGATCTGCTTGATGAATAAAACTTAATTGTAGAGGATGAAGTTGAAGTGTAAATATAAGAAATTAACAATCTCCCAGTTTTTGGCGACAAACTGTCTTCCTTGTTTCTATTGATTTAAAAATCTCCCACAATCAAATAAGGTTTACAAAAACTATATCTGTCTGATGCACAAAGACTGGGAGCCAGCCTGTTGAATGACCAAGGTCTTTGACTACTGGGTTGAAGGTTATAAAACTGAGTTTGGAAACAAGTCTCAAATCTCAAGCATCTGATTGGCTGAAATGGCGACTGGTCGCCATTTCAGCCAATCAGATGCTTGAGATTTGAGACTGGTTTCCATGCTCAGTTTTATAACCTTGGGCACAGAATGACCCTATGGAATAGTTAACTACTGAGTGAAGGAGAGACTGTGTCTGTGTCAAATTTGCTTTTTACAGATAGACCGGGACCCAGCTTGTGGAGTGACAAATGGCTGTTTTCCTGCTGAATGCAAGACTAACTGTAATTGTGTCAAATTCTATTACAGATTGACCGTGACCCAGCCTGTGGAGTGACAAAGGGCTGTTTCCCTCCTGAATGCAAGACTAACTGTGATTACTTAGTATCATGGAAAGTGTCGGGAACGGAGGATGTCGAATTTACACTGCAGAAGAAAACACCGGACAACAACCACTACATTGCTATAGGATTGTCAGATGACCCCAAAATGGTAAACAACACTTCTGTTCTATTCAATAAAAGAAAGTGTTTGGGGTTTATGGAACATATTTCTGTTGAATTTTAAATGGCAGTGCAACTCTATAAACAAGTTGAGTGCTAAAGACCACCCTTACCCAATCAAAATTGATTGCTCATGAAACAAAACACAACTTTTCAATGTCTACAACAATGATTTTATGCAAACATTAAGTGTAAATGTATATTTTCTCTTTCTAGAGCTGAAACCTTTTTTCTATTTTCAAGAGCTTTAGGGATGACATTTGTTCTAAGCCAATGTATACATGTACACTGTGAATTTTAATCCAGGTTCCTTTTGTCTGGAAAATTTAAATAGTAAAATAACTTAACCTTTTACTTCATTTTATTGGTTTAAACGTGTGTGCCACCAGTGTAGATCCACATCAGCTGGCACATCTGTGCTGTCTGATCTGAATCTACACTGTTTACTTTTTGATTAATTAGGTTATTTTTTATTTAACAAAAAGTGACCTGTGCAGATCCAGATCAGACCACATGCATATGCCAGCTTATCTGAATCTACACTGTCCTCACATGCCATTAAGGCATAAATCGTCGCCTTAGTGCAATAACGGTTTATCTCCTTCATATTTCAATAATGGTACTTATACTGTTATTGCACTAAGGTGATGAAATATTGAGTAAAGGGTGAAATGCCAAATGTTGATTCACAAATCAAGCTTGTAATGAATGATGTTTTTATTTTCAGGGCAATGACAGTGTGGCACAGTGTGTAGCCCTTGATGGTGTAGTGGATGTTCAATCTTCCATGAACGTTCTGTCGCCTAAGAACAATGAACTGTTGGATAATGTGTGTACCTCATTTACTCCATTTATACAGTTTTTACATGTGACCGGTTTAGATCCAGATCAGTTGGCACATCCATGCTGCTTGTTTCAGATCTACACTGGCCATCTCTTGGTCTGAACCTCCCCCCTCCCCCCACAAAAAAAAAAAAATCTGAAAGCTGTAAGTGTAAATTCTGATCAGTTTGCATGGATGTGATGTCAGATCTGTATCTGTACAGTTCTCCTATGGTTAACAACAATATCCCATATCCTTTCCACGACCATAACATATTTAAACCTGACAAAATTTTGACTTCCCAAAACTCGACCCTGTTTTCAGGCAGGATGCTCGAAATGTATTTAAACATATTAAAAAATCGCTTTTCAAAACCCGACGCTGTTTTTCCATCGGAAACCTGTCGATTTTTATTTCTTTTTATTAAAAAGTCCTTAATTTGGTGGCTATTTAGAAGAACATGGAATCATCAATCAGTATTTTTACACTATTAGTCCTTTGAACGCATCACATATTTTCTCTCAAATATCATTTAGTAAGAAATTGTTTACATGTGACTTAGATAATCTGATAAGAAAATTAGTGATGGTAAAAAGTCAAATTTTAAGAAAAAAAAATCTAATTACAGTAATGCTGTTTCTTCATTTTCATTTGTCAAAATAAAAAAGTGGCTCCAAAACAGTTATCTGTTTTGTTAGAAAATACCTACCGGGGTATATCTACGGTAGATATAGGTATTTTCTAACATAAATGATAACTGTTTTGGAGCCCCTTTTAGATTCTACCTAGTAATTACTTAAAAATGACATTTTTTGCAATGACATAAACATTAATGACTGTTAATTAGGTTAATTGATTAACAGAATTATTGTTACAGTCTTCCAGCGATAAACCCAATTTTTCGGTTTGGTTTCTCCCATTATGTAAAAGAGGGATTTTAACAACCTATTTTTGATATGCATATTCCACCTTTTTTTACAGAAAAAAGACCGTAACGTTAGATAAGTGTTTTACAGTTTTTTAATCGGGTTTCTTACCATGTTGAAAATTCCGAATTTCATTAAATGGTAGAATACCTTGTAACAGACAAAAGCGTGTATGCCTTATTCAAACATACGCCATCAAGGGGCATTAATAAAATTTAGGCAGATTTACATGTACGTTATGGCTATTAGAATTGTGAAAAAATGAATATGTTTAAATACTGTTGGGCATCCTTCAGTAAAGCAGGTCGGGTTTTGAGAAGTCAAAATTTTGTCACGTTTAAATATGTTATAGACGTCCTTCAGAAAACAGGGTCGCGTGCGGAAAGGATATGGTAAAGTGTTAAATTAATGAAGAATCAAACTTAAGGGAAAAATACAACACACAATAGATGCATATAGAGTTGCACTCGTCCGTTTATACATACATACCTCCATCCTTATGTCCCCCAAATCTTGAGGCATCAAATCCTCCTAAACTATCTGGCAGATTTCTTTCAAACTTGCACAGATGATTTTTTTCTTCGAACATTTTTACCTGAGCTATGGCCCTTTATTATTACAAATGTTGTGGATCAGTGTGGGCATCAGTGTTTGAATTCACATTCTATTTAATTGTTTTTATGCCCCCGGCATCTAGTGATTGAACCGTCCGTCCGTCCGTACGTCCGTCCGTCCGGTTAACATTTTTCGGCAAGTTGGATATTTATGAATTTCTACAAAGAGCATTGGCATGAAAGTTTACACACTTACTTAACAGTTCACAGGTCATGACCCTGACAAGTTACATAACTCTGGGTACCTTATTTCTGGTGTTATCTCCCCTTTTTGTACTTAAAAAAATGGTTAACCTGTTTCGGCAAGTTGGATATTTTTCCATTTCTACAAAGATCATTAGCATGAAAGTTTACAAACTTAATATACAGTGCACAGGGTATGACTCTTAACAAGTTACATAACTCTGGCTATCCTTATTCGGGGTTTTCTCCCATATTTGTACTTAGAGATAAATGGTTAACATTTTTCGGCAAGTTGGATATTTCTGAATTTCTACAAAGAGCATTGGCATGAAAGTTTAGACACTTACTTAACAGTTCACAGGTCATGACCCTGACAAGTTACATAACTCTGGGTACCTTATTTCTGGTGGTTATCTCCCCTTTTTGTACTTAGAAAAATGGTTAACCTGTTTCGGCAAGTTGGATATTTTTCCATTTCTACAAAGATCATTAGCATGAAAGTTTACAAACTTAATATACAGTGCACAGGGTATGACTCTGACAAGTTACATAACTCTGGCTATCTTAATTCGGAGTTTTCTCCCCAATTTGTACTTAGAGATAAATGGTTAACATTTTTCGGCAAGTTCGATATTTCTCAATTTCTACAAAGAGCATTGGCATGAAAGTTTACACACTTACTTAACAGTTCACAGGTCATGACCCTGACAAGTTACATAACTCTGGGTACCTTATTTCTGGTGTTATCTCCCCTTTTTGTACTTAGAAAATGGTTAACTTATTTCGGCATGTTGGATATTTCGCAATATCCACAAAGAGATCTGGCTTTAAAGTTTACACACATACTTAACAGTGCACAGATGATGACCCTTACAAGTTACATAAGTCTGGCTACCTTTTTTCTGGGATTATCTCCCCATTTTATACTTGGATATAAATGGTTAACTTGTTTTATTTGATTTTTGCCCTTTTTCGCTTAGAAATTAGAATTAAGACTTAGAAATTATGGTTAAAGTTTCAATGTTAGTGTTTTTCTAAGGTAATCTATAGAAAAGGTTTAAAACAGATGTACTTAACATACTTTGGTGAAAGTGCCTAGTGGTTACTATACTATACTATACTATACTATACTATACTATACTATACTATACTATACTATACCATACCATACCATACCATACCATACCATACCATACCATACCATACCATACCATACCATACCATACCATACCATACCATACCATACCATACCATACCATACCATACCATACCATACCATACCATACCATACCATACCATACCATACCATACCATACCATACCATACCATACCACACCACACCACACCACACCACACCACACCACACCACACCACACCACACCACACCACATCACACCACACCACACCACCACCCCCACCACCACCACACTACCACCACCCCCACACCATCACCACCCCCCACCACCCCCACCACACCACCCCATCTCACACCACACCACCACCACCCCACCACACCACCAACAGTAATACTGTCAACAACAATGTCAACAACACCACCAACAACACCGTCAACAACACCACCAACAACTCCGTCAACAACACCACCAAGAACACAGTCAACAACACCACCAACAACAACACCACCACCAACAAGAATAGCATCAACAACACCAACAACCAACAACAATAGCATCAACAACACCAACAACTGACAACACCAACAACAACACTGACAACTACACCAACAACAACACCCACACCACCAACATTACCAACACCAACAACAATACCAACAACAGCAACAACACCCACACCACCAACAACAGCAACCAGCATACCATACCTTACTATACTACACCACACCTCACCACATCACTATAGGTGGGCAGGGATAGTGGGTTGATGGGTGTGGGATCAGGGGTGTATGGACTGGGTTGTGTAAACCCTCTAAAAAAACTACAATAATAAAGTAACTGTAATTTATTGATTTCCTAACTTGGATTAAGAAACTTTTGTTCATGTATGTGTGTTGGGTGTCATAAACTCCTGAATCACTCCCCAGTTTAAATGAAGCCCAGTTTTAAATGTGCTTAAATATGTCTGACTTCAAATAGTCGAGCATGCAGTCGTTACCGACTGGCTCTTGTTATGATAAATTCTTTTCATGTACAGGTTCTGGCACCAGACGGTTATTTTCATTATTTAGAACTAACTTGTGATTTTAGTTGCAGTTTTAACACTGTGCTATCATTTAAAATTTGTATCGTTACAAACTTCGCTACCGGGGGCATATGTGTTTTCCGAACACAGCTTCTTGTTTAGATATTGAAGAAACAACTACAAAAAAAAATTATTGGTAATCAATTCTTCCAGATTTTTAAATTCAATGTTGTCATTAATGAAAAAGGAGTTTCCCTTGTTATTTTCTCAATTTTTATATTTGCTCAGTTTATTTTATTTAAACATGTTTAAATCTGTTAATCAATACAACATTTCTTTCAGCCTGTGTTTGGAGTCAAATTATTAAGTGGGTCTTACACTGATGGTGTTCTGAGGTGTACGTTCCTACGGAAGAAGAATGCAGCCCTTGCTAGTATTGGTCCTGGCCGTCGCCGTCGAGCAGTAGCCAACGAAATCACCTTCTTTGATCTCAGCCAACAGTGGTACTTGTTTGTAGCTCATGGAATTGCATATGGGGGTAAGCTATGTTTGTTGATGTGCCATCATGAAGTGGGAGGCATAAAGCGTTGCACTCATCCATAAGGTGTCTGTTTGTTTGTCCACCATTCCATCCGTCCATCCGTACGTCCCCTAAATCATGTGGCATCAACTCCTTATTAATTATTCAGTGGATCTCTTTCAAACTTGCACAGATGATTAAGCAGGATGTGTAGATGATCGTAAAGAAGAGATTTGTCCTGCAGCCATTTTTATCAGACTTAAGGCCCTTTATTACAAATGTTGTTGTAGCAGTCGGCACAGTCCCGAGGACATAGTCTAGTTTCAGTTAAAATGAATAAATTATTAAATATGATTTTCTGAAACTACAAAAAACTGAAACTCCGTAAAGCACTTACATAAGGAATTATGTCAGTAAATCCCCACTTTTACCACCACAATTAGGATTTGGCAAAAGTGGTCTTAATAGTGGGCTGTTGTTATTTTGGCGTGGAATATAGTGTAAATCTGTAAAATCTGAAAGTGAAATGGTGGTCTTAATACAGGGGAGTTTTAATTTCAGTGAGGTCTTTATGAGGGGTTTTACTGTACATTCATGTAAAATGACAACTCTGCAAGCTCTTAATTGAGGTTCAAACATCCCAGCCTCATAATTTTTGATAGTCACTAGAAATAATTTAGTGTCCAGCAAAGTTCAATTTTTTTTGGTGTCTTAAAATTATGACAAATTACATTGTAATTGCAGGTGATATAACCATGCATACTGATGATCCCTTTATTTCTATGGAGAAGATAGACTTCCTCACTGTGAAGACAGACACAGTTATACCAGCTACGGGAAAAGTTGGAGTAAGATTTTCATTACTTTTGTCCGTGTTTTATGTTGTTTGTATAATGACTGTGACAGTCAGTAGAAAGTTACAACTTTACATTAGCTGATACAATTATGAAATTGAAACCATTAGGTACAGCTAAGTAGCTCTGGTACATACATGTACTTGCAATTTCCGTTAACTTTCAGTCTTACCAGGCTTTTTCTGCAGCCAAAATTTAAAAGCTCAATATTTGTTAGAAACAATAAAATCAACCAGACAAAATTATATAACAGCCAAAAGAAAAAAATATGTTAAAGGCTGTCTTACATTTTCTTGGTAATTTCACACAAATTTGTTTTAATGACAGAGGGAACATTTCCTATGATTTCTTCTAAGACACACACTATTATTTACTTGGTCAAAGCCTGAAAATGGTTTAGCTGATGGCAGTCTGAAAATTGGCAGAAAACTGGCAAAAAGTTTATAAGGGTTGCAACATGAGTCATGTGTTCCTGATCTTGATTATTGTGACTGTTTCAAGTTTCATGATAAGTAAAACTTTAAATTCAAAAGAAACCATTCATACTTTATAAGTCATTTAAAGCTGGTGATAGTTAACAATGTAACTTTCTATTGACAGAAAGTAAATATCAGTCATGTCACCAACTGACCCAAACTGTTGACTGGGATATGACGTAGAGTAACTTACTTATGAGGAACATTCTGCATAATATCCTCATTGACAAGCCTGACATAAACTAGAGTTTGACAAACTGTTAAACAGGACATACTCTTGAGTCACACAAATCTTCCAGTGGCAGGGACTGGCTTATAGGGAGACTTGGGAGAAAAAGTCTCCCAAATTCCTTAACTTTCCAGATCTGATGGCACAGATAATCTGGCTGAGCAGGAATGTACATTCTTTGCCCACATATTTTAGGTGGATATATGGATTCAAGGATTAAGCAAGATTTTGAGTCAAACAAACTATCCAGTGGAACATAAACTTGAGTCAGACAATCACTCTTTGATGTGGCTGGCCAGTCACTAGGGGACTTCCCTAGTTTCTCAAGTAGAACATTAACCAAAGTCACAGTCTGTTGAAGGATTACTTTTTAGCTCACCTGTCACATGGTGACAAGGTGAGCTTTTGTGATCGCAATTTGTCCGGCGTCCGTCCGTCTGTCTGTCCGTAAACTTTTAATTTAAACAACATCTCCTCTTAAACCCCTTGGCCAAAGTTGATGAAACTTGCCACGTATGTTCCTTGCATGAAGCTCTTCCAAAGTTGTTCAAAGAAATCAATTCCATGCAGAACTCTGGTTGCCATGGCCCATTCTTTGCCCACATATTTTAGGTGGATATACGGATTCAAGGATTAAAAATGATAGTGCCTCTAGCTGGGAGCGAACCCGCACCGTCACAGCGACAGCGCCTAGCCCTGCAATTCCTGCGACGCAACCGATTGAGCTAACCAGGACAACCCCAAAAAAGGTTGATCGGATAGCCCTGATATACGTAACAATCACTGCATGACATCGGTAACAGGTTAATTTACTGATAACAGTACTGACTATAAGTATGGGGAGACTTTTTACGGCCGCCACACTGCACAAATAGCACTACTGTGAACTTCAAATGATAGTGCCTCTAGCTGGGAGCGAATTAAGCAAGATTTTGAGTCAAACAAACAATCCAGTGGAACATAAACTTGAGTCAGACAATCACTCTTTGATGTGGCTGGCCAGTCACCAGGGGACTCCCCTAGTTTCTCAAGTAGAACATTAACCAAAGTCACAGTCTGTTGAAGGATTACTTTTAAGCTCACCTGTCACGTAGTGACAAGGTGAGCTTTTGTGATTGCAATTTGTCCGGCGTCCGTCCGTCCGTCCGTAAACTTTTCATTTAAACAACATCTCCTCTTAAACCCCTGGGCCAAAGTTGATGAAACTTGCCACATATGTTCCTTGCATGAAGCTCTTCCAAAGTTGTTCAAAGAAATCAATTCCATGCAGAACTCTGGTTGCCATGGCAACCTAAAGGAAAAACTTTAAAAATCTTCTTGTCTGAAACCACAAGGCCTAGACCTTAGATATTTGGCATTTAGCACCCTCTAGTGGAACTCTACAAAGATTGTTGAAATTATTTCCCTGTGGTCAAAATTGGCCCTGCCCCAGAGGTCACTTCATTTTACATAGACTTATATAGGAAATCTTTAAAAATCTTCTTCTCACAAACCACAATGCGTACAGCTTAAATATTTGGTAAGTAGCATTGTCTAATGGATGTCTACTAAATTTGTTTGAATTATGTCCCGTGGGAAAAATCGGCCACGCCCTAGCGTTCTCTTGGTTTACATATAGTTGTATAGGAAAAACATGAAAATCTTCTTTAAAACCACTATGCCTAGAGCCTTAATATTTGATATACAGCATCATCTAGTGGTCCTCTACCAAAATTGTTCAAACTATCCCCCTGGGGTCAAAAATGGCCCCGCCCCTGGGGTCACTTGTTTTATATTGACTTATATAGGGAAAACTTTAAAAAAATTTTCTCTAAAACCACAAGGCCTAGAACCTTGGTATTTGGTATGTGTCATCATGTAGTGGTCCTCTACAAAAGTTGTTCAAATTATTCTCCTGCGGTCAAAAATGGCTCCGCCCCGGGGTTCACTAATTTTATTACATAGTGTTATACAGTAAATCTTTAAAAATCTTCTTCTCTGAAACCGTAAGGCCTAGAGCTTAGATATTTGGTATAGAGCATCATCTAGTTACATTTTCTCCACAATAGCAGCTTAATTTTTAGCTCGACTATTCGAAGAATAGGGGAGCTATCCTACTCGCCCCGGTGTCGGCGTCGGCGTCCGTTAAACAAAAAATGCACTTTGGTCCATTACTTGAAAACTACTTATGATATCAACTCGAAACTTGGAATATATATTCACCATCAAATTCTACATCATTACCAACAAGACCCATAACTCTGCTTCCAATATTTTTCAAGTTATGCCCCTTTTTCACTTAAATTTTGCGTTAAGGAAAATATGCACTTTGGTCCATAACTTATAAACTACTTGAGATATCAACTTGAAACTTGGAATATATATTCACCATCAAATTCTACATCATTACCAACAAGACCCATAACTCTGCTGTCAATATATTTCAAGTTATGCCCCTTTTTTCTTATATTTTGTGTCAAGCAAAATATGCATTTTGCCTCTAACTTTAAAACTAATATAGATATTAACTTTAAAACTAATATAGATATTGCTTTGAAACTTGAAATATATTTTCACCATCAAAATCTACATCATAACCAACAAGACCCATAACCCTTCTTCCAATATTTTTCAAATTATGCCCCTTTTTCGCTTACATTTTGTGTTAAGCAAAATATACAGTCGGCCCTTAACTTCGTTATGAATGGAGGGATTTCAAAATAACTTGGCACAAATGTTCACCATGACAAGGCGGTGTGTCGCGTACAATACCCATGCCTGTAGGTCCAAAGTCAAGGTCACTGTTACTAAAAATAGAATTTTCTTGCAAAATCATGTCCGCTCTGTAACTTTGTTATTTCTTATTGGGTTTTTAAATAACTTGGTATAATTGTTCACCATATCAAGACGGTGTGTCACGTACATGCCCAAGCCTGTATGTCAATGGTCAAGGTCACTGTTGCTAAAAATAGAATTTTCTTGTCTAGGCTGTTACTTTGTTATGAATGGAGGGATTTCAAAATATCTTGGCACAAATGTTCACCATGACAAGGCGGTGTGTCCGCACAATACCCATGCCTGTAGATCCAAGATCAAGGTCACTGTTACTAAAAATAGAATTTTCTTGTCCAGGCTGTAACTTTGTTATGAATGGAAGGATTTCAAAATAATTTGACACAAATGTTCACCATGACAGGGCGTGTGTCACGTACCATGCCCATGCCTGTAGGTCAAAGGTCAAGGTCACTGTTACTAAAAATAGAATTATCTTGTCCTGGCTGTTACTTTGTTATAAATGGAGGGATTTTAAAATAACTTTGCACAAATGTTCATGAAAAGGCAGTGTGTCCGCACAATACCCAAGCCTGAAGGTCCAAGGTCAAGGTCACTGTTACCAAAAGTAGAATTTTCTTGTCCAGGCTGTAACTTCATTATAAATGGAGGGATTTCAAAAAAACTTGACACAAATGTTCACCATGAAAGGGCAGTGTATCGTGTATTATTCCCATCATTGCACTTGAGTGTCTGAAAATGATGCATAGTGGGGCATCCGTGTCCTATGGACACATTTCTAGTTTCACTTATATTTTCACTTAAGTGCACTTCATCGATAACTTTGCAAATACTTAAGGTATCAACTTCAAACTACCATTATATTTTCATTTCAGTTCTTTTTCTGTAACATTACTGAAGTGATTGATATTTGACTAAAAGTAAATGTCTCTAATAAAAAATTACTAACAAGTTTTCTAACAAATTCAGAAATATTTCATAGTTATTCCCCTATTCAGTTTAATATTTATGGTACATTTAGGAATTATTTCTGTTATTTGAAAAGAATTTCTCCCGTACCATTCACTTGTAAATATTTTTCCTGATTGCACATGAATGTATGGCCATAGTTGTTATTGTTTTAATCTTCAAATTGCATTTGTTTCAAATGATTCGAATAGTCGAGCATGCTGTCTCCTCTGACAGCTCTTGTTTTTTTAATTTTTGACTTGATTTTACCAAACTTGCGCACAACTCTTGCAACCATTGAGCAGTTGTTGACCGTTGAGCGACCCAGGGTCCTATGGACCCTCTTGTTATGATTCACACTGTCCAAATTTGAGTCGGTAGCAAACATATTGGATCCTCAATAAGAGGATGGTTTTTTGCGCAATTAAAACAACCGTATTTTAAAAAGGCAATAAACAAGGGTTTGTTCTCCAGGCCTTTATGTAATTAAATTTTCCTTTCATAATTATGCTTGTTTTAATTTATTAAATATTGTTTAAAGTAATTTAAATAAATTCCCTTAAATCACTCTGTATTTCAGGTGATAAAAAAGGACAGCACATGTGGTGAGAGTGTGGGGTGTTTCCATAACTGTGATGAAAGCGGCACCTGTGGCTTCCTGTTGACCTGGAAAGACAATGGGGACGACATTGATATGACCTTGACCTGTAATAGAGGAAAGAAAAATGTCTACTGTGCCATTGGTCTGTCAAGTGATGATAAAATGGTATATACTTACTACTTGAAATATTATTATCTGTGTTTTCTCTGGTTATTAGATTTGGATATGTCATTGGACGGGCTGGCGGGAATAATCATTTCATCTATTTTTCATTTAAGTTCACCTTTTCTCAGTAACCTTTCAAGGTAGAGCTTTGAAACTTAACATAGTTGTCTGATATCACAATAGCAAATATCAGGACAAGTTTCATAACTCTTGACTGTATATTGTAATGCCTCTTTATCACTTAAAACTTAGGAAGAAAAAGCTGGTTTTGTTGCAACCGTATGCTTCTTATACCACATAACAAACAGATGGAGATATATGTATGAAAAATATTTGTCCCTGATTTGTTTAACAAACGCATGAAGCCTTTCACAAGATTCTCACATGTTAAACAAAGCAAATATTTTCATGCAGTATTGTTTAATTAGTAATCACATGTTTTAATATGTAAATTCTGGTTTCAGGGAGATGATAGTGTGATTGAGTGTGTTTCTAGTGGCAACCAAGTGTCTGCATATGTCTCCTATAATGAGGGCAGAAATAACTACAGGCTGAAAGAGGTACTTGGGTTTAGGGTACAAGATTTATAGGTTATTAGACGTTTTACTGTACAATACGGGAATATATTTGGACGAGTACACAGCTTGAAAAGTCATATTGGACGAGCCGTAAGGCGAGTCCAATATGACTTTTCAAGCTGTGTACGAGTCCAAATATATCCTGTATTGTACAGTAAAACGTCTAATAACCTTTTTATTCTACATCTAATAAATGAAGCATGACTTTTCAAGCGTTTAAAGACTTTTCCATATATATAGGCCATATTGTACGGTCCAAAATTTATTAAGTTCTACATTTCTCTTACTTGACAAGTTGCGTCATATTGCCTGCATCAAATGTATGATCAACAATGAGTCACTGTAACCAGACGCTTTACTCGTCTCAGTGTGTATTTAAAGACAAGCGCCTTCACGACCACGTGTCTTTTTTTTCATTCGGATCAGTTTTACTGTCAACGGCTTTTATCGTTGTAAAACAATGGTAAAGTGCATTTGCACTTAATCATCCAATATGAAAAAAATACGGACTGTTTTGGATCCAATACGGGAAAATATTGGACGGTCACGTGGTACAATTAAAGAACGCTAATTGGATGAATTTATTAGATGTAGAATAACTTGTCTTACCAGTATTAACTTGTAATCCCTAGTACTTGTATGTTAGACTTGCATTGTTTATTGGACTAGTTATAATCCCCACAAAAAGCGGAGGTATAATGATTTGACCAATAAATGATACCCTGTTTATCATGTTTATAGAAGTGAGATATTTCAGTACGTTTCAATACATTATAGGCTTTTGTATACAAAACAGGTCCGGTTTCTAGAATTGCGATATTTTGCAACTGATTATGTTTCCAGAAAGAATATACACATTTTAACCCATATGCAAACAGTGTACAGTCAAGCCTGTCATTAGCAGCCACCCAAGGGAGTGACAAAAAGTGGCTGCTCTATACAGGTGGCTGTTAAAGACAGGTTAAAATGAGAACAAAATGTCAGTTTAGGACATATTCAAACTGGCTGTTTAAGACAGGTGGTTGCTATTCGAAGGTGGCTGCTAAGGCAGGTTTCACTGTAGATTCAGATCAGTCACCACATCAGCAGTTGGATCAGGATCTACATGTTCGCTTTTTGTTTTTTAGATTATCTCGACCAATGAGCAAACAGTGTAGATCTTGATCAGATGGCACAGATGTGCTTGCTGTTCTGAGATGCTTGTTTGTCCACCCAATGAAGGTGTATATGTGGTGGTAATAGTTTACCAGAATAGCAGATATGCTCACTGGTCATGGTCTACGCTAGTCAAATGCGAATAATTCTGTGCTTACTTGTAGCACTAAGGGCTTAATTGCAATGTTAGCAATATTCAAGAAGTACTCACCTTTTTTCCCCTTCAATTTCAGGCCCAGTTTGGTTTAAGTAAAATGTCAGCAACATTTGTGGATGGAATCCTAAAATGTACATTTTCCAGAAAGAAAACTGCAGCTCAAGCTAGTTCAGGTCGCAGGAAGCGTGCATTGGATGCCTCAGCATCGAACTACTTTGATATGAACAAGGACTGGAACCTCTTCTATGCTTATGGCACATCTGTCGGAGGTATAGCTGTATATTAAGTACCATTAAAATATGAAGATTTTGCTGTATTTGAAAGTAACCATTTAACTATTTGTTTTCTACAATTGAATATTTCATATCTCCACACAACTGGCATAAAAAAACATCCTTAGACTATGACAACCGATCAAACTCAATCAGCATTTGATTTTTAGTTCGAACGTAAATATAACCAAAAAGACTAGCCAGGTTGAACATTATCTCAAGTCGTTTCATTGAGATCATAAGATCTTTTTATGAATATATATTTATTATACTTTTGCTGCAGTAAGGCAATGAAATGTTCCTTATTTCTCTATTTGATCAGGTTACATAAACAAGCATGATGTTTTACCGACTGTATCGACCCAGAAAGCCGACTTCCAGAGTTTCATGGATATTGGTGCTAGTACTGTAGAAAAACCACTGATCAAAGTTCATGGTATGTTTCTGTTTTACTTGTAGGTCATTGTAAAATAAAAGGTGTCTGAAAACTTCTATTAAATGTATCATGTGTATTGAAAGAGCCTCAAATTTGTTAGTATGTGACAAATTATATAATACTAAAATTTGTTCTGCAAAAAATAAAAACAAAATCTAATGCCAAAAGTTTTAAAAAGTGAAAACCATGTAGATCTATTAATAAATTTGCATATTTTAAATTATTATATAAATAAATTCATTGATGCTGTTATATATTAGTTAAATTAATTGCTGTTGCATTCTGTTAGACCTCAATAAAAAAGCCACTTAAATAACTGCCTGTTTGGAGAAATTTTTAAGGTTTTAAAAAGCTAATCAGATTATATTATTATGAACTTTAAAAGGGCCATCATATCTGTACAATATTTTTTATATATTTTATGCTTTTCAGTGAATTTAAGAATTTTCCTGGTGAAATAAAAATGGTATTTCACTGTTTTCAAACAGTGAAATATCATTTTTATTTTCACTGATTTTTTTCACATTGGTATCCAAACGCACATAACATTCCAAATGAGAACGTTTAGAAAACGGCCTCAAATTTGTATATTTGACATGATTACGTCACATCATAAACAAGCGGTTTTGGCACCATTTGCTTGCAACTTTTCTGTCAAATTCACACAAATTTTGCACTACATGCATACAATAGAAAGCAAATTTGTTTTTACTAGTGAAAGATAGAAATATATTTCACTTGTGAACTCCGGAATAATGTATTTTCACTTGTGGCTTCGCCGCTCATGAGAATACGAATTCCGGAGCTCACTTGGTGAAATATATTTCTATCTTACTCTGGTAAAAACAAATATCCTCTATATTTTGACAGGTATCCTGATGACACTGGCCTGGTTATTTTTTGCTACACTGGGAATATTCTCAGCGAGGTTTTACAAGACAGTCTGGCCTGATGGTATGGAGTGGTGTAGCCAGAAACGCTGGTTTGTTGTAAGTTTCAACCTTTTTATCCGGGTTTGTAACAGTAAACTCTACAGAATGTTGACCAAGGTCAAAGATCAGATTTGAGACTGTGGACTAGTCTTTACTCTTTACAGCTGATTGGCTGAAAATGAGCTCAGTCTAAAAACTAAGTGGGGTTACTAGACTGGGCTTCAGTTTGAATTTTATGATCATACAATATGACTGGTTACGTGTAGCTCTTTGAAGAATATTATACCACCAATTTTTTTTGATTTTCTGGTGTTTTAAGTTCAAGATCAAAGTGACCTACAATTGATGAAAAGTTTCAGATAAATGAAAGAAGAACAGATAACTCTGAAGCCACCAAACTTGGCAGAAAGATTTGTCATGGTCAGATGAAAATTGATTTTGATGTCAGACTGCAAGAGGTTAAGACCACTGACCTTTAATTGAAAAGTGGTTTCTGATCTGTAACTGAGAGATTTACCATTACTAAATTTGAAAGGGATGTTGATCTTAGGAAGATTTCTTTTAGTTATTGGTGTCAAACAGTCAAGTCAAGGTCATAGTAGTCATCAAGTAAAAATTTGGTCTTTGAACTTATTGTTCAATACATTTTGCACAATAAATTCTAAACTACATATTTCTTAGTAAATTAATCTATTTCTGGTCTTAAAAAATGTCGGTTTTAAACTTAATTTACACTTTGGTTCGTACATATAAATGCTTACTTTATACAATTACTTTTCACAGATTCACAGATTTTGCATGGTGACAGCATTCCTGTTGACAGCTGTAGCTTTCATTGTGATATTTGTCCATGTTGGAGGATATGCTGATGTAAGTCAACAAATCTATCTTATTTATGCCTTTTCCTCATCCTACTTTAATATATAAAGTGCATATTAGGTCCATATTAGGCTGTCTGATCACAATCTACACTGTTCACTTTAAGATTCGGTAAGATAACTTCTAACCAAGAAGCGAACAGTTTACATCTACATGTAGAACAATAGACACTTACTATGTATTATAATGGAATAAGGTCTTGCATTTTTCATTTACAATTGAAAACTGAATTTATTAATAGTAACATACATGTAGCAATTAATCACATTTAATTTAATATAGTGTTTCAAGAATTGATGTTTGAAAGTATATCTGTTTTGTTTATTCATTTCAGATAGAGGGATCCAATTACCAGAAGTCACATCCTATTATTGGCATTATTGTAATGTGTCTTGCTCTTATTAATGTAAGTAATATTTGTATATAAACACTCATAGCACAGGTTTAATCGCATGTGAGAACAGACCAAACAAATCAGAAAGCAAACAGTGTTAATCTTAATCACTTGGCACGGATGTGCTGGCTGATCTGGATATACATCTTTCCCCCATGGATAACAGCCATATTCCATGGAAAAAAGGGTTATGTAATAACAGTTCTTTAGTTCATTTTCAGTTGAACTACATTGTTCATAGAGGTGTTCTTGGAAATTTACTGGCTTAAAAGCAAACAGTGTAGTCTTTAATATTCTGTCTGATCTGGATCTGGTCTGGTAACAATTTTGACAAATGCTGTGATTGTTGTTTCAAAAGTTCATTTAATCTGAACATATTAAATTTTGTAACATAAAGTATTTCATGACTCAGCGGCAATTCTCATGGATACAAAGGTAGTTTTGAACATTTTTTTCATTAATCTGTTTCAAATTTGATGTCATGACTTGTCGTTACAGAAGTACAAAGTATTGTGTTTTACTCATATTAACCCTTTACTTTATATATATTGGTTTATCGCATGTGAGAACAGTGTTTGTCGAGCTTGCTGGCACATTGGTTGAGAATAAAAAAGATGGAGATTACTGCTATATGCACCAAGCTTTTAGTTAGAAATGCATTGTATATAAAATTGTCTTGTTAGCATTATTTGATCCTTAGATATTCGAGTAGAAAAGCTCATTATTACAGCTTTTATTGAACATATTATATTGATTCTGAACCTTTCTTTGCAGCCCATTATGGCTCTGTTCAGACCACACCCTGGGACCCCAAGGAGACCAGTGTTTAATGTAGCACACAAGTTGGTAGGGGTGTCAGCTCAAGTCTGCTCAAGTAAGTGGATGATTTAATGGATATGCCATTAATATGCCTAAAGCCCTTTTATTGCATGGTAGTCCAGTGTAGATTCAGATCAGGTAGCATATCTGTGCCAGCAGATCAGGTAGCATATCTGTGCCATCAGATCAGGTAGCATATCTGTGCCATCAGATCAGATAGCATATCTGTGCCAGCAGATCAGGTAGCATATCTGTGCCATCAGATTAGGTAGCATATCTGTGCCATCAGATCAAGTAGCATATCTGTGCCATCAGATCAGGTAGCATATCTGTGCCATCAGATCAGGTAGCATATCTGTGCCATCAGATCAGGTAGCATATCTGTGCCATCAGATCAGGTAGCATATCTGTGCCATCAGATCAGGATCAACACTGTTCGCATAAAGATTCATTAGGTAATCAGTCGCCATTTCAGCCAATCAGATGCTTGAGATTTGAGACTGGTTTCCAAACTCAGTTTTATAACCTCCAACCCAGACAACAGGGATGTGACTACTCTGCTAAGTAAAATTAACAAAATAAGAGAATATTTTAATAACAAAGGCTGTAGGTAAGAACAAAAACAATGTGTCAGTTGGATCAGTTGTAAGTAATTGATTGTTTAATTAATGGCAATTTACACCCAGATCATTGGTCATTATTTTTTGCAGTATGTTTATCAAGGTTTTTATTTGGCTTCTGTTTTTATGAGGGATAATCCAGAAATAACTCTACTAATAATGTAATATTTGTATTTTTTAAGTTACAGAATAAAATTTTGTCAAAATTGAAGTGCAACAATCATCTGAAATATATATAGAGAAAAAACTGAATTCTGTTATCTTGTAAATAATTTGTAGCTGATAATTTCTGTTTTTCAGTTGTTAATATATTCTCCGGTACAGCACTGACGGCAGCTGCGGTACCCTCCAGTAACAGGATAGTGTTATGGATATTCGTCGGATGGATAATACTGCTAGATATCATTCTGTATGTTCATGATGCTATAACTAGCAAAGGTAGGTCAGGCTTCTTTATGGATATATTATTAAATATTTTTGTTCTGAGTTGTTTAGACTACTAACTGATAGTTTATCTAATGATTGATAGAGAGTTTCTAATAATTGATTGAGTTTGTCTAATAACTGATATAGTTTGTCTACAACAATAATTAAAAGTGTGTTTGCATAATATGCATAGCAAATTACCTATCCGATATAGATTTATTGTTGTTTAAATTAGTTTTGCTGTGTGGGGAATTTAAATTGAATTTGAGTAAATGCAGGGATAACTATGCCTAAGATTTTAAAATTCAGATTCAACACCAGTCTAGCCTTTGATTTGTCAATTTTGAGACTATGATCATGATTTTGAATAAACTGACTGGGATCGGGACTGCCAGGGATTGGTTTCTAGTTTGAGCTCAATGTTTCATGGCCAGAGAGTATCTGTCCTTTTTATTGATAGTCCATTGACTTTGAATGTTAGAATTGACATATTTTTTAAGTCATTGACATTAAAACTGTACTGTTTGTATTTCAACAAGAATGCCATGGCAAAATATATTAACCCTTTCCTCCACTGCATTTTATCACATGTGCTACCATTGAAAATCTAGATAAGCCGACACTACTGTGCCGTCAGATCTGGATCTACAATGGTCACATCATGGTCAGAAATAGCCTACTGTATTAAAAAGCAAACAACGTAGATCCTGATCAGATGGCATGTATGTACTGGCTGATCTGGATCTACACTGTTTTCAAACGCCATAAAGGCATATAATATATATGGAGAAAAGGGTTAACAAACAAATTATTTTTTTCTAGATTTTTCACAAAGCTATGATTTAGAAACTGCTAGCAAGCAAGGTAGTTCACAGTATTTACCTCAGTGCTTTCCTTCCAATCCATTCCAAATCGCCTGCTTTTGTTCCCGGGGCTGTTGACCAGGGCTGAGTTTGGAAACCAGTCTCAAATCTCAAGGATCTGATTGGCTGAAATGGCAAATGGTCGCCATTTCAGCCAATCAGATGCTCGAGATTTGAGACTGGTTTCCATGCTTAGTTTTATAACCTTGGGCACTGGCCAAAGCCCAGTTACCTATTTTTATTTTTAGCCTCAAATTAAACATGCAGCTTACATAAATAAGATACATGTAATAGTTCTTTATGGTAAATTTATAATTATCTTATAAATATGTTGCGATTTTTCATTGTGTTTTTTGCCACCCTTCCACCCACCAAATCGTCGAAACCTTAATGAAACTTTTTCTTGTTTTGAATGATTCATGTACATCTAATTCCTGTCCACCATTTCACAGCTGTTCTTCAGCTTGGATTAAGTCATCAGTTTCTACAAATAATATTGGATTATATTCACCAAAATTCAAATAACCTAGATTCACCAAAATATGAAAAGCAAACCGCCAAAAGATACTTGTGATTTATATCAAATCTACAGAAGCCAATTTACAATGTATTCTTTTAAAACAAATAAAAAGATCTGCAGGAAGCAAAGATTTATCAATCATCGAGATATATTACACAAAATGTGAAACATGAGTAGTGATTGCACTTTCCATTACTGTGCTTTTATATGAAAACTGCGCTCTTACATGAATATCAAGTCGCCAGTTAGTTTGTGTCAGGTCTCAGGATTGCATACAATTTTCAAAGATTGTGTAAATTGAAGAATGCTATTGGTAGATTTCTTTGAATATATGCATCTCAATGTGATAAAAGATTGTCCAAATTATTTATTAAATAATAACTGTAACATCATACAGTAATCTATATGATTAACAGTAAGCTTACAAACTTTCAAATATCGGGTTCATGGTGAGACAGTGTTATAAGTAAGTGTTATTTTAAACGAAGCATCATACATGCCAAGTCTCAGGCCGTGAGGTAAAAACTCACGGAGTTTCACCCACCCTCATGTTATAATGGATAAAAACAAAAAACTCCCGTATTTTTGATAATTTCTCTTGAAAAAAAAAGTCATCTGCAGGGCAATTTTCAATGTCTCCAATAAGTCCGAGGATCGCCGAATTCGAAATGAAAGCGCTTGATTGACAGTGATTATTGGAAATTATGACATTTTGTTTATTTCATCTGCTTCAATTACCCTAGGGCAATGGGTTTACATCCCATGTTAGATAAGGTGTTATTCAATTATCTTTTCTTATTTATTGATATGTTTCCTCAATCATCTTTTATGTCTGATTTGGGGTACAATTTCAATGCAAGTGTTACAGTTTTCGGCTAGAGATGGGTAAACATCTAAGGGCATTACTTTGAAGGTGTTAATTGCCAAGAGTTTTGGTTTTCATTGGCATGTTGAAGCATTAATCCAGGATAAATAAAAACAAGATTTATCAAACTTTTGGCCCTTCTCTTTCCTTAGTGTAAAGCTACAAGTCAAGAATAATTTTTATGCAAATGCAACACCAGACTTTCTTCATAAATGCCAAGTCAGTAATTGCACTTAGTGGATAACTAATGTCTTGAATAGTCTGAATTTTCAGAGGACATTTTTAAAATAAATGTGGCATAGAGATTTTAGTCACAAATATTTTATTTGATTTTGAAAAAAAATGTGTTTAATTGTCTTGTTATTGCATTAAAGAAATATAACTGACTGTAGTTACTTTTTATAAAAAGGTAAAGGTATATAAGAACATTTAAAATATACCATGTTTCGACACGCTTTAGAAAATCTCACTTATTGTTGCTCAAATCTCACTCAAAAATGTCACCAGTCTCACTAAATTATTTTTCGATACCTGGCATATATGAAGCATGTTCTATTATGTCTGAAGTATGTTTGAATGTAATGACAGATAGATTTAGAAGGATTTATTTCCATGTAGGAAACTTACAATGAATGGTTTACATATAAATATGAACAGTATAAAATATATACTTGTGAAAATAACAGGAATTTTAAAAGGAATTTTTATTAGATTGATATTCATTCCGTTTACATTTAAAAGGATTTAAGGCTAGTTGATATTTTGTTTTTAAAAAACCTTTACCTTCACTTTGCATTCCCAATCAGATTAAGTTCGCTCTCTGAAATATTGCCATTGTTAATTGCAACAAATCACATATTTATTCAACTTAGTTTAACCCTTTACACCATAGAATATGGCAGTTGCACCATTGAAAACGGAGAAGATCCAGATCAACCAGTGCATCTGTGCTATCTGATCAGGATCTGATCCTGTTCACTTTTGATTAATTAAATTATAGCTGACCAAAAAGTGACCAGTGTCTTTCCAGATCAGATGGCATGGATGTGCCAGCTGATCTGGGATTATAAGTATCATTCACGTGTGTTGGGTAAAGATCGCGTGATCCAGCCCGAGTGAAATATGCACAAGGGCAGTAACGAGGCTCTGCAGAGTTACCGCCTAAGTGCATATTTCACGAGGGCTGGATCACGCGATCTTAACCCAACATAAGTGAATGATACTTTTTCTTGCATACCGTATTTATTTTGCGCATTTTTGGGTATTTTCCGGTAATTTTTTCTTTGCACTACTTTTTTTATAGTAGCAGAGTGATATACGAGACATTCCATCGTTCATTCATAAATGCGTAAGACGTCGTGACGTCATATAAGGCGCGTTACTCATTCTACATGGGGGGTGTAGAATCAAAATTTCCTGCACGGGTGAAAACTCCATATGACCTGATCTGGTATGCAAGAATACACTGTTCCCTTTTTGATTCATTTGGTTTTTTCTGACCAAGAAGCATTGTAGATCTTGATCAGATGCCATTGATGTGCTGGCTGATCTGGATCTACACAGGTCAGACATGTGATAAAGCGCTTATATATTTCCTTAACCCTTTCCTGGATATATACGCCTTTTTTCACATGTGCGACCAGTGTAGATCCAGATCAGCTGGCACATCCGTGCCGTCTGATCAGGATCTGCACTGGTCGCATTTTGGTCAGAAATAACCTAATGAATCAAAAAGCGAACAGTTTAGATCCTGATCAGACGGCACGGATGTGCCGGCTGATCTGGATCTAAACTGTTCGCCCTAGCAATAAAGGTGTATCTATACAGGAAAGGGTTAAATCAGCTTTTTTTGCAGATTATATTTCATTCCACAGCATACATTTTACCTCAGAAGGCATGAGTAATGTTTTCTGCTCATGGTTATGACATCTACTTGCATATTGTTTATCACTTTCCTCCATATATAGGCCTGTAAGGCATGTGCGAACAGTGTAGATCCAGATCATCTAGCACATCTGTGCCATCTGATCGGGATCTGCACTGTTAGCTTTTTTGTAAGAAATAACCTAATAAATAAACAAGCAGATCCTGATCAGACGACAGAGGTGTGCCAGCTGATCTGGATTTTACTATTGACGCATGCCATAAAGGCATATCTATATATGGAAGAATGGGTTAATCAGTTTCACTGCCTGTTTGACTGCTAATACTGTTTGTCCCATATTTATCTTCCATATAGGATCAGAAGAGGGAACCTCACCCATTCTAGGCTACAATAGTAATCTTTTTTACCCTAGTATTTATTTGATACACATACCAGTATTTCTGAGTAGTGTTTTTTTCAAAACCCTTTCTGTTCACTTTAATAAACAAAACAGATTACCGGTACAATATCTTTATCTTTAGTGTCATTTCACTGTTTACTCCATGGCATATGACTGTGATCTGTGGGAAAACAGTGTAGATCCAGATCAGCCAGCACATATATTCTGTTTGATCAGGATATACACTGTTTGCTTTTTGATTGATTAAATTATTTCTGAGCAAGAGCCAACCAATGTAGATCCAGGTTAGATGCCAAGGATATGTTGACTGATCTGGATCTACACTGGTTGCATATGCGATAAAACCTGAATACACTTAACAAACGTTCTAATTGGTCATTAATTGTATATGTTTACAATGTATGCTGGTTTCGTTTCTTCCCTACGTCAAGAGAGGTTGGGGAAAGAACTGTTTTGTCCAGAAATCAATTATCTTATGTCTTTTTTATCGTTATTGATTGTTTTCTTAAAAGAACCCAATATCATTTACTTACACCGCAGAGTCAAAATTAGAACAGTCTTTAATTGAAAGGGAGGTAATTTTAAAATTGGATACTTTGAAAGGGGTTTATTTAAACAAATGTGCTGTTGATTGATCATGTTTTCTGTTTTTCCTACTAATGAGGGGTTCTATTAAAACAAAACAAGGAATTAAGAGCAAAATTCTGTTTGCTTGACCTATTTATGCAAGAAATGCATATTAAGCAAAATTAAGGATAACTCTCGCCAAACTGTTCCAAAGTCAATTATTACAAGATTAAAGCTTAAGTTGAAGACTGTTGTTGACATATGATCATAAAAAAGAGTGAATTTAATGTCTTTCTTATAATAAATTAAGGACAAAAAGTTACCAATTAGAACTTTTGTTGAGTGTATATGTAGTAATGGATTAATGTAAATCAGCTTTTCAAAATGATGAATTTGAAAAGTGAACTAAGGACATGAAAAACACTACATGTATGTGAATCAGATTATGTTAGTTCAAGACTTAGATAGCATGGAAAGTTGTCTTCTGCTTATTAAAGTCAGTCTTTCTGAACTGGTGCCATCCAAGGGCAGTTGATCCTTTACTCATTTGATGAGAGTGATATCCCCTGAGCAACCGGTGTGGTTCCAGATCAGCCAGCACATTATGCAGTCTCATCTGATTCTATACATTTTAATTTTGGAAGAAATAATGTATTAGATGTAATTTAAAGTAAACTGTGTAGAATCTGTGCCCAAGGTTATAAAACTGAGCATGGAAACCAGTCTCAAATCTCAAGCATCTGATTGGCTGAAATGGCAACCAGTCACCATTTCAGCCAATCAGATGCTTGAGATTTGAGACTGGTTTCCAATCTCAGCTTTATAACCTTCAGCCCAGATCAGTGTGCATTGATGTGCAGACTGATCTGGATCTACAATGGAAGTTCATAGGATATAAGTCATATCCATGGGGTCAAAGGTTGTCCAGTTGGCTGCTCCTGAAGACACATATCAAATGACGATGACTCATTTATAATTGTATGGAACTTTGCAAGGTTATTAACTTATATCCAAATTCCCTTTAGAAAGACTGAGCACTGTATTATTGCTTTGCTTCATTGTGTTATGGTTCGTTATATTATCTCTTTAATTTTAGTATGTTTAATACTCGTGTTGTAGCTTTTAATTCTCAATTTTTACAAAATGTTTACTACCATATTGTCTTAGTAAGTGATTTTTATTGTTTAAAATTGCTGCAGCCAGTGTTGAGCAGTCCCCTCAAAAATGAAAATGATATGTTAACTCAAATATTAACTAAACTAGTTTATATTTATTCTCTGAGTATATTAATATATACTAGTTGATTTATACAAAGAATACCAATGTAAATAATAAAGTCTTCCTATTGCCATATGCATTTCTTTAATATCACCAATTATTATGGAGATAATTTAAAATAAATATGTTTGACTCCAAACTGAAATATTTGATTATGCATTTGACAGTTTTTAGGGGTTTCTTGAAAACAGGAAATATAAACAAGTTATTCTTTAACCCTTTCCTCCATAGATACACCTTAATTTTGAGGGCGAACAGTTTAGATCCAGATTAGCCGGCACATCTGTGCCCTCTGATCAGGATCTAAACTGTTCACTTTTTGATTTGTTAGGTTATCTCTGACCACAATGAGACCAGTGCAGATCCTGATCAGACAGCATGGCTGATTTGGATCTACACTGGTCGCACATGCGTAAAAAGGCGTATATATGGAGTAATGGGTTAAATATAATTTTAAAGATGAGATGATAATTTACCTTTTTCTAATTCCTGCATCTATAATTATATCGTATACAATTACTTCAAATTTGTAGTTTTTGTAATTTTATGGTCAAGGAAAGAGTTACTCTGTTAGTCTCATCAACCATGGCAATAATTGCTTTTGTTAAAATCTTTATTTTCTGGACTCTGTTGTATAAGGGAACCTTTTGTTGAATGATTGTCATTTAAATGCTTTTTCCATCAAAACTTTGAGTTTCTTAGGAACAGTCTTAATGTCCACAGTAACTGCTTTAAAGATTTGACTTACAACAATGCTTGACATTATGTGAAATGCTTAAAGCGGCATTACTTCAATTTAACCTGTTCTTGTATGAAATATTACATGTATTTGGAACTTATAATAGGCACAAATTTGCAGCATTAGTTCGGGCTAATAAAATTTTAATTTACTAAAATAAATTTGGTCCGCGCGACTGAAAGCGAAAGTAGTATTTCTGAAATGTCACAGAAATCGAGATCGCGCATGAAGTGGTCTCTTCCTCAAAAATCTGTAATAAATATACCACGATTATATTTAGCTTCTTAAAAGTTCGTTAGCGATAATTTAACAATATCATTGAAAATCCCATCTATAAGAAAGAATTCGATCAGACCTTTTGTGTTCTGTTAGAGAGTTTATATAGTGGAGTCAAAATGGACAAATATGATTTTTCAATAGTATATTCTTACTTTAGCTTAGGGCTGGGGCTTTAATTTGGGAACAATCGGAGGTAAAGGTTAACTTTACTAATGGCAAGCTGTAGCCTGTTTGCATATTAAACACTAACCAGCTTCAATGCAACTAATTTGTATAATATTAAAATTTCATTCATATACTGTATCTTCAGTTCAAAGGTTGAGAACAGCAAAATCTGCTTCTGTGTGTTTTTAAAACCCTTTACTCCATTCAGATACATAATTGCATGGGCAAACAGTGTAGTTGCACTGTGCACTTTTAGGTTCATTATGTTATTTCTGAAGAAGATGTTACCAGCTTATATGGACCTACACTGGTAACATATGCGTTCAAATGTGTATATATGGGGTAAAGGGTTATTCCAGCTCATAACCCATTAATTATTGTCTTACTCTTTTAAATATATTCTGGAACTTACTACCTGGTATATTCTTTCTTGTTTATAAAGATTTTATATATGCAATGTCAGTGTCATGTATAGTATTGTGATGCAGCTTCATAATTGTGTAATGGCATAGTTATTGTTGAGTTTTAAATTTCTGATAAATTAAATTTTATTTTTTATTATTCATGATATATCTTTTTTTTTTCATTTTTCTTTTTCTCAGGACCCAACAAATTACAAGTCTGAAGTTGTTAAGATAAGAGTTAAAGAAGCCATAAATGAGAAGTTCCACTACCAGTTTATCAAATAATCAAATTACGAAAATCCCTTTACCTTATGATATGGCAGTTATCCACATGCGAACAATGTAGTTACAGATCCTGTGATGAGGATCTACACTGTTTGCATTTTGATTAATTAGGTTATTTCTGACCAATAATCAAACACTGCAGATCCTTATTAGATGCAAAGATGTGCTGGCTGATCTGGATCTACACTGTTTGCCCATGCGATAAAAGGCATATATATCTTCACCTTAGTGCAAAAACATTATGGCTGAAGGTTATAAAGCTGAGATTGGAAACCAGTCTCAAATCTCAAGCATCTGATTGGCTGAAATGGCGACTGGTTTTATTAGTTTGCAGATAATAAAAATGATTTTAACAAGACTTTGTGATAATTTGTTTGAAAGTTCATGAACATACACAATACTAAATTACCTTGGTGCAAAAACGTTGTAACACCATCTGTTTTCAAAGGTACTTATACCATTTTTTCACTAAAATGAGGACTTATTAAAGCCTGTCTTTCTTATATTTTTAGCAAAGAGAGACGAAGCTTATGAACTGAAACAGACAGCAGCTGATGCAGACGGGAAAGCTCATCTGGTAATTATTGGTTGTGTTACTTAGTGTTCCTTGAACTGTTATCAAATAAGGACAAGTCCATCCATCCATCCATCCATCCATCCATCCATCCATCCATCCATCCATCCATCCATCCATCCATCCATACATCAGTCTGTCCCCCTTATCCCCAGACTCCTCATTAACTATCAGGCAGATATGTCTGTCTGTCCATCCATCCATACATCAGACTGTGAGCCCGTCCTCCAAATCTCCAAACTCCTCATTAACCATCAGGCAGATTTCTTTTAAACTTGCACAGATGATCAAACATGATAAGTTATTGAATGTAAAGAAAAGATTTTTTCCTATCATAGTTATGGCCCTTTCTTGTTACAAATGTTGATGCAGCAGTGTGGGCATCAATGTCCTGAGGGCATAATCTAGTTCTGTCTCAGTTTTCTTATTTTAGATATCTGAGAATCTCAGTTTGAAAATTGTTGTCCCTGTTTCATTAACTCCGATTTAACCCTTTCCTCTGTACGTACACATTTTTATGCATGTATGACAAGTGTAGATCCAAATCAGCCGGCACATTCGTGCTGTCTGATCAGGATCTGCATTGGTTGCATTTCGGTCAGAAATAACCTAATGAATAAAATAGCGAACAGTTTAGATCCTGATCAGATGACATGGATTTGCCAGCTGATCTAAACTGTTCCTCCATGCAATAAATGAGTAACTATGGAGGAAAAGGTTAAGTATGTGTTCTATTATATTTATTGTTAAGGTAAAATTTTACAGTTTTAAAGTTGCAGTTAGAATACTTGATTTTCATATTTCAGGTACTGTATAGTGCTTAATACTGGCGGTGTCAAATTTTGGCATATTTTGAAGTGTTTTATATTGGCGGGGTCATAAATTGGTGCGAAAAAACCAGACTGCCAAAAAAAACCTTGATGAAAAATTGCAGGTCTAAAATTGGCCTTAACACAGATCGTCAAAATAAAACATTTACATTCAATATTCAACAACACATTATTTTATTTCCAGTGTGAAAACAATATCATCTACCTTATAACAGATTGCTTGGATTCACGACATATTCTTATATTATTTTTGTATCAAACTGAGAAAACAGCGACATAATATGTGGTAGTGTATCATAGTTGTCTACCTTCCAAATATTAAAATGGCGGTGTTATTAATTGACAGTGATTATGCCCCCACAAAGTGGGAGGCATATAGAGTTGCACTCGTCCGTCCGTACGTCCCCAAATCTTGTGGCATCAACTCCTCCTAAACTATAAGGCGGATTTCTTTCAAACTTGCACAGATGATCAAGCAGGATGTGTAGATGATCGTAAAGAAAGGATTTTTTCCTGCGACCATTTTTACCAGAGTTATGGCCCTTTGTTAATTTCAGTTATAAAATCTTGTAGCGTCAACTCCTCCTAAACTACAAGGCAGATTTCTTGCAAACTTGCACAGATGATGAAGCAGGATGTGTAGATAATCGTGAAGAAAGGATTTCTTCCTGCGACCATTTTTACCAGAGTTATGGCCCTTTGTTATATTCATTAATTAAATCTTGTGGCGTCAACTCCTCCAAAACTATAAGGCAGATTTCTTGCGAACTTGCACAGATGATGAAGCAGGATGTGTAGATGATCGTAAAGAAAGGATTTTTTCCTGCGACCATTTTTACCAGAGTTATGACCCTTTGTTAATTTCAGTAATTAAATCTTGTGGCATCAACTCCTCCAAAACTACAAGGCAGATTTCTTGCAAACTTGCACAGATGATGAAGCAGGATGTGTAGATAATCGTGAAGAAAGGATTTCTTCCTGCGACCATTTTTACCAGAGTTATGGCCCTTTGTTATATTCATTAATTAAATCTTGTGGCGTCAACTCCTCCAAAACTATAAGGCAGATTTCTTGCGAACTAGCACAGATGATGAAGCAGGATGTGTAGATGATCATAAAAAAAGGATTTTTTCCTGCGACCATTTTTGCTAGAGTTATGGCCCTTTGTTAATTTCAGTAATTAAATCTTGTGGCATCAACTCCTCCAAAACTATAAGGCAGATTTCTTGCGAACTTGCACAGATGATGAAGCAAGATGTGTAGATGATCGTAAAGAAAGGATTTTTTCCTGCGACTATTTTTACCAGAGTTATGGCCCTTTGTTTTTTTCAGTAATAATATCTTGTGGCATCAACTCCTCATTTACTTTTGGACAGATTTCTTTCTAACTTGCACACATGATCAAGATGGCTGGGTAGATGATCATAAAAAAAAGATTTTTTTCTGCTGCCATTTTTACCACAGTTATGGCCCTTTGTTTATTTCACTTACAAAATTTTGTGGCATCAACTTCACATTTTCTAATTGGCTGATTTCTTTCAAACTTGCACAGATGATTAGACATGATGTGAAGATTGTTGTAAAGAACATTGTCTTGCAACAATTTTCACCACAGTTATGGCCTTTTGTTTATGTTAGTTATTAAATTTTGTGGCACTTACTCCTCATTTACTAATCATGATCACCACATGTTGTTAATACCTGGTACAAAATTTTGTAACAAATGTTATTGCAGCAGTGGGGGCATCAGTGTCCTGTGGACACAGTCTAGTTTATATTGGTGGTGTTTAATATTGGCGCAACTGACCCTGACTGCCAATATAGCCAAAATTAAACCCCGAAAAATAAGTACTTATACAGTATTACAGTTTAAAGTTGCAGTTATGTTATTTTCCTGATTCATGTATCACATTTTAAAGTTGCAGTCCTGTTATTTTCCTGTTTCAGGTATCACAGTTTAAAGTTGCAGTCCTGTTATTTTCCTGTTTCAGGTATCACAGATTAAAGTTGCAGTGTTATTTTCCTGTTTCAGGTATCACAGTTTAAAGTTGCAGTCCTGTTATTTTCTTGTTTCAGGTATCACAGTTTAAAGTTGCAGTCTTGTTATTTTCCTGTTTCAGGTATCACAGTTTAAAGTTGCAGTCCTGTTATTTTCCTGTTTCAGGTATCTCAGTTTAAAGTTGCAGTCCTGTTATTTTCATGTTTCAAGTATCACAGTTTAAAGTTGCATTCCTGTTATTTTCCTGTTTCATGTATCACATTATAAAGTTGCAGTCTTGTTATTTTCATGTTTCAGGTATCAGAGTTTAAAGTTGCACTCCTGTTATTTTCCTGTTTCAGGTATCACAGTTTAAAGTTGCAGTCCTGATGTTGTACGTGCTTGTGCTGTTAGGCCTCACAGTAGCTGTCTGTATCATCATAGGGATGGCAGAGGAAGGGGAGCACCATCATCATGAAATGTAGTAGCTACATGAATTTACACTTTACTCCATATATATGGGTTATATCACATGTTTGAACAGTGTAGATCCAGATCAGCTGGCACATATATGCTGTTTGATCAGGATCTACTCTGTTTGCATTTTGATCAGAAAAAACTTAATGAATTTAAAGTTAAAAGTGTAATTCTGGATCAGATTGCACTGTTCATAGATCTGGATCAGATTGCACTGTTCATAGATCTGGATCAGATTGCACTGTTCATAGATCTGGATCAGATTGCACTGTTCATAGATCTGGATCAGATTGCACTGTTCATAGATCTGGATCAGATTGCACTGTTCATTCATGTGATAACATACATATCCTATGGAGTAAAGAGTTTATTGGAAACATTGCGCTAAAATGACCACCTTCACAACTATTATTAGTAGAATATGTTTTGAAACAGCTTGTTTATATGACAAAATCATATGGAATTTATTTAATTTGTTCTTGATAAACATTGTAAAACAACTTCGAAAACAAGTTGGTGACTTGACAGCCATTGCATAACAACTTTGGAAGCAAGTGTTTGAAATGTATTTGTTCTTTTGTGTTATAAGAACCAGTGTCATTTTATAATTTTATACATAATGATCTGGATTCTGGATATTAAAAGGGATAGATAGGGCTATACATGAGCCTACATCAGACTTTGCATATTTGGAAAGTTGTCTTTAAGTACTAAATTTAACTTGTACTAAATTTTTACTTTTACACAATTTTGTTTTCAGTCAGTTGTTTCTGATGAATACATATTTGTTTTAATTTATTTAGAAAATATATGCTTTTCAAATTAACCCATTAATTTTTAACATTTTAACCCTAAAATAAAATGCCTGTATGTGACATCCAAACTTTGATACCTCCAAACTTTCAAACTTTATTTACATGCCGTTTCTTAACCCTTTCCTGTATAGATACACCTTTATTGCTAGGGTGAATAGTTTAGATCCAGATCAGCCGGCACATCCGTGCTGTCTGATCAGGATCTAAACTGTTCGCTTTTAGGTTCATAAGGTTATTTCTGACCAAAATGCGACCAGTCCAGATACTGATCAGACGGCACGGATGTGCCGGCTGATCTGGATCTACACTGGTCGCACATGCGTAAAAATGCGTATATATATCCAGGAAAGGGTTAATACAAAGAACCTAAACAACTTCATTTTGGGACCAAATGCAAATAATTGTGACTTGGTTTGTAAGGTCACCAACACATTTTGATTTTAACCCTATCCTTGATATATACGCATTTTTACGCATGTGCGACCAGTGTAGATCCAGATCAGCCGGCACATTCATGCCGTCTGATCAGGATCTGCACTGGTTGCATTTTGGTCATAAATAACCAGATGAATCATAATGCGAACAGTTTAGATCCTGATCAGACGGCATGGATTTGCCGGCTGATCTGGATCTAAACTGTTCGCCCAAGCAATAAAGGTGTATCTATACAGGAAAGGGTTAAACAAAATTATGTTTGAAACATCATTAATTAAAATTTATTTGAGGATTTGTTCATATACATGGCATATTTTACATTATATATAATTTGTGCATTATAGGAACACAAATATTATCTGCAGTTCAGACTTTTTAAGTATGTACTTTTTAAACATTTAATTATTATAAAAATCCTATTCATTTTTTAATTGCTGTTAATCAAAACAAATGTTTTTGGCTATTTTGTCTTTGTTAGAGGCTTAACCTTTACTCCATATATGTGGGTTTAGTCACAATTGCGTACATTGTAGATCCAGATCAGCTGGTACAGTAGTACTGTCAGATCAGGATCTACACCTTTCCTACTTTGTCAGAAATAACCTATGGAATTAAAAAAGTGGACAGTGTAGATCCTGATCAGATGATATGGATGTGCCAGCGGATCTGGATCTATCAGAAGGCATGGATGTGCTGGCTAATCTGGATCTAAACTGTTTGCCTACTTGACAAGAGTCTTAAACCATGGATTAAAGGGTTGATACAGAATTTGTTATTAATATTTAATATGGCATTTTTGCCAATTCAGTTGATTGATTGTTGTCAAATATTATTTTGTTGGTATATTTTACAGTTTACCAAGCGATATATTTTTATTGTTAGAGCAATGATCAAATACCTGATTAACACTCATTCATATTTTCTGATAAACACTAATTCATATTTTTGATGCTTGTCATGTTAAACTTTATTATTATACATTTGTTTTAAAAGAATTTTATTCTTTATCAGACCTGATATACAATGTACACATACTGATCAGGGCCAAAGATCATAAAACTGAGATTGGAGACCAGTCTCAAATCTAAAGCATCTGATTGGCTGAAAAAGAGATTAGTCAAATCTGATTGGCTGAAATGGAGACTAGAAAAATCTGATTGGCTGAAATGGTGACTCAATCCAATGCTTGAGAATTGTCACTGGTATCCGGTTTCAGTTTTATGATCTTGGTCAATGGTTATGCAGGGTAATACTGGTTCTTTTGTAAGATGATTTTTCATGGAATTTTATAACTATTTAGCAGTCTTTTGTTCAAAAGAAAAAAACTTTCAGTTGTTATTAAAAACAAATCTGAACTGGAGCAATTGAAATATGCTGAAATATGCTGCAATTGATATTTTTTATAGAACAGTTCATTACTTATAGCATTTTCATAACCACAAGAGATTAATTTGAGTAACTACATGTATGTGTTTTAGTCAGTTAAATCAAACTGAAAGGTTTCTTGTTCTGAAAAAGGTGTGAGTGGACCAAAGTAAAACAGAGTACTGTAACTCATCAGTGCAAACAAGGTGAAATAACATTAAAATATAAAGAAGGTATACCCTTATTGCACTAAGGCGACATTATGTCGTAAAGTTTGCTTAATTTCTTTAATTGCTTTCTTTAATTTTCATAACCACAAGAGATTAAAACGTTTAAATTTTGGCTCAAAATTTTGAATGCAATAATAAGTTTAATATGTCTCCCACTGATTTCTTTTTAATGAAAATACCCTGAAGATTTCACTTTGCATGTATTTGTTATTTGTGTGCAATGATAAGTTAATTATGTCTCCCACCCATTTCTTCTTTAATGGAAATACCCTGAAGATTTCACTTTGCATGTATTTGTTATTTGAGTGCAATGATAAGTTAAATATGTCTCCCACGAAATTTAATTTCTTTTTAATGGAAATACCCTGAAAATTTCACTTTGCATGTATTTGTTATTTGAATACAATGATAAGTTTAATATGTCTCCCACCGATTTCTTCTTTAACGGAAATACCCAGAAGATTTTACTTTGCATGTGTTTGTTATGTCCCTTTAAATATTATGTATGTCCCTTTTGATTTACTAAACACTGTTCACAGTACTTAATGCACTATGATTAGAAGCCTTTTAGATTACCCTAAGCATTTATATTACGGTTATTTTAAGTTTTTAGGGGTTGGGGGTCAGGGGTTGGGTGGATTTATGCTTTTTCTGCTGCAAAATATGTTTATCATTGTTGCCTTTTGATTTTAAACACAGGGCTGATTGTTCACTTTTCATGCTGTAGAAAGCTTTTCACCTGTAGTTCACCATTTTGTGCAGCCTGCAAGAAAATATGACAAGTCTAGTCTATTTATTTACCTTTGCTTAGAACTTCCAATTATATGACCATGATTTTTTCACTTCATGCTTTTTACTTTTCATTGGCCAGTGGATTTCCATGTTGTTTTTATGATTTTGTTATGTTCATTTTCATTGGACAGGAGTTCTTCATGTTGTTGTTATGATTATGTATTAATCATTTTCATGGGACAGTGTTTTTTATGCTATCTTGAAGATTATGTAAAAACCATTTTCATTGGACAGTGGTTCTTTATGCTCATTTATGCTTTTATAAGATTCATATCTATAGGCAGTAGATCTGTATACATGTACTAATTTATGTATCTGTCCACTTCTTGTTGTACAAGCACCTCTACTACTGCCAATAATTGAAGGGTAATTAAAAATAATTTTAAAATTGGTTACATGCAAATACTTTTAGGTGTTTTTTTAATGCTAGATTTAAATAAAGGCTTTTTTTAAACAAAAAAAATTGTAATAGTTGACATTATTGGTGCCTATTTGGCCTGCATTTTAATTTTCCTTTTTATTGAACAACTTAAGAATACATGTAACACCATCTTTTGGATTTTTATTATTCTTTATTTATTATTTTAGATAATGTTTATAATATGTATGTATGAATACCAGAATATGTTACGTTTTGCAGCTGTATAAAATACTTCAAACATACCTGAATCTGACCAACTTTATAACCAATCTGTAGTCACAAACAGCCAATTGGTTGAAATGGAGATCAGATTTTAAACTCACAAAGTCTTCAGTTTTATTTCATGATCAGGGCTGAAGGTTATAAAACTGAGATTGGAAACCAGTCTCAAATCTCAGGCATATGATTGGCTGAAATGGCGACCAGTTGCCATTTTAGCCTATCAGATGCTTGAGATTTGAGACTGATTTCTGTGCTCAGTTTTATAACCTTGGGCACAGTCATGTTGCCTGAATTTAAGAGTGATCTTGCAATACATGTTCAATTTAGAGGTTATCACCATGATCTGGTCACATTCAATTCAAACCTTTCCTCCATATATACACATGTTTAGGCATGTGTGTTCAGTGTAGATCCAGATGAGTCGGCGCATTCATGCTGTCTGATCAGAATTTGCACAGAATGCATTTTAATCAGGAAATAACCTCACAAATCAAAATGTGAACAGTGCAGATCATGATCAGATGGCACAGATGTGCCGACTGATCTGCATCTACACTATTTGCCCACGCAATTAAGGTGTGTCTATTGAGGAAAGGGTTAAGTATACATTTCCCATGCCTGCCAATGTCTCAGTGTTTTGTGTCTTTCTTTTTGAACCCACTGAAAAGATGAGATGCAACAAGTGCAATTTTCAGTAATTTTTTATGTCACAGTGTAATCTTAATTCATAAACTTGTAATCAGATTGTTGTATTGTAGTAAATGTATTGCATTTACTATACAGTCCAATCGCAATGACTCGAAATGTGATGACTCCATATACCGGTTTGACTCGACATGAAAGGCCAGTCCCGTCAATTCTTCTTATTAATTCAATGTAAAATCATGGCAATGTCCGGATGTTATTTATATACATGTATGAAATGATTAAAGATGCGAAGACTCGACAGATGTGATGTCTCGACAAAATTGGCCAGTCTTTGAGTCAGCGTGATTGGACTGTATTTAAAATTTCTTAGAGTCAATATTTTACCAGGGTAGATCTTGTTTTTTTGGTTATGTTAAATATATTTTAATGTTGTTATAATTAGTGCTGCTTGACATTGTTAAAGGTTAGAAAGGTTAGTTCTTGCATACCGAATCAGGTCATCCGGTGTTTTCACCAGTGTAGGAAATTCATTCACGTGTGTTGGGTAAAGATCGCGTGATACAGCCCTCGTGAAATATGCACTTAGGCGGTAGCTCGACACAGCCTCGTTACCGCCCTTGTGCATATTTCACTCGGGCTGGATCACGCGATCTTTACCCAACACACGTGAATGATACTTATATTCTCAGAATTCATAAGTAAATGTTCCAAATCCACAAACTTTGAAGAAAAAAAATTGTTCCATTTGGACTTCAGGCTGTGTGTAAACCTTTTTATTGTGATCTCAAATGGATTTAATTTTGCATCACAATAAACTTAGATTATTTGGTTGTGCAACCAAGTTAGGGAAACTGAAAGAAACATTATTCAATATTTTTTATCAATACATATTTGTCAGGTTTGACTGTATAATACAATGATTTGAGTCACAGTGCATCATTAGTTAGTGTTGATAATAATTTTCCATCATTGCCTCCTACCCATGAGAGAAACTTATACTAGTGTCCAAAAGAAACGATACCAAACTATACACTCAATAATTTAAAAATGTTTGTTTACGATCTCATCCATATATAAATTCTGTTTATGCTTGTACAGGGTTGATGAAATTGATTTTTGTACACATGCATGATGCTGTAGAAGGTCACTGAATCCAAATGTTCTTTTTTGTATGTCTTTGCAAACAAATGGCATCGTTTCTTTTGGACACTAGTATAGTAATTTCCAGTGGTGCCCACTATTGGACGTTAGTGCAAGCTACTCATCGCTAGTAAAACATCCTGGGATAAACAATTGGATTTATTGTTAAATGTGTTTTGACATGCATTCATGCTTATGAAATTTCATGTTTTTTTTTTTAGTAAAAAACATTAATTTTTTTACTAAAGTTCTAAAATGTGGCATTATTTTAATTTTCTGAAGTCAAGTTAACATTTAGTATCATTAATATTTTGGGGTACAAATCTGTTGCCTGAATGATCTAGAATTTTTCATCCAACACAAAATAAATAAATGAACATAAAGTTTAATGTGGTTTAAAAAAATTAAGGTCAACAAGTTTAAGAACTTGTGAAAAATGTCTTTTGACAGATAATGATAAAACTTGACTCGTACGATTTAACAGCATCCACAGTCCATTAGTGATTTTTGTTGATCTGGCGGCCATTTAATCCATCCAACATTAGTGCTCCACAAACATTAATGAGTATGTAGTATCCATTTTCAAAAATAGACTTATCTGTGATTGAAATATAGTACAAAATGTAAGCTGAAATTACATATTCTCTTGCTAAATGTACTTTGATCTTTTAATTTATTTGAGGTGGTAAAATTGTGTAAATATAATAATTTACTTCTGAAGATATGTCATAAATTGTTAACCCCAGTGTTAAACCTAGACGTGTTATAATGAATAGCTTTTAAAATTTACTTTATCCCTAAACAACAGTTCTGCTGGAGCTTTTATTGGCACACCATATATTTCGTTTACTTGCTAACAGATGTAAATTATTTATTAACTAAGTACAATGTCAATCTATAAATCATATATAATATATGTATTAAAATCGTTAGTTGTTAACTGGCTTATTTTTATATATTTGGTACTAATGGGGTCCTACCGATATACAGTTTTCTCAATATTCTGTCCTAAGTGACCTCCCTTTGTAACGCGCACCTGTCGGCTGTCACCGGGTAGTTCCGGTCTGTGATTGTCATTAAAACGGACATGCAGTAGTCATCCGTGGTCCTTTCAAATACGTTTTAATAGGGCCTGGTTGGTTAGAGATCAGCACAACGCATAAAAAATGTTTGATTATTATCATTGAATGGAAAAATAGATAGTTTTTTAGTGCAGCGCATAATATTTAAATTTTCTCTTCTAACCATTTTATACGTTTGAGTGAGAGGTATTTGTTTAACATCGTTATGTTCGACCCCTTCGGTAAGTAATAAAGAGTAAAAATACGCATTTCTTATGATTAAAAATGGCAGATTTGAGGAAAAGAAAAGTAAGAAACCCTTTTAACGAAAAAAGGTAGTACAATTTATAACACATGATGTAAAATAAAGTTTGACGTCCGCCAATGTAACGCCCGTTCACTTGAATACATGTCCTTTCATGTTCATTCAACATTTTTGGGCAGGAATTTAATAGTCTAAGATTATTTTATTAACTGAACCTTTTCCTACACATTGAATTCACACTATTCGGTTAATAGATTTGTGCCATGTTCGTATTAACGTATTTTTATGCTCCCCCCGTAATTCGGGGGAGCATATAGTTGTCGCTTTGTCCGTCCGTCCGTCCCGTTCGTCCGTCCGTTCGTTCGTCCGTTCGTTCGTCCGTCCGTCCGTCATAATATTGTCCGGACAATTACACAAAAACTATGAGAGGTATCAAGACTAAACTTCATAGGTAGTTAGATCTCGTTGAGGAGCAGTGCAGTGCACAAGAACTATAACTCTTGCTTTATTCATTTTTGAGTTATTGCCCTTTGAAATTTCTCATACTTACTTTTTGTCCGGGGCATATCTCCCAAAGTCTAAGAGTTATGAAGTTGAAACTTCATAAGTAGATAGATCTCAATGAGGAGCAGTGCAGTGTACAAGAACCATAACTCTTGCTTTATTCATTTTTGAGTTATTGCCCTTTGAAATTTCTCATACTTACTTTTTGTCCGGGGCATATCTCACAAAATATAAGAGTTATGAAGTTGAAACTTCATAAGTAGATAGATCTCAATGAGGAGCAGTGCAGTGCACAAGAACCATAACTCTTGCTTTATTCATTTTTGAGTTATTGCCCTTTGAAATTTCTCATACTTACTTTTTGTCCGGGGCATATTTCACAAAGTATAAGAGTTATGAAGTTGAAACTTCATAAGTAGATAGATCTCAATGAGGAGCAGTGCAGTGCATAAGAACCATAACTCTTGCTTTATTCATTTTTGAGTTATTGCCCTTTCAAATTTCTCATACTTACTTTTTGTCTGGAGCATATCTCACAAAGTATAAGAGTTATGAAGTTGAACCTTCATAACTAGATAGATCTCAGGGAGGAGCAGTGCAGTGCACAAGAACCATAACTCTTGCTTTATTCATTTTTGAGTTATTGCCCTTTGAAATTTTTCATACTTACTTTTTGTCCGGGGCATATCTCACAAAGTATAAGAGTTATGAAGTTGAAACTTCATAAGTAGATAGATCTCAATGATGAGCAGTGCAGTGCATAAGAACCATAACTCTTGCTTTTATTGATTTTTGATTTATTGCCCTTTGAAATTTCTCTTACTTATTTTTTGTCCAGGGCATATCACACAAACTATAAGAGTTATGAACTTGAAACTTCATAAGTAGAATGAATTCGTTGAGGAGCAGTGCAGCACACAAGAACCATAACTCTTGCTTTATTCATTATAGAGTTAATGCCCTTTGAAATTTACCATACTTACTTTTTGTCCGGGGCATATCTCACAAAGTATAAGAGTTAGGAAGTTGAAACTTCATAAGTAGATAGATCTCAATGAGGCGCAGTGCAGTGCACAAGAACCATAAATCTTGCTTTATTGATTTTTTATTTATTTCCCTTTGAAATTTCTCTTACTTAGTTTTATCTGGTGCATATCTCACAAAGTATAAAAGTTTCTGAACTTGAAACTTCATAAGTAGAATGATCTCAATGCAGAGCAGTGCAATGCACAAGAACCATAACTCTTGCTTTATTCATTTTTGAGTTAGTGCCCTTTGAAATTTCTCTTTTTTTTTGTCTTATTTTTGTACAATATTGTAAAATGCTTTCTGTTTGAATCGTAAAGGAAACTTTCAAATACAATATCTTTCTTACAAATTCTTCCTGTTCTAACAAAAAAGTATTTGTGACAAAGCGGCGTTGGGGAGCATAACCCGTCTCTGACGGCTCTTGTTTAACATACTGCTCTTTTTTTCTCCAAAAGTTTCTTTCTTATTCGTATACAATTTAGAATATATACATGGTTTCATAATGTGTTCACGTTTTTCTCTTTATTTCAATTTTTTAGCTCATTTTATTTTACAATCAATTTTAAATAACTTAATAAATATATGTTTGGGTAAAACTTTCCTGAGTGCTATTTTATTGAATTCATTTCGGAGCGCTTTAAGTTGCAAAGATCAAATAATCAATGTCTCGGGTAACAAACAACAGTGTGACATTAAATTAGAATATTTAATCTCTAGTCACTTTCTTAAAACAACACGTTTACCCCATACAAGTAACGTTTTCGACCTCTTTCAAATCTACAACTAAACTTCAAAAGGCCTTTATCACACCTCCAGCTGGTAAACCTGGTCTTGCTAATTAGATTACGTAACAAGGTAACATGGTCATAAAACACTAGGCCCTTTTCTTAGTAAGCATTGTTTGCATGACTTCACTGTGATTGGCTGAATACTTAAGTGAAAGTTTTAAAAAGCTATAATTTCGATGCCAGCCAATAAATAAATTTTCATAAAGGATACGTGCAGTTACGTAAATAGGTAAAGTTGCATTTAGTTATTAACTTAAAATCACTTTACAAAGATGATGGTTATTCCTTATATGCCCGTTTCACTTTTTTTGTTAATTCGACAATGCATTTAAACTTCAAAAGCACGTTGAAACTTTTTATCTACACTTTTAACGCTACGCTTTATTACCGCTTCGAAACCGGAACTACCCAATGAGCAAGGGAAGCCACTCTCAATGGGAGGTAACTCTGTATATCGGTAGGCCCCCATTTACTGTCTGTCTGTCTGTATTTGCCCTGCCGAGTGGTCCGCCCGTCTGTCTGTCTGTCTGTCTGTCTGTCTGTCTGTCTCTTTGTCTGCACATTGCCCAGTGTTCAAGAAGGGCGTTTTCCTTTAATAGATATGATGTTATATTTACCATGGATACTGCAGATACAACAACTAAGGGTTTTGTCCTACCAAACTAGAAGATAATTTTATCAGCTTTTTCAAAATATCGCACTGCAATTTATTCGGATGTGTAGTAAATTATAATGATCTATGGCGATGTTGAAAACTACTCCACTTTCAACTGTCCTGGTATTTTGTACAGCTACTTAAATAGTACTTTACAAAATTTGTGGGTGAGCAGAGAAATACCTACCAAAATAGAATATGATTACTGCTGTATAATACTATTGTTGTGCTATCATTAACATTCCCGGAATTAATTATTTTGCGGGGAAAGCTTGGTGCAAATTTATGGCGTTTTCATTGGGCATTATTTAGCTAAGTGTTAAATTTGCACATTCACAATGTCGATTAAATATTTGCCAAAATTCAACTGAATCATCCGATATTTCTGTAAAAAATATAGCGATATCAACAGACACCGCCCTTTGCAAATTACAACTTCATAACCAGGATTATATCTCAAGAATATTGTGTGCTTTTGCATGCAACATTATCAAGTTCATAATGGGTGGGTTGGAGCTAATTTACCAAGACAACTTGTACTTGTTTGTTCTTGTGAGAACCTGTTGGGGCAATATATGTCTGACATCACAATACAAGTGCAAGTGTCAGGTTGATGCACCCTAGAGCCTGCTTTAAACCTCTAATGGAAAATTGTTTTGCCACTCGCCGTTTCAAGGCGGTAACCCTAAGCGTTCTCCTTTTCTTGTTTGTGGTATCTATTTTGAAAATGATCGTTTTATAATACACGCTCTCTTTTCCTCTTTACCTTTTTGGCTGTGTGGGTAGGATATAGCCATGGTTGATAGTCATATTTCACTTTTTTGATAGTGCTTGGGACAACATATTATACATACTGAGTAACGCAAAAAGTTTAACTTGAAGTAGTTAAGTAAAGCCTGTCTCACACTTAACACGGATGGGCACACGGTTCCAATACGGTATACTCGGTTATACACGGGTTGACTGGTACGAGTATTGAGCTCCAACCGTACCTGGGGATGAGTTAGTAGGATATAGACTCGAATGTAGCACGAGTATGTACGAACAAAGCACGGATATGTTCGGTCAAGCAAGGTTTGTCACGGTTTGAACACGATTTGCAAACGATTTTCATACGATTGTTGTACAGTTCCAAGTACGGTCTGTTACGGCCTAGTACGATTAAACACGACTTTTACTCGATTAACTGGACATTTACAGGGTTAACATACGGTCCCACCGACTTTTGTTCGATACGATTTATATACGATATTGACACGGTTGGGCTCTCTCGTGGAGTGGACTTCATGTGCGGTTGTATATACGGTCTCGTACGAACTTACACGGTCTCTCACGGTCTTGTACGATCGCTTATACGGTCATACACGGACATGGCACCTGTGTCAGTTTTTTAAAAGTTTTAAAAATCATACACAGCTTTCACGGATACACTCGAATTGCCTGAATGTAACTCGGATAAGACCACGGTTGGTTCGGTTGTATGTACGGTTTACACGGGTGGCCAATCGTATAAGCCGTGTGTTCTGTGTGAGACAGGCTTAAAATAGTGTACATGTATCTAATAGTTACTCACAATTTAATACTGTTTGATGGAATAGTTTTTGCAAACCCGTTTTGTTAGGGACGGTCTGACTCCGGAAGACAACTCCTGCCTATGACAGATACATTATGACCTCATCAAATATACCAGATGACTTTTTTCGGATAATATATAGCTATTGCACTAAGAATTGCTGATATTCATATGACTTTTTCATCCAATTATAAGCAGTTGACATAATGTTCTTATACCCGTACATTCTATTAAAATCGGAATTAACATTATTCATGAATTAAAATTATTTGATAATACAAGCAACTTACTTTTCATTTGTATCTTCTAAATTCAACACAGTTTTAATGATTATTGGTCTTTTTTATTGCATGATAGCACGGTTATATCGAACTCGTGAACTCAAGAAGGCAGTCCTACTTGTTAACTTCATCAAAGAATGCATATTCGAGTGGCTGTATTGATTTAAAGGACAAGCCCTATTAAAACGATTGTCTTGGGTTGCAAAATGCAAGCAGATGGACAGACAACAATGCATTAGGTAAAATTCTTTTTGTGAATTGCACACTTATTTAATCAATGAAGTTTTTATAGCCATTAATAATTAACGCTGAGTTGAATTCAAAATCAAAGTGATTTTTATGCTCAAATTAATTTTCTTATATGTGATTTTGTTACACATTTTGACTCGGTCGTTATTTACCGCTGCGAAATGCATAACAGTAAGCTTGCATTTCTAGAATTGACGTCAGCTATTCAGAGTTCTAGAATTGACGTCAGCTATTCGGAGTTCTAAAATTGACGTCAGCTATTCGGAGAGATCTTTTCCTGTGGCGTGTCGCACTATATGTTATAATTACATGTTCAGCATTTCAACATATAAAACATGTCTGTCTGTTTAAGCTTACTTGTAAGGTATCTTTCTTTTTAACCTCAGATTGTTTTCATTATCTAAAATTTTCTTGCGTCAGTCGTCGCAGTTTTTGCATTGACTTCCAATTAATGACAACATTCTGAAATGGCACGATTTTCTTTTTTATTTGATTTCCCAATGCAGACAAGCAATTTAATGTGTCTTTGACCTTTTTGTCAATGCTAGAACCTAAGTGCTAAGCAGATCATTTGTCACATTTTCGATATTTACACAGCACTTATTTAATGGACTTGCCTTTTAATCTGTCAGTAGTGCGTGCATTGATCATCTATAATACAGCGATAAACGTTTGTGCATTAGACGCTGTAACATGTGCGAGTTTCCAAAACTGGACTTACGAATTCTAATTCATAGGAGGATAAACTTCGTGAACAGGTTCTAAGGCACTGAGTGGCTTCTACGAACATGTTTAACTATTCATAGTGTCAAGTACAGCAATTCAGTGACTCAAATTTGCGTGAATTTTCACGAACCGATTCTTTTCAAAGCTGTATTGGTACTTTATTCAGCATCGATTAAAATAGTTCGTATGTTAAAAGCAAATTGTTGTTGTGGTTATTTTGTTCTAAATACCAGTTTTTAATTTAAATGTATCATGAAAAATTTTCAAACTTTGTAAAATTGAAATTGTTACGCGGTTTCGAATCTATATAGATCTATCATGTAAAAATAAAATCTGCTAATATACTTTTTATATCAGCTTTTTCTTGGAACTGGAACTTGGATTAGTAGTCATAAAGCTCGTAAGGAAATCTTTATATTTTGCTATAACTCTTGCTTTATTCATTTTTGAGTTATTGCCCTTTGAAATTTCTCATACTTACTTTTTGTCCGGGGCATATCTCCCAAAGTCTAAGAGTTATGAAGTTGAAACTTCATAAGTAGATAGATCTCAATGAGGAGCAGTGCAGTGTACAAGAACCATAACTCTTGCTTTATTCATTTTTGAGTTATTGCCCTTTGAAATTTCTCATACTTACTTTTTGTCCGGGGCATATCTCACAAAATATAAGAGTTATGAAGTTGAAACTTCATAAGTAGATAGATCTCAATGAGGAGCAGTGCAGTGCACAAGAACCATAACTCTTGCTTTATTCATTTTTGAGTTATTGCCCTTTGAAATTTCTCATACTTACTTTTTGTCCGGGGCATATTTCACAAAGTATAAGAGTTATGAAGTTGAAACTTCATAAGTAGATAGATCTCAATGAGGAGCAGTGCAGTGCATAAGAACCATAACTCTTGCTTTATTCATTTTTGAGTTATTGCCCTTTCAAATTTCTCATACTTACTTTTTGTCTGGAGCATATCTCACAAAGTATAAGAGTTATGAAGTTGAACCTTCATAACTAGATAGATCTCAGGGAGGAGCAGTGCAGTGCACAAGAACCATAACTCTTGCTTTATTCATTTTTGAGTTATTGCCCTTTGAAATTTTTCATACTTACTTTTTGTCCGGGGCATATCTCACAAAGTATAAGAGTTATGAAGTTGAAACTTCATAAGTAGATAGATCTCAATGATGAGCAGTGCAGTGCATAAGAACCATAACTCTTGCTTTTATTGATTTTTGATTTATTGCCCTTTGAAATTTCTCTTACTTATTTTTTGTCCAGGGCATATCACACAAACTATAAGAGTTATGAACTTGAAACTTCATAAGTAGAATGAATTCGTTGAGGAGCAGTGCAGCACACAAGAACCATAACTCTTGCTTTATTCATTATAGAGTTAATGCCCTTTGAAATTTACCATACTTACTTTTTGTCCGGGGCATATCTCACAAAGTATAAGAGTTAGGAAGTTGAAACTTCATAAGTAGATAGATCTCAATGAGGCGCAGTGCAGTGCACAAGAACCATAAATCTTGCTTTATTGATTTTTTATTTATTTCCCTTTGAAATTTCTCTTACTTAGTTTTATCTGGTGCATATCTCACAAAGTATAAAAGTTTCTGAACTTGAAACTTCATAAGTAGAATGATCTCAATGCAGAGCAGTGCAATGCACAAGAACCATAACTCTTGCTTTATTCATTTTTGAGTTAGTGCCCTTTGAAATTTCTCTTTTTTTTTGTCTTATTTTTGTACAATATTGTAAAATGCTTTCTGTTTGAATCGTAAAGGAAACTTTCAAATACAATATCTTTCTTACAAATTCTTCCTGTTCTAACAAAAAAGTATTTGTGACAAAGCGGCGTTGGGGAGCATAACCCGTCTCTGACGGCTCTTGTTTAACATACTGCTCTTTTTTTCTCCAAAAGTTTCTTTCTTATTCGTATACAATTTAGAATATATACATGGTTTCATAATGTGTTCACGTTTTTCTCTTTATTTCAATTTTTTAGCTCATTTTATTTTACAATCAATTTTAAATAACTTAATAAATATATGTTTGGGTAAAACTTTCCTGAGTGCTATTTTATTGAATTCATTTCGGAGCGCTTTAAGTTGCAAAGATCAAATAATCAATGTCTCGGGTAACAAACAACAGTGTGACATTAAATTAGAATATTTAATCTCTAGTCACTTTCTTAAAACAACACGTTTACCCCATACAAGTAACGTTTTCGACCTCTTTCAAATCTACAACTAAACTTCAAAAGGCCTTTATCACACCTCCAGCTGGTAAACCTGGTCTTGCTAATTAGATTACGTAACAAGGTAACATGGTCATAAAACACTAGGCCCTTTTCTTAGTAAGCATTGTTTGCATGACTTCACTGTGATTGGCTGAATACTTAAGTGAAAGTTTTAAAAAGCTATAATTTCGATGCCAGCCAATAAATAAATTTTCATAAAGGATACGTGCAGTTACGTAAATAGGTAAAGTTGCATTTAGTTATTAACTTAAAATCACTTTACAAAGATGATGGTTATTCCTTATATGCCCGTTTCACTTTTTTTGTTAATTCGACAATGCATTTAAACTTCAAAAGCACGTTGAAACTTTTTATCTACACTTTTAACGCTACGCTTTATTACCGCTTCGAAACCGGAACTACCCAATGAGCAAGGGAAGCCACTCTCAATGGGAGGTAACTCTGTATATCGGTAGGCCCCCATTTACTGTCTGTCTGTCTGTATTTGCCCTGCCGAGTGGTCCGCCCGTCTGTCTGTCTGTCTGTCTGTCTGTCTGTCTGTCTCTTTGTCTGCACATTGCCCAGTGTTCAAGAATGGCTTTTCCCTTTAATAGATATGATGTTATATATACCATGGATACTGTAGATACAACTACTGATGGTTTTGTCCTACAAAACTAGAAGATAATTTTATCAGCTTTTATGAAATATCGCACTGCAATTAATTCAGATCTGTAGTAAATTATATTGATCTATGGCAATGTTGAAAACTACTCAACTTTCAACTGTCCTGGTATTTTGTACAGCTACTTAAATAGTACTTTACAAAATTTTTGGGTGAGCAGAGAAATGCATACCAGAAATAGAATATGATTACTGCTGTATAATACTATTGTTGTGCTATCATTAACATTCCTGGGAATAATTATTTTGCGGGGAAAGCTTGGTGCAATTTTATGGCATTTGCATAGGGCATAATTTAGCTAAGTGTTAAATTTGCACATTCACAATGTCGATTAAATATTTGCCAAAATTCAACTGAATCATCCGATATTTCTTTAAAAAATATAGCGATATCAACAGACACCGCCCTTTGCAAATTACAACTTCATAACCAGGATTATATCTCAAGAATATTGTGTGCTTTTGCATGCAACATTATCAAGTTCATAATGGGTGGGTTGGAGCTAATTTACCAAGCCAACTTGTACTTGTTTGTTCTTGTGAGAACCTGTTGGGGCAATATATGTCTGACATCACAATACAAGTGCAAGTGTCAGGTTGATGCACCCTAGAGCCTGCTTTAAACCTCTAATGGAAAATTGTTTTGCCACTCGCCGTTTCAAGGCGGTAACCCTAAGCGTTCTCCTTTTCTTGTTTGTGGTATCTATTTTGAAAATGATCGTTTTATAATACACGCTCTCTTTTCCTCTTTACCTTTTTGGCTGTGTGGGTAGGATATAGCCATGGTTGATAGTCATATTTCACTTTTTTGATAGTGCTTGGGACAACATATTATACATACTGAGTAACGCAAAAAGTTTAACTTGAAGTAGTTAAGTAAAGCCTGTCTCACACTTAACACGGATGGGCACACGGTTCCAATACGGTATACTCGGTTATACACGGGTTGACTGGTACGAGTATTGAGCTCCAACCGTACCTGGGGATGAGTTAGTAGGATATAGACTCGAATGTAGCACGAGTATGTACGAACAAAGCACGGATATGTTCGGTCAAGCAAGGTTTGTCACGGTTTGAACACGATTTGCAAACGATTTTCATACGATTGTTGTACAGTTCCAAGTACGGTCTGTTACGGCCTAGTACGATTAAACAGAACAGAACACGACTTTTACTCGATTAACTGGACATTTACAGGGTTAACATACGGTCCCACCGACTTTTGTTCGATACGATTTATATACGATATTGACACGGTTGGGCTTTCTCGTGGAGTGGACTTCATGTGCGGTTGTATATACGGTCTCGTACGAACTTACACGGTCTCTCACGGTCTTGTACGATCGCTTATACGGTCATACACGGACATGGCACCTGTGTCAGTTTTTTAAAAGTTTTAAAAATCATACACAGCTTTCACGGATACACTCGAATTGCCTGAATGTAACTCGGATAAGACCACGGTTGGTTCGGTTGTATGTACGGTTTACACGGGTGGCCAATCGTATAAGCCGTGTGTTCTGTGTGAGACAGGCTTAAAATAGTGTACATGTATCTAATAGTTACTCACAATTTAATACTGTTTGATGGAATAGTTTTTGCAAACCCGTTTTGTTAGGGACGGTCTGACTCCGGAAGACAACTCCTGCCTATGACAGATACATTATGACCTCATCAAATATACCAGATGACTTTTTTCGGATAATATATAGCTATTGCACTAAGAATTGCTGATATTCATATGACTTTTTCATCCAATTATAAGCAGTTGACATAATGTTCTTATACCCGTACATTCTATTAAAATCGGAATTAACATTATTCATGAATTAAAATTATTTGATAATACAAGCAACTTACTTTTCATTTGTATCTTCTAAATTCAACACAGTTTTAATGATTATTGGTCTTTTTTATTGCATGATAGCACGGTTATATCGAACTCGTGAACTCAAGAAGGCAGTCCTACTTGTTAACTTCATCAAAGAATGCATATTCGAGTGGCTGTATTGATTTAAAGGACAAGCCCTATTAAAACGATTGTCTTGGGTTGCAAAATGCAAGCAGATGGACAGACAACAATGCATTAGGTAAAATTCTGTTTGTGAATTGCACACTTATTTAATCAATGAAGTTTTTATAGCCATTAATAATTAACGCTGAGTTGAATTCAAAATCAAAGTGATTTTTATGCTCAAATTAATTTTCTTATATGTGATTTTGTTACACATTTTGACTCGGTCGTTATTTACCGCTGCGAAATGCATAACAGTAAGCTTGCATTTCTAGAATTGACGTCAGCTATTCAGAGTTCTAGAATTGACGTCAGCTATTCGGAGTTCTAAAATTGACGTCAGCTATTCGGAGAGATCTTTTCCTGTGGCGTGTCGCACTATATGTTATAATTACATGTTCAGCATTTCAACATATAAAACATGTCTGTCTGTTTAAGCTTACTCGTAAGGTATCTTTCTTTTTAACCTCAGATTGTTTTCATTATCTAAAATTTTCTTGCGTCAGTCGTCGCAGTTTTTGCATTGACTTCCAATTAATGACAACATTCTGAAATGGCACGATTTTCTTTTTTATTTGATTTCCCAATGCAGACGAGCAATTTAATGTGTCTTTGACCTTTTTGTCAATGCTAGAACCTAAGTGCTAAGCAGATCATTTGTCACATTTTCGATATTTACACAGCACTTATTTAATGGACTTGCCTTTTAATCTGTCAGTAGTGCGTGCATTGATCATCTATAATACAGCGATAAACGTTTGTGCATTAGACGCTGTAACATGTGCGAGTTTCCAAAACTGGACTTACGAATTCTAATTCATAGGAGGATAAACTTCGTGAACAGGTTCTAAGGCACTGAGTGGCTTCTACGAACATGTTTAACTATTCATAGTGTCAAGTACAGCAATTCAGTGACTCAAATTTGCGTGAATTTTCACGAACCGATTCTTTTCAAAGCTGTATTGGTACTTTATTCAGCATCGATTAAAATAGTTCGTATGTTAAAAGCAAATTGTTGTTGTGGTTATTTTGTTCTAAATACCAGTTTTTAATTTAAATGTATCATGAAAAATTTTCAAACTTTGTAAAATTGAAATTGTTACGCGGTTTCGAATCTATATAGATCTATCATGTAAAAATAAAATCTGCTAATATACTTTTTATATCAGCTTTTTCTTGGAACTGGAACTTGGATTAGTAGTCATAAAGCTCGTAAGGAAATCTTTATATTTTGCTTAAATATAGAAATGTTCCAATAAATACCATCCGAAAAGTACGAAAGCGTTTTAGGACCACTGATGTATATATAAATGTGCAAGGCGTTATAACGCAAACAAGGCGTAATAATGCAATGAAAAGCGTAATATCGCATAGCGAAAGTCGGAATAACGCGGTGCAAAGGCATAATAACGAAAAACTAAAGGCGTTGACACAAAGAAAAGGGAATGAAAATACCATATGCGTCTTTAAATCTGCGAAGAAAAATGCTAGCGTTTCTTGAACGGTTGTGAAATCTTGGCGTCTAGAATTGGCGCAAATGTAGCAAACCGCCAGTTTAATAAAACTACTAATAAATAATATCCGCAAAATAAAGTACGGTCGTATGATAAGAGTCAGATTTAATTTACTGATCAATTGTAAAATATAGAGGATATTTGCCGAAGATTTAGGGTTGATACATATAAAGACATAAATCTTGACGGTGATAAGTAGGAGCTTAAGTTTGTGATCGCTGATAATTTTTTAGCCTTTTAATGAGCAGGTGTAAAAGATTTGCCCCTGAGTTTTAACAGCTAACAGGTATGTTTACCATTTATCCGCTGAATTATTATTACTATTAAGAATTGAGAGTATGCAGAATAACTGATCATGGTAGAAATTTTAAATAATGAATTTTTTGTTGAAAATAGCAAAAAAAAAACGTTATGAGGCAGATCAAGGTGTGTGAATGTGTAAACACACTGATCTGTGTATAAATAATAAATGCCTAGTCATATGATAACGTACAGAATTAAATGAGCTCTGTGAAGATAATGAAATCATGTGCTCAAAGTTATAAAATTGAGCACGGAAACCAGTATCAAATTTGAAGCATCTCATTGGCTGAAATGGCGACCAGTCGCCATTTTAGCCAATCAGATGCTTGAGATTTGAGACTGGTTTCCAATATCAGTTTAATAACCTTCAGCTAAGTTCTAAATTTGATTATATACGATATTAATTTTAAAAGATTGTATTGTTAAATGCAATTTACAAAATTTAAACTCATAGTGGTAATTTTGAATATGTTCTGTATAGTGAACTCATTATCTGTTTTATCATCAAATGCCATGCTTTACAAACGTGCTAAAGATAAATAATCACTCTTTTTCTCTTAATTTGGTAGATAAATCAATTTATCAAATATTATTAAAGTGTGCTAAGACGAAGAACTTTTCGCAGATTTTCGATAATATGTAAAGCGACCGTGATGCAAAGCTCTGGTTTATTATGGCACTTAACTCATCGACCTGACCGTCAAGTTTTTTTGACTATCATAATTTAAAAATGATGTTTGCCCAACTCAAATAAAACAGAAATGCCTTTATATAAACCATACATTGGGTGTCACATATAAAACATTTATGCAAAACTTATTTCAGATATTGATATAATAAACTATGACCGAAGAGAACCAAGTAGCTTTTCAAAACTAACGCTGAATCCTACCTATGAACTCTTAAAATGTATGCTACATGAGTATGTTTTATGTAAACTCATTACTCAATGCTAGATTGCTAACTGTTAACAAATCGATTGGGTATGTTATCATTTCTAAATCAAATTAATTGATAATGTTCTGTATTCACGTTACCTGTATTAAGACTAACTGTATTCTAAACGTTCAGGTTATACATTTGGGAGTGTTCCATATTTAGTATCAAATTTTGTTTGCTGTTTCCTAGGACACACCCCTACCTATAGGAATAGAATTTGCAAGATTGGTCCACTATTTGTAAAGAAAAGTGCGTATAACATCTTCTTTGCTTTCAGTTTTCGCTTAGCAATACTGCGCCTTTCAGCAAATTAAAGCCTCTTGAATATCTTGAATATGCGGGCCTTCTCTGTAGTATGAAAGCGAAAATACAGATATTATTCTTAATAATGATGGTAACATATATCTAAATCAAATGGATTCATATCAGTTTTAGTCACATTCATTCGTGTTACTTGAATTGAGCTTAATATGCATTGGCAACATTTGGGTAATTCTTCGTTAATTCCGTTTAACACTTGAATGCATTTTGTCAACGTTATGCTCCCCTTCTCTCTCTGAAATTTGTTTTTAGTATTATATTCCTCAAATACAAACGGACTACTTTTGACACTATGTCAACAATGATTTTTATGATACCAGATACCATCCTCTTTACACTGTTCATGACATTTAGCGCTTTTGCGTGTCACTGTACATGTACCATGGCCAGAAGTATGACTACATCAATGCTAGTTTTATAATAGTAATCAGATGAAGATTATTGGAGAAAATGATATGATTTTCTGCAGCATAATGAATGCTCCTGCCAATGTGATAATCAAATATTTTTCTTTCTTTGCAGTAAGCCAAGTAAGAAAATGGGAGAAAAGAAGAAGCTATTATTAAGTTTATGGTCTCTCTGTCTGTTAGTGTCTGTTGCGGGGAATGCCTTAGGGCCACCACCCACTGCCTGCAGTGATATGACACCTCAGCACTATCCATATTCAGCCCAGACATCCACGAATCCATATGAAGTTGTTCTTTCTAAAAATACTTACTCAGCGAATGAACAGATGCAAGGTATGTTGAACAGTCCATGTCTTGCAGTTTCCGTCAAAACGTAACGTATTTACATACATGCAGTACATTGCCTTTCTCAGGAATATGTTTTTCCCAACTGCATAAATATACTTTTTGTCACTGTAGGCCCTACATTACCCTAGTTTAAGTTGTTTTGTTAGTTTCGTCCACGTGTTTACTCTGTTTTACATACCGAATGAAATGTAAAGTTCTGGAATTTGTTTGTTGCTACTCTGAACCATTTGCACTGGAATTCACACTTAAGTTTGTTTTATCACATTAATCCTACAAAAATTAAAGCGGTTATTCTATTTTTGTAAAATCTATTACAATTTCGATATAATCAAGTTTTCTTGATGATTAGTGAGCATTTGTGCAATAAACGCATGCTTGGTAGTAAAATAAGAGTAACACATACTTATCCTTAATAAGATATAATTTTGTCAACTCGAAACATATCCTTGAAAATTCACATCCTCATTAAAAAATCATATTTTAATACATTTTATTCAAATAAACATGATAAAATTATAATCCCTGATTAAAATTCTTACCAAATATTCGCCATTATATCCCGGTATAAGGTTGCTGTGAAAAGAAACATTACTCTAGTTTGCGTTTAGAACAATATAAGTACCTCTTTATGGTCTTAACATGATGCATTAAATTTTATGCATTTCAATATTTGACAAAAATAATTTAAAAACATGTAAAGATTTTAGAAGACTTAAGTATCATTAATTTGTTTTCTATATTGATCAAATTGATCAAATGCCGTTTTCAGACGAAGGTCAGTATTCCAAAGTTGCGTGATCCGTAATCCTTGTACGTGTCCGCGTCCGTGTCCGCGATGTTTCACTCACCAAAGATATCGTTGGGTATATTTCATACCTCCGTGTCCGTGTCCGTGACGAGGAACGGACACGGCGGTATGGAATATACCCAACGATATCTTTAGTGAGTGAAAAATCGCGGACACGAACACGGACCACGGATCACGGAACTATGAAATACCGGCCTAAAATGCTTACGGTGAAATACTTCATGCAAGGCTTGAAAAGTATTTCTTAGCAATAAGTTTTTTAACTTGAGCTTAAAAAACTCCTGAAAATTATTTAAAATGTGTTGACATTTAGTTATATATGTTAATTAAGCCCAGGCGCTGTCGCCGTATTTGTATGGCTTTGGGGTTATCTATACATTTTAAAAATTTTGCCCAAGGAGCATGGAAACCAGACTCAAATCTCAAGCATCTGATTGGCTGAAACGGCGACCAGTTTCAGCCAGTCAGATGCCAGAGATTTGAGACTGGTTTCCAATCTCAGCTTTATAACCTTCACCCTTGATCTCCTTCTTGTCGGATCCAAACTTATTAGTTTTACCGGTGGTTAAACCTCACAGTAAACTTACACATAAAACGTACTGTTGGACATGTATTTATCTATATTGATATACTGTAATTGTTTTACTTCATGTTTGAACATTATGGGCCATGTGTCAATAGATTTGAAAGAGACTTTCAAAGTGTCCGCAAAGAGAATACTGTTATATAAAAAAATATAGAACTATCGCTGACATGTTTTAAATTACTATTTCCTTTGCTTCCTTTCTTTCAGTAACTGTTCTAGGTAGAAAGGTCTGCATGAATGGCTACTCTTAACCTAGTTTTACACTTACATGAAAATAACATGCCGGGTCTGTAAATAAATTTATTTTTATTTTTCAGTAACATTACGCGGAAATAGTGGAAACAGCTTTAAGGGATTCCTAATACAAGCACGTAACAACGTAAACACAACATCCACTTACGGTAATTTTAGCAATCAGCCGGCTGAAACCAAAAACCCATGCAGTGGAGTAAGTATCTGTTTATACCAGTTTTGAAGACGTTTTATTTGAGCAAGTTTTGCAATTACTTACATTTACATGATTGTACTGTAGTCAGTTAACTATGATATTTATAATTAATTTACTTTCCTGTGGTATTAACCAAGGTCTTCATAATTGCTCAAAATTATTTGTTTTCTAAACTTTATCTGGATGTGTTATCTCTACCTATTAGGATGGTTATTTTTTCACTGTTTTACGGGATGCTAAAATCTTTTCTAAAATATATAAGTGCAAAGAATGGCATATTTATAAAATAAAATAAAAAACTAACTATATTTGAACTCTATTAAATAATATATTATATTAATAACAGCTTTTGTGACAATTCCTCGAGATTATGATTAATCATCACATAATTACAATAATGCCAGACTTTTTGCAGTGACCTGGATCAAGTGTAATCTGTGATCTCATCTCCAGCTAGAATGATATTACCCATACTGGAATTCGAACCTGTACCGTATGCCGCCTTGTCATATCTTAAATGGCTATTGACTGAGAAGTCTCTTTAATGAAATTCCATAAACTGCCCTTTCTACCCTTTACTTCTTAAATATATTGATTAACATTATTGTTAACACTTGTCATTTTGCATTTCTGACATTGTGTCACTGGCGATGAATCAGATAAGCCTGCGCACCCGGGTAGCATCTTCACAGCTCGCTATTGTTTACACATTCAGTTCAGATAAATATATTTCTTTACAACCCCATACAAACAATGAAAAGCCTGGTTAAAATTAAAAGAAAAGTGAGTACAACAACATTTTGCAGGTTAGTTTTAGTAAAATAATGTTATGATTATTGGATTGCTGCTATGGAACATTTCTTGTAGATGTCTGCGCTGACTCACGCGACAAATTCCGAGAGATCAAACATCACCTTTACTTGGACAGCACCATCTTCGAATTCTGGCAATATTGTATTTGTGTAAGTATGGTTTTCAAAAATTCTGTTAACTGCTGGATTGGTCAAAGATAAAGAAATTCGTTCCTAAGCAAGATTAACATTTAAATAAAAATAAACACATGATGATGCAGTTATCGGCTTTTAATAAAAAAAATCCTTAATTTCTTTGTTAACTCGCAAGCTTACATACACCTCCAATAATATATATTTACACTTCAACCAATCTGATTAAAATCATATCCTGAAAACCGCTACGAACATTTTGTTAGATCTGACTTTAGTGAGATTGCACTTCAACTTAATCGTCTACGATGAAGTCTTATTCACCTAACATATCATATTAATTCTATTTGGTATACAGTCTAACGTATCACTAGAATAGGCGAGGCTACTGAAAAAGTCGCTCACAATATATTGGAGGGAAACGTGAAAGAGCACGTGCGTTTTGCTACGGTTGCAGAGAAAAAGCGTGTCGTCATTTACTACATGTCGTCAACGTAGCTGTTCCAACAGCCATTCGAAAAAGCCGTATTAATATTTATCATGATCTTTTCTTATAATTTATGTTTTAATGAGAGTATTTATGAGTGTAAATTTATATAAGGACTGAACTGATATTTGATGGTTTCATTTGGGTATAAAAACTAGTTAAATTATTTAAAGTACGCGTAAGGCTCCTCGGGCTTCACACACTTTTAACAATCCAACTGTTTTTCATACCCAAATGAAAACCATCAAATATCAATTCAATCCTTAAATAAATATTTAACAGCAGAAAGAACAACAATGCTTAAACGTTTTCACTGATCACCTTATAATGAACACCTGTAATTAATCTATTGTAGATTAAATACCTCCCTTTATTATTGAAAAAGAATATAACGGGAAAGTTGTCATACTTTATATTCATCGTCCAATGAAGTTTCTTTTAAATTATAGAAGCATTGCAGTCTACTACATCAAATGTTATGTGGTACGGCTTTGGTCGAAACATGTCCTTTAGGATTCCGATTTTAATATTACGGTATGCACAACCATGGTTATCTAAGACAATAGTCACATCTCATTCCAACAATTTATGCATTTCAGTTATACTGTTGTACAGAGTTATGAACGTTACTGGGTAAAACAAACTTCTGCCATTCTCACTTACCAGGGCTCAGATCCAGTAAACACAGCAACAAATGCTCCAACAACGCAGGCTTCAACAAAAGCGCCTTCGATGGTTAGTCTTTAATTCGTGTTGTGTAATACGTGGTATAAGAAAGCCGAGGACAGTAATTTACTCTAAAAAATCATAAAATGTTTCCTCACTCAAACATCTCTCCACTCATTAAGTCTTTATTTAAGTAAAGAGCACTTTGTAGATCTGAAACAAGAATTAATATAATAAGACTTGGTGCAATAAAGTAATGCCTGGGCCCAAGATCATAAAACTAAGATTTGAGATCAGTCTCAAATCTCAAGGATCTGATTGGCTGAAATGGCGACTGCTCGCCATTTCAGCCAATCAGATGCTTGAGATTTGAGACTGATCTCCAGATTAAGTTTTATGATCTTGGGGACAGCCAGAATTAGTAAGAAACACAGAAACATGTTTCTATCAGTCAAAGCTGCTCTTAATAATGTACAAAATGTGACGTCCCTAGTATTTCGTAATGTTGTCAAGCATGTATACCATTTTTGATGCTGATTAGGTATGTTGGATAGTTATGTGTCATTCTTTATTAAAATTAATTGCAAGTGGTGTCATTTGCTGAGAGATAGTCGATTGAGACAGGATCAGGGCTGGAGATCATAAAACTAAGTTTTGAGATCAGTCTCAAATCTCAAGGATCTGATTGGCTGAAATGGCGACTGGTCGCCATTTCAGCCAATCAGATGCTTGAGATTTGAGACTGATCTCAAGATTTAGTTTTATGATCTCCAGCCCAGTTCTTTTAACTTGTTTCAGAGCATAACGAAAGATGATAAATGTGGAAAGACTGTGGGATGTTTTCATGACTGTGACAGCAGCGACAGATGTGGATTTCTTCTTACATGGGTGGATAACGGTGACAATATAGACCTGACATTGTCTTGTGATCTTGGTGGCGGGGATGTCTACTGTGCCATAGGTCTATCCAGTGATGACAAAATGGTAATGAAGCATCCTTTATCGGATATAACATTTTGATTGAGGGACAAGTGTAATGTATACTAGTAATAAAATATTTGCAACGCTAGATCATGCATATATCTAAAAATCTTATATTTATCTTTTCAAATTCTTCCAGTTTGTTTGTATTTTACGGACTTTATTTTTGTATATTTTGGTATGGGAGCACCTGCTGTGGGCGGATGGCGTCCAAAACAGTTGCTCCTCTTAACTAATGCCAATATTTATCTAGCCCACCGAACAAATCCGATAAGAGACTAAATGTTTTTGGAAAATCTCGACAACAGACATATTTCCCAATTGATTTTGAAGTTATGGTCTTTAAAGATGTTAATTTCTGAATATCATATAACCCTATGAATTTAAAGCATTCTGACTGGTCGAGAGCTCCGTACTCGCGAGTCCGAAAAAAGTGGTAACTACCCCGGGAATTAATAACTACCTTTGCTATCATCATCATCATCATCATCATCATCATCATCATCATCATCATCAGAATGCTTTAAATTCATAGGGTATATGATATAACAAGTAAATACTAATGTTGAGGTCGATATGTAGTTTTGCGGACCTGGATAGTGTGATATCGACCTCGGACTTCGTCCTCGGTCGCTATCATACTACCCAGGTCCGCAAAACTACATATCGACCTCAACATAAGTATTTATTTGTATAATATTCACTCAACTTGGCAATAATGCTTGTATGCACCTAATCTATTAAGTTATGTAATAAGCAAGATTAAAAATTTAACACCTGCTAACTGATGGGCATAATTTGTAGCAAATTTGTTTTTCTTTTGTTTTTAAATTATCAAAAGAAGTTTTTCAAGACTTTAAAATCTTTTTTTGATGCGATTTTTGCACAAACTTTCAGGTGAAATGGTTACATCTGGGTAAGCCACAGAAAACACAGACAACTTATTCAGCCAGAAGGCAGAGACAAAAAAAGAGCATAGTTATGCTGTGTTGTAATTTTTCAATTCAGGGAGAAGACAGTGTGTTTGAGTGTGTTTCTGACGGAAACCAAGTGTCTGTATTTGTGTCCTACAATTCTGGCAGAAGTAATTCCCGGCTTGATCAGGTATGTAGCCTCTGCATCAAAATTAAATGGTTTGTTTCCAATGCCAGGGCCCAAGATCATAAAACTAAGTTTTGAGATCAGTCTCAAATCTCAAAGATCTGATTGACTGAAATGGCGATTAGTCGTAATTTCAGCCAATCATATGCTTGAGTTTTGAGACTGATCTCCAGATTTAGTTTTATGATCTCGGGCAAAGATCTTAAGTTGCTTACTGTCAAGTACAATAAAACAAGACTTTTCCGAACAAATGTGCTTTGTTTTAAAATTAGTCGAACACATCTAGGCTTTTGAGAATGGTCTTAAAGCTTGGTTTTTTATCTTTGATCCCGTGGAAGGCCATCATTTGCTAATTGATTGACGGAAAACATAGTCAGTGGTCTCTTGTCTCCCATCCTTTTTCATATCTATATTTGTGTGTCACTGTTTGTTAGAAAATTATAATAATATTTTAAATAGATAAACATGGAACTTCGAAAGCCTCCGAACACGACGATATATGAAAAATTCCATGCTCGGTTTGATTGAGTCTGTTCATGTGAGGTAATTGAAATGCATGTTACTACCTACGCCGCCGCTTTTTTCTTTAAGTATTATACTAATATATATTGCTGAAGTAGGAAAAGTAGTAGTAGGTGCAGCAACAATAGCAGTAGTAGTTGTAGTAGTAGCAGTTGTAGTTGGATATTTCATTCCCATTTAAACCCAAATGCGAGGCATATATTATATTTATATATATTTGCCACATAAGTCGGTAGCAAATATAGATAGCAGTAGTTGCATTAGTATCAATTATCTAGAAGAATTATCTAGAAGAATATGGTTACCATATTGTTTACTATCAATATATTTAATGTCAAGAATATTCATGTTTGTGGTCTTTTTTGTGTCAGAAGTTTCACAAGGAACTCGATCAGTATATAAGATCATCAGCCAAATAAACACTAATTTACTAAATGGGCATCACTGTCAATAGAAATATTGTACATTTCTTATTATTGAATTAGTAGAAGTAGTAGTAATTGTTGTTATTGTTGTTGTTGCTGTTGACGTTGTTGTGATGTTTTTGTTATGGTCTACAGAACAACCGAGGCGTAAATGTGTATATATATATTTTCTCATTAATGAATAGCCCTGACAATGTTTGGCATTTATATTAAATATACATAGCGAAGTTAATCAATTTTTTAAATCAAAGAGATTTGGTCAATTATGGGGCATTTTTCGATATTGAACCTTAACTGTGGGGTGTGAAAAAATTGTGGTGTGTATAAAACACCCCTTTTTTCTGAGAATGTTTTTCATGAAGCAAATGACATAAGACATGATTTGGTAAAAATAACAGTAGTAGTAGTAGTAGTAGTAGTAGTAGTAGTAGTAGTAGTAGTAGTAGTAGTAGAAATAGAAGTAGTAGTTGTAGTAGTAGTTATACCCCCACAAACGAAGTTTGAGGGGGTATATAGGAGTGAGCTTGTCGGTCGGTCGGTCGGTCTGTCGGTCTGTCGGTCTGTCGGTCGGTCGGTCGGATTCTTCGTTTCCAGATGATAACTCATGAAAGGCTTGACAGAATTAAATAATTTTTGGTACACAGATATATCGTCATAAGATACAGGTCAAGTTCGATTTTTGGGCTGGTGGGATCAGTGTCAAGGTCACTGTTACTAAAAATATAAAAATGGTTTCCGGATGATAACTCATGAAACACTTCACAGATTTAATCCTTGTTTGGTAAATAGATGTAACATCACAAGATACAGGTCAAGTTCGACTTTGGGGCTGGTGGGGTCAATGTCAAGGTCAGTATTACTAAAAATAGAAAAAGGGTTTCCAGATAATAACTCATGAAAAACTTCACAGATTAAATCCTTTTTTGGTACATATATGTAATATCAGAAGATACAGGTCGAGTTCGACTTTAGGGCCTGAGGGGTCAGTGTCAAGGTCACTGTAACTTAAAAAAGAAAAATTGTTTCTGGACTATAACTCATGAAATACTTCATAGATTTAATTATTTTTTGGGACACAGATGTAACATAACAAGATAAAGATTAGGTTTGACTTTGCGGCCTGTGGGTTCAAGGTCAAGGTCACTGTTATTTAAACTTCAAAACTTCGTTTCCACTCAGTAACTATAGCTTGGAATGAGATTCTTAAATGAAATTTGGTGTATTGATGGTTTTTGTGAAGATGACTTTTGGGATTCAAGGCCTGTGGGGTCAAGGTCACTGTTACTAAAAATAGAAAATAAACTGTATGCTCATTAACTTTGGTTCAGAATGAGATATTGTGATGAAAATTGCTATATAGGTAGTGTCTGTGAAGACGAAACTTGGTATTGAAATTGGGCCTGATGGGGTCAAGGTCACTGTTACTAAAAATAGAAAAAATGGTTTCTGGATGATTTCTCATTAACAATGTTTGGCACACAGATAAAAGTTAGATAAAGGCCACTGTTACTAACATATTTAAACCATTTCTGCTCAATAAATTTAGAAGAAATGAGATATTGTGATGAAACTTGCTGAATATGTGGCTACTGTGAAGACGACACTTTGGATTGAAAGTGGGGCACATTATGCCATTGATTCGAAGCATTCCCAGTTCAATTATCAAGCATACATGTGGGGGTATTTAATCACTTTCAGTGATAATTCTAGTTGTTGTTGTTGTTGTTGTTGTAGTAGTCGTAATAGTTGCTGTTGTTGTTGCTTCTGAAAAGCAGAAGTAGTAGTAGAATCAGCAACAATATCAGAAGTAATGGAAGTTATAGTAATAGTAGTAGCCGTAGAAGTAGTTGTAGTTGTTTTTGTTGTTGTTGTTTTGTTTTAATTATAGTTGTTGTTGCTGACCTTGTAAAGATATTAAACTTTCGTATATGCTTTTCGTGTAGCAAATGATTTAAGGTAAGATCTAGTAAAATATAAAAACTGAGTTGTTGTGGTGGTAGTAACTTAGTATCAATAGAAGAATTAGTAGTATTAGTAGAAGGTGTAGTAGTAGTAGAAGTAGTAGAAGTTGTTTTTGTTGCTGAAAAAAGCAGAAGTAATAGTAGGGGCAGCAACAATAGCAGCAGTAGAAGTAGTAGTGGTAGAAGTAACAGTTTAATAGTGGTAGAAGTGGTGGTAGTGGTTATTGTTGTTGTTGTGGTTTTGATAATTGTAGTATGTTGCTGTTGTTGGTGTTGCAGTATTATTGTCTTTGTTTACAACTGAATTCCTATCATCAAAAAGTAACACAAGGAACCTTTAAATCTACACAAGTTTACCAAATAGGCATCAGTGCAAATAGAAATTTTGGACTTTCTTATTTTTAAGCAGTAAGATGATGTTTTTGTTGCTGTTGACGTTCATCAAATTATGTGCTTATTCTGATTTAAACACACATATGAGGCACACATTTGTATATATATGCCCCATCAATGAAAAGCCATGACTCCGTTTATATTAAATACACATAGCAAAGATAACTAAGAGATCCGGTCAATTACGGGGCATATTTCCATATTAAACCATAACTGTGGGGTGTACAAAAATGGTGTTGTGTATATAAAGCACCCCTTATTTCTGAGCATGTTTTTCATGAAGCAAATACCATTAGACTTGATCTTGTAACATTGTCGTTTAAGAAGTAGTAGTATAAGAAAAAATTGTCGCGGTTGTTGCTCCTGCAAAAAACAGAAGTAGTATTAGGAGTAATTGCAATATCAATAGTAATGGTAGTCATAGTAGTAGTAGTAGTAGTAGTAGTAGTAGTAGTAGTAGTAGTAGTAGTAGTAGTAGTAGTAGTAGTAGTAGTAGAAGTTGTAGTAGTAGTAGTAGTAGTAGTAGTAGTAGTAGTAGTAGTAGTAGTAGTAGTAGTAGTAGCAGCAGCAGCAGCAGCAGCAGCAGTAGTAGTAGTAGTAGTAGTAGTAGTAGAAGTTGTTAGTAGTAGTAGTAGTACTAGTAGTAGTAGAAGTTGTAGTAGTAGTAGTAGAAATAGTAGTAGTAGTAGTAGTAGTAGTAGTAGTAGTAGTAGAAGTAGAAGTAGTAGTAGTAGTAGTTATAGTTGTAGAAGTAGAAGTACTTGTAGGAGAAGCAGAAGTAGTAGTAGCATAAAAAGAAGTTGCTGTTGTTATAATTGTAGTAGTAGTAGTTGTTGTTGTTGTATTTTATAAATAATATATAAAACACCAATTCTTAACCATGTTTTTACGTAGCAAATGATTTAAGACATGATCTTGTAAATCTTTATTTGAATATCTTTATTGAACAAAAGGCTAATGCCTGTGAGTACACTATAATATACATATTTACAATACCAAACATGGCACATGAAATGAATAGGTCAGTGGTCAGTTGCGGTCATATTAAATATAAAAATTCGACATTAACAAATCCTGGAAAATCATTGAAATGATATCAGATAATACAAACAAATCAAATATATCATATTCAATGTTAAGACTAAAATATAAAATAGTCCTTTTCTTTGAGTAAAGAGACTTTAGTTTAATATAAAAATTCATTTCGATGTCAATGTGAATTGCCAGGTTCAAATTAATTGATTGGTCCTGGCATGAAAACAGTTTAATAAATTTTGGAATGTGTGATATATTGCGGAAATATGGTTTTATCGACCTTTATAAAGTTCACATTCGAGTGAGAAATGTAATTCGTCTTCTAAACTATAACATAAAATGCATTTGCGTTCAGTTCGAGGTATTGCTTGCGGTTTATGCCACCGTCTTGTTTCTATCGCTAGTCTGTGCAAAGATAATCTTAATCTTGTCATCGCTGATCTATATTTTTGAATTTTAACTTGTACTCAATATTTTGAGAAATTAAAGTTTGCAAAAAGTCTAAATGTTGAGGCTCTAGTCGATGTCTTCAATTCTGCCATGGAAAATCATAGAAATGATATCAGATAATACAAACAAATTAAGTATATCATTTTCAATGTTAAGACTAAAATATAAAATAGTCATTTTCTTGGAGTAAAGTGACTGTAGTTTAATATAACAATTCATTCCGATGTCAATGTGAATTGCCAGATTCAAATTAATTTATTGATCCTCGCATGAAAACAGTGCAATAAATATTGGAATGTTTGGTCTTTTGCGAAAATATGGTTTTATGCGAGGGATGATCCAAAATAACGTAGACTTTTGTCATTGCATATTAATTTGAAACACGTTCGCAATAAATTATATACTCAATTAAATCAGAACACAAACGTAACAAACTGAGCTAAACTATTCATATATTTAATCGATTTCAAAAGCGCGTCGCGTATTTGAATAACCATGGTAACACGTAGGCGGCGCATGCCGTTGCCATTATACCTTACACGCATATACCTGTCAATAAAAACAAAACTACTAGTGGAAAAAGAGCCAAACTTCTCAACGTTAAAGCACGGTATACAAATGATGTCATGCCGAAATTTTACGACATTCTGACTATGCGATTTAAAAACAGTCAATATTTAAGAGAGCTATCACCAACGTTAAAACGTCAGAAATGTCGCTATCAGATCGCCCGGAAATACGCGCTATTATAAAATTCAGTCATGTTCTTTGAAAATCACCTCACGAAAAGCTAAAATAATTTAGCAGACGCAAATGAAAACTTCCGTTAGCCGAGCACTAGTCTTTAAGTGGTACCAGTGTTTTTTTTACGGTCAGAAGAGCCATTAAATAGGCCTAGGGAAAGGAAAAAGAGAAAATCGGCGTCACTGACGTCAAGCCGGGAGGCAATCGAAGCGGTCTAATGTCTAACTATTGTGGCGCTTTTCGACCTATTCTAGGCTTGATGAGGTACCGTGCAACGGTTATTGCTGGACAAATGACATATCTTTATAAAGTTCACATTCGAGTGAGAAATGAAATTCTTCTTCTAAACTATAACATAAAATGCATTTGCGTTCATTTCGAGGTATCGCTTGCGGTTTATGCCACCGTCTTGTTTCTATCGCAAGTCTGTGCAAAGATAATCTTAATCTTGTCATCGCTGATCTATATTTTTAAATTTTAACTTGTACTCAATAATTTGAGAAATTAAAGTTTGCAAAAAGTCTAAATGTTGAGGCTCTAGTCGATGTATTCAATTCTGCCATCCAGTTTTCAGCCAAAATATCTTTCAGTCTTTGGTTCACTAATGATATAAAATATTCTCGTTTCCAACTTCTTGAAACAACCATGAATAATTCAAGCCTAAATTATAAAGAAAGAATTTATCCGTTTTTACCCAATTTGAAATATCATCATTTCTTTCGATATCGCTTAACATCATGTTATATGTTTGTTTAAAACGTTTAGCACTAGCACATTTAATTGTATATGCCCTATCAATTACAAGCCCTGACTACGTTTATATTTTATACATATAGCGAAGATAACTAAGAGTTCCGGTCGATTATGGGGCATTTTTCTATATTAAACCATCACTGTGGGGTGTGAAAAAAGATGGTGTGTTTATAAAGAACCCCGTATTTCTGCGCTTATTCGTCATGTAGACAATGATGTAAAACATGATCTGGTGAAAAAAAAAAACACAACTTTGAATGTACTAGTAGTAGTAATTGTAGTTATAATAGTAGTGGAAGTTGTTGTTGTTGTTGTTGTTGTTGTGGATGTTAATCACAATATGTGCTTATTACGATTTGTACCCACATATGAGGAATACATTTGTATATTTATGAATATGAATATCTTTATTGAACAAAAGGCCAACGCCTGTAAGTAGACGATAATATACATATTTACAATACCAAAATTGACACATGAAATGAAATGGTCAGTGGTCAGTGGCGGTCATATTAAATATAAAAAGTCGATATTAACAAAGCCTGGAAAATCATAGAAATGATATCAGATAATACAAACAAATCAAGTATATCATTTTCCATGTTAAGACTAAAATATAAAATCGCCATTTTCTTGGAGTAAAGAGACTTTAGTTTAAGATAACAATTCATTTCGATGTCAATGTGAATTGCCAGATTCAAATTAATTGATTGGTCCTGGCATGAAAACAGTTCAACTAATTTTGGAATGTTTGGTCTTTTGCGTAAATTAGGTTTAATAGATCTTTATCAAGTTCACATTCGAGTGAGAAATGAAATTCGTCTTCTAAAGTATAACATAAAATGCATTTGCGTTCAGTTCCAGGTATTGCTTTTAGTTTATGCCACCGTCTTATTTCTATCGCTAGTCTGTGCAAAGATAATCTTGTCATCACTGATCTAAAGTTTTTAATTTTAACTTGTACTCAATTTTAAAGTTTGCAAAAAGTCTAAATGTTAAGGCTCTAGTCGATGTATTCAATTCTGCCATCCTGTTTTGAGTACAAATATTTTTCAGTCTTTGCTTCACTAATGATATAAAAACATTTTCGTTTCCAACTTCTTGAAACAACCATGCATAATTCAAGCCTAAAATATAAAGAATGAATCTACCCGTTTTTACCCAATTTGAAATATCATCATTTCTTTCGATATCACCTAACATCATGTTATATGTTTGTTTAGTAAGTTTAACACTAGCACATTTAATAATATATGCCATATCAATTAAAAGCCCCGACTATGTTTATATGTTATACACATAGCGAAGTTTACTAAGAGATCCGGTCGATTACGGGGCATTTTTCTATATTAAACCATTACTGTGGGGTGTGAAAAAAACATGGTGTGATTATAAAGGACCCCTTATTTCTGCGCTTATTTTTCATGTAGCAAATGATATAAAACGTGATATGGTAAAACAACTTTGAATGTACTAGTAGTAGTAATTGTAGCTATAATAGTAGTGGAAGTTGTTGTTGTTGTTAATCAAAATATGTGCTTATTCCGATTTTAACCCACATATGAGGCATACATTTGTATATTTATAAATATGAATATCTATATTGAACAAAAGGCCAATGCCTTAAATGAGACTAAAATATACATAATTACAATACCAATAATGGCACATGAAAGGAAATGGTCAGTGGTCATTGGCGGTCATATGAAACATAAAAAGTCGACATTAACAAAGCCCGGAAAATCATAGAAATGATATCAGATAATACAAACAAATCGAGTATATCATTTTCATTCTTAGGACTAAAATATAAAATAGTCCTTTTCTTGGAGTAAAGTGACTTTACTTTAATATAAAAATTCATTTCCATGTCAATGTGAATAGCCAGATTCAAATTAATTGATTGATCCTGGCATGAAAACAGTTCAATAAATTTTGGAAAGTTTGGTCTTTCGCGAAAATATGGTTTTATAGAACTTTATCAGGTTCACACTCGAGTGAGAAATGAAATTCGTCTTCTAAAGTATAACATAAAATGCGTTTGCGTTCATTTTGAGGTATTGCTTGCGGTTTATGCCACCGTCTTGTTTCTATCGCTAGTCTGTGCAAAGATAATCTTAATCTTGTCATCACTGATCTATATTTTTGAATTGTAACTTGTACTCAATATTTTGAGAAATTAAAGTTTGTAAAAAGTCTAAATGTTGAGGCTTTAGTCAATGTATTCAATTCTGCCATCCAGATATGAGTAAAAATATCGTTCAGTCTTTGCTTCACGAATGATATAAAATATTATCGTTTCCAACTTCTTGAAACCACCAGGCATAATTAAAGCCTAAAATATAAAGAATGAATCTACCCGTTTTTACCCAATTTGAAATATCATCATTTCTTTCGATATCGCTTAACATCATGTTATATGTTTGTTTAATAACTTCAACACCAGCACATTTAATAATATATTCCCTATCAATTGAAAGCCCTGACTCTGTTTATATTTTATACACATAGCGAAGGTAACTAAGAGATCCGGTCGATTACGGGGCATTTTTCTATATTAAACCATTACTGTGGGGTGTGAAAAAAAGATGGTGTGTATATAAAGCACCCTTACTTCTGGGCTTATTTTTCATGTAGCAAATGATATAAGACATGATCTGGTGAAAAAAAAACTTTGAATGTACTAGTAGTAGTAATTGTAGTTATAATAGTAGTCGAATTTGTTTTTGTTGTTGCTGTTGTTGATGTTAATAAAAATATGTGCTTATTCCGATTTGTACCCACATATGAGGTATACATTTGTTTATTTATGTATATGAATATCTATATTGAACAAAAGGCCAATGCCTGTGAGTACACTATAATTTACATATTTACAATACCGAAAAAGACACATGAAATGAAATGGTCAGTGGTCAGTGGCGGTCATATTAACCATAAAAAGTCTACATTAACAAAGCCTGGAAAATCATAGAAATGATTTCAGATAATACAAACCAATCAAGTATACCATTTTCCATGTTAAGACTAAAATATAAAATAGTCCTTTTCTTGGAGTAGAGAGACTTTAGTTTAATATATAAATTCATTGCGATGTCAATGTGAATTGACAGATTCAAATTTATTGATTGGTCCTGGCATGAAAACAGTTCAGTAAATTTTGGAATGTTTGGTCTTTTGCAGAAATATGGTTTTATAGATCTTTATCAAGTTCACATTCGAGTGAGAAATGAAATTCGTCTTCTAAACTATAACATAAAATGCATTGCGTTCAGTTCGAGGTATTTCTTGCGGTTTATGCCACCGTCTTGTTTCTATCGCTAGTCTGTGCAAAGATAATCTTAATCTTGTCATCACTGATCTATATTTTTGAATTGTAACTTGTCCTCAATATTTGAGAAATTAAAGTTTGTAAAAAGTCTAAATGTTGAGGCTCTTAGTCGATGTATTCAATTCTGCCATCCAGTTTTCAGCCAAAATATCTTTCAGTCTTTGCTTCACTAATGATATAAAAATATTCTCGTTCCCACCTTCTTGAAACAGCCATGCATAATTCAAGCCTAAATTATAAAGAAAGAATTTATCCGTTTTTACCCAATTTGAAATATCATAATTTCTTTCGATATCGCTTAACATCATGTTATATATGTTTGTTTAATAAGTTTAACACTAGCACATTTAATAATATATGCCCTATCAAATAAAAGCCCTGACTACGTTTATATTTTATACACCTAGCGAAGGTAACTAAGAGATCCGGTCGATTACGGGGCATTTTTCTATATTAAACGATTACTGTGGGGTGTGAAAAAAGATGGTGTGTTTTTAAAACACCCCTTATTTCTGCGCTTATTTAATTTTTCATGTAAAAAATGATATAAGACATGATCTGTTGAAAAAATCTTTGAATGTACATGTACTAGTAGTAGTAATTGTTGTTATTATAGTAGTGGAAGTTGTTGTTGTTGTTGTTGTTGAAGTAGAAGCAGAAGTAAGAGTAGTAGCAGCAACACCTAGCGAGCGTTAACGGTAACGAGCGCATTGTTAAGACAGTTAACCGAAACTCACACAACCATATAGAGGCTAAACAATTCTTGCGGAAGTTGACACAGGTTAAATAGAAAGGTGAAATATGCATATCAGGAATCGCCACATTCAGAAAAAACAGCCACCCCACACAGTCAAGAAGAAGAGAGAGGGAGAGAGAATGGTTAATAAAACAATCAGTTTCAAAAAAGACACCACTAACAATAAACCCGTATCGTCCCTTTACCATGCGTAGTGAGCCCCTTTCGTCATCATTATATAAGAATGTGATACCGAGGTCAATGTATCACAGATCAGGGTCCAAAACATGACAAATGCATTGACGAATGGTCGCTTTTTCATTGCAAGTCTTCTTATTTATTAAGATAAAACTCGATCCAAAAATTAAGGTTAATAAGCTTCTACATTGTTTCAAATCTAATATCATCGCAATAGACACAAACCGCCGTAGGCGTAGCGATTGTTGTTTCATTTGATTGTTGACATGGGGAAAAAGCAGTATTGATGCGTTGAATCAGTGATAAAATGTAGTGATCGGAAGTTGGACATAATAAATCAAAACAGCCAGCTAGCAGGATTAGGGTCCATTTATTTTAACGCGAAAACGGTTTTTAATTGTACACAACGTTGTCAAAACTAGTCACAATATGTTAAATCACCGTATGAAATGAAAAAAATCCAATTTCCAGCCAGCCACGAAAACGTGTTTGACGAGCGTCGTTGACGTCACTGCAGAAAACTTGCATTGATAGCTAACTTTGAAAGTAAATATCTAAACAACTATTGGATTAATAAAATTAATAATAATTGCGGATTCATGCTGGGGTCATCGTCAATAAATACCCTACCAAATTTCATTAAAAAATTCGAAAATTCGTACCTTAAGATGCATTTGCTCTGCCAAACAAACAGCTGTTACAAGTTTAAATTTAAACACAACAAAGTTTCTTGACCATAAATGAAATTCGGTAATTGAATAATTCTACATTTGCAAGAAAAAAAGACTTCAACCCTTTACTGCATTGAAACACCTTTATTGCATGAGTGAATAGAGTAGATAGATCTAGATCAGACGACAGATCCTTGCAATCTAATGAGGATCAAAATTGCTTTTCACATTCATTAGATTATTTCTGATAAAACATCCATGCCAGATGATCTGGATCTACATTGGTCGCACATATTTTCAAATAAGTATATATGGAGAAAATGGTGAATAATATTTTACACTCTGAAATATTTTAAATTCTTACCATTATATCGAAAGGTTTTTGTAATATCATGATCCTTTAGAATGGATGTTGGAACAGGCATATTGTCGGCAAAAGAAATGACAACGGGCTTTTCCACAGCCGCTAGTGGGTAAAACATACATGTTCGTCGATCTCAAGACAAAACGTTGTGCACAGTTTAAAGTTTTGTGAGGCTTTAGTAGACAAGTCTTGGACCGATTGTTTTCTAACGCACAATAAAAACAATCTGAAGAAAGACTTTTATTATAGCGAACTGCAAGATATGAGCAAATTCTATTAGAATCATTCAGTGGTAGTGGTAGTAGGTAGAAGTAGTAGTAGTAGTAGTAGTAGTAGTAGTAGTAGTAGTAGAAGTAGTAGTAGTAGTAGTAGTTGTTGTTGTTGTTGTACTATTTGTTGTTATTGTTGTTGACTAGTAGTACTAGTTGTTGTTATTGTTGTTGACATTTTTGTATTGTTTTGGTAAGGTACAGATAATGTAGTTAATAAAGTTTTTATAAGAAAGAGATCTGGTAAATTACGGGGCATTTTTCTTTATAAAACCTTTACTGTGGGATATTTAAAAATTGTAGTGTATATAAATCACCCCATATTTCTGAGCATGTTTTACATATATCAAATGACATAAGACATGATCTGGTCAAAAAACTTTGTAGTAGTAGTAGTAGAAGAAGTAGTAATCTGGTCAAATAACTTTGTAGTAGTAGTAGTAGTAGTAGTAGTAGTAGTAGTAGTAGAAGTAGTAGTAGTAGTAGTAGAAGTAGTAGTAGTAGTAGTTGTGGTTGTTCTTGTTGTTACTGTTACTTTTGCTATAATTGTAGTAGTAGAAGAAGTAGTAGTAGTAGTAGTAGTAGTAGTTGTTGTTGTTGTTGTTGTTATTGTCTTTTTAACACTGTATAAACACCCCTTTTGAGCATGTATTTTATGTAGCAAATGACATAAGACATGATCTGGTAAAATAACTTTGTAGTTGTAACAAAACATAACATAAGAACAGATAATAAAGAAGAAAAGAAAGTTATTGATCTTAAGTTATTGATCTTAAATTGTCTTAGCAGTAGTGAATAGGTTTTATTGAATTTAGATCAACTATTACATAGTTAATTGTCAGGATGATATAGTTCTGGAAACGAAGAAAAAGTTATCATGCACTAAAATGCACGAAGTTTAACATAATCTCGGAATGGGTTTGAATATTGTTGCAAGCGGCGTATGGGCCAACAATTATCTTCATACTTGTATGTAAATAAGAAGCATTATAACGGGAAAACGATGCACAGTAGTCAAGTATACATAATAAGAATCTTTCTAGTGGCTTAAGGTAATTCATAGCCCCAGACAGTATGTTGCACTAATGATGAGCTGTGAAAATTAAATTATCATTTTTTCAACAATTTCCGGACAAACAGTTATTATATTGTTAGAAACAGATGAATATTGATAATAACAGGAGACAATTGTTGAAAAAAAAAGAATTTTGTTAGAAAAGTAATAAAATGTGGTACCTGCTATGTTGTCTAATCCGGGTGTCAAAATAAAGCACTTTCCGCTCAAACATAGCAAAAATAATTAGTTACAATATCCAGTTTAATGTTCCATCTAGGGTCAACCAGTGTTACTTTTTCAAAATAACTTGAAAATATTGCTCTTATAAATCAAAATCCAAACACATCATCCTTTGTCCCATGAGGTCACTCACCCATGCAAAAAGCATGCAAATCATGCCCACTTGTGTTTACCTGTAGGACAGTTTAATCTCTACATGTATAACAATGTAAATCTTGTGTGATGGTATTTGTGCAGTGTTTTGAAATTCATAATAGTCAATGTTTAAAAAGTTATTTTGAAAAAGTAACACTGGTTGGCCCTAGAGGGAACATTGAACTGGATATTGAAATTAATTGTTTTGGATTTATTTGAGTGGAAAATGCCCATGATGATACTCAGATACCCAGAAACCCTAAATTATCAATCTAGTTGTCTTCTACTAAACATATCCTTTAAAACAAAGTTTATTTCAGCAAGATATCACCATAAATAATGATTTAAGGGTCAAACTGTTGGATGGAACAAGTCAACAAATTGAAAAGTGTTCATTTGGACATGTGTGCATCACACAGAAAAGCTCATGGTGATACCCAGATACCCAGAACCCCTAAATTATCTATCTAGTTGTCTTCTTCCATTCATATCCTTTCAACCAAAGCCTATTTGAGCAAGATATTACCTTAAATAATGATTTTAGGGGTCAAACTGTTGGATGAAACAGGTCGAAAACTTGAAAAGTGTTCATTTCGACAAGTATGCATCACACAGAAAAGCCCATAATACACCCAGATACCCAGGAACCCTTAATTATATATCTAGTTGTCTTCTACTTTACATATCCTTTAAAACAGTCTATTTTAGCAAGATATCATCATAAATAATGATTTTAGGGGTCAAACCGTTGGATGAAACAAATCAACAAATTGAAAAGTGTTCATTTTGACAAGTGTGCATCACACAACAAAAAGCCCAGTATGATACCCAGATACCCAGAAACCATTAATTATCTATCTAGTGGTCTTCTACTTTACTTATCCTTTAAAACAAAGCCTATTTCAGCAATATATGACCATAAATAATGATTTTAAGGATCAAGCTGTTGGTTGAAACAAGTCGACAAATTTAAAGTTTTCATTTTGACAAGTATGCATCACAGAGTAATGCCCATGATGATATCCAGACACCCATATTCCCTGAACTATCTATCTAGTTGTCTTGAGAAATGATAGAAAACTTTTTTTCATGTTCTGTGTTTTTTATAATTTAAAAATAATATTGCGGGCATATTTATGCATATTTTTCATTCCGGTTTTCTTTCCTGTCAAGTTAAATATAATATCAAAGGAACACTTTTAACAGATATTAAATATCTGCGGTAGAACAAATATGACGTTTGTTCAAATCTGCCCACCCATCTTTTTGTGGTCAAATTTTAGCCCAGCACAAACTTAATACATGACAATGAACAATAAAAGGCATGCAAAATATACTTTTTATAATGACAATGAACAATAAAAGGCATGCAAAATATACTTTTTATTATGGTTCTTTTTGCTTTGATATAACCTACACAATGAATATCATTTTATAGATATAATATCACATTAGAAGCCATGAGAAGACATAAACGTGATGCCGGGAGTGAAATTACCGCGAATTTCATTTTTTCGCGTTTTTAATTAACATTTCAAAATATTATTACATCTTTTTTTTATGTTTAATATGTTAGTAAATAATATTATTTACTTACAAATGATATTTGGTCTGTGAAGGTACTGATATCTAATTAAAGCAGCTCACCCCTCATTTTGTTAGAAGCATAGGCGGATCCAGGATTTGTAGTTAGGGGGGGGCGGAAAATAAACAGTCCGACTGGGGGTCCAGGGGGCCGTAAGGGCCCCGGTGGGTCCAGGGCAAAGCCCTGGCCAGGGGTCCAGGGGACCGGAGGCCCCGTGAAGCTCCCGTGTTTTAGTCATTTCTAAGGGATTCATATGCACATTTCCAGAACCTCAAATATACTTTCCCAGGGTATACAATACAATGTACGAGAGCTCTAATCTACTGTGTGCTTAAGGTATGAATCAAACGGAGGCAAAAATAAGATCTTTTGCACAATATATATTTTGAATGTTTGCGTGTTTCCCACTTAATGCATCCATGTTTGTTGACTCACTTTACTCAAAGGAAAAATATAAATGGAAGTAAGTAAAAGCGGGAATATTTAAAATACAGAAACGTATTTTACTATGAACATGTAAACTGAATTCAAGCGAGAGGAAAAATATAGCAAACACGTAAACTTAGGTATCACAATCGCATTTTGGGTTAGGGAGGGGACGTAAAATTAAAATGATGATATTGATGATGAAATTTTCGTGCTGCAGCTCTGCTTAAAAAAACTCGTCAACATCTTCTGACGTTTCGGCGCGTCAATTGTTGTTGACAATTCTAATCAACCCAAAGATAGAATAAAATACGGAAAATTCAAAGGAAAAAGTTGAAACGCAAAGTTTGAAGGTCGAATCAATTTCAGTAGATAGTAGATTAGTCTCAATAATTCGACTGCAAGCACAGACCCATTATCATACGGACGTTTTCGTTGTCTGTCCTTTACGTCTCAAGCAGTTACGATCAAAACTGTGGTGGAAATCGACCCGATTTCAATTCTTTTTTTCACATCCACATGAAAATTTCAACACTGGTATGTCAAATATCGTTATAAAACATAAATAATGATAAAAGTAACAATAAAATGAACGAATAATCCACAAAATAACTTGTTAAACCTACCACAACATATGCCGTTTACACGGTGAAAATTATCGATAAACGCGAGTCAGATAAACTTTATGCGGTGTAATCGACATGGGTTGAGGTTTAAAACAGTTTTGCATAAAAAACGAAAACGTTACTTATAAAGGATTACATGTATTGATTCTACTTGAATGTGGCTTCTCAGGTATGTAAATTAAAAAAAATATATGTTTAAGATGCTTTATGAAGCAGGCAAAAGATTGAAAAGTTGCGATTCATTTTCCGATCGGCGGCATATAGAAATAGAAGGAAAATTTTCCGCATTGATTTGAATAATAACTGGGTTGTGCGCGAAGAGCGACCATCGTATATATAGAAAAGCTCTTGTTGCGCACAAATAGTTGGGCTAATTGTAGATTAGATCACGATGTTTTGTAAAGCATCTAAATATATCATATAATTTTTTAAACAGCCGTTGGATCATGTTAAAATCTTACAAAAAATGAGAATGAATTGTTTGTGAATTGTTCGATATGTCATTGTATTAGTGTACTCATAGTCTCGAAACTTATTGCACGCGTAGCGTGCGAAAATTTTTTGACATTTATATATTATATTTTCCTATATATCATATTTCATTACAGAGAAAAAAACTTTGCTTGGGCAATTTTAGGGGGGGGGGCCTACGCCGGGTCCGCCCCCCCTGGATCCGCCTATGAGAAGAAAAGCGCGCATTACACAATTTATTATTTTATTTGCGAGCTTGTTATATGCAATAATATTATGTTTCATACATCATTATTTGGGGTATTAATATAGCTTTGAAAATAAGTAAAAATAAAAGGATTATATAAAAACAGTAGCGTAGCAGGCATCGGAAACCTAATGTCGCTGATTTTGCTTTGTTATATATTAGGAATACATATTCTTTTAATTTTCTGTTACTGGTTCATCATATAATCGCAGTCAGTGAACGATTACTACATTTCTAACGTTTTACCTAAAGTTAAAATTTAAAAGACCACGGTAACTGAAGGCAGATTTAACTGTTGATATTATAGCATCATTTGAAAGCTTACATCTTTGTCTTCAACATTTCAGTATTATTTTGCATTTTCGTGAGTGTATTCATATTATTTAACTTACCATTTAGATAAACATAAAATGGACCTTAATCTCTGACATGTACATTGCAGACAAAGAAAAGCACAATTTAAAGTACATGTGTAATGTTTTCATTGCATTCCTTATATTAAACTATAATTTTTAAACTTAGAATGAAGACGAATACATCGTGCTCCTGTTCCTCAGCTGAACTTTTAGAGCGGGTGAGGTCTGCTCATTTTCATGCATGATTTTAGTATGGTGTGATATGTGCACGTTAACATTTGCATTAAGAATACAAAAAGATCTCATAAAAAGTTTACACAAATCATTCATAATTTTAATATAATATTCATATGACATTTCATTTGATTGAATAGTAAAACATTGGATAGAAATATATTCTGTAATTATATTGTTAAAACAACAACATTTCAGTTAGTCGTAAATTAACTATATAGTGTTTTTTTTCATACCTGCAGTAAACAAAAGAATTTAAATAACCAAAATTAAATGCATCTTAGCGTACAGGTGATGAATTACACCGAGCAGCGCATTCAGTTATGCGGTGAATAATGATGGCAAAAGAATAAGAATTTTGAAATGGTAAAGGTAATTATAAATGCCCTTCTAATAACATTATTTGCTTTTGTTTTATACACATTCAAAATTAGTTATTATTATGGCTACAAAAAGTACATTTACTGTGTAGAGAATAAATGTTCGCAGCAAAAACAATAATCTAGTGGCATGCATGTGCATCTATTATTCAGTACACTATAAACAAGTCTAAACTTCCCCGAATCACCTGGATTTCTTATCTGCTAGATGATCAGTATCCATGAAATTATAATAACATGCTTGACCCCAGGAATCATTAATTTGCCCAGCTAATGCTCTATTAATGGCCGTTTCAAATTACAAAGTAAGGTGTACTTGGTCAGTTTGGAGAATTTATCTAGTAAAAGAAATCATTGAAAGAAATCAGATGGGATATTGATGATTTATTTTAATCCTTTCCTTCGTGTGTGTATATATGCTTTTATTGCATGGGTGAAAAGTGTAGATCCAGATCAGCTGGCATATCCTTACCATCTGAACAAGATCTACACTGTTTGCTTTTTTATTTTTTTTTCAGTTATTTCTATTCAAAATATAACCAGTGCAGATCCTGATCAGATCGCATGAATGTGCAGGCTCAGTTTCAGTTTCAGGCTGATCTTCCAACCACGTCTTTGCAATGGCGTTTGTTTTTACGGCATTTTCAAAATACAAAGATTTTTTCATAACCACGCTTTCGTAAATTCATTAGCTAAATTTAGCTTTTGAGATCGCTTGAAATGATTTTCAAAGAAACAATTTTTTTTTCCATTCATATTCGGAAAACTCACTTTTATAGGCTATATGAAGAGTTTCAATTTCATCTTCGGTTATTTTTATATTTGACAAGAGCACTTAGTCGAAGAAATCCGCCTTTGACATAGCCAATATATCCTTCACACTGGTGAGCATAACTGGACTATCAGAATGATTTGTCATAAGATGAATTTGAATTTCTTTTGAAATGTTCTGACAGACATAATAATTTTCTTTGTGAGCAAAAAGAACTGAAGCACACTTTTCACACTAAATACTGGCTTCCCATATTTATTCTGGGCAGATAAATCCTTTTATGTATTTAATATATTTATGTTTTGAATCAATCTTAATTTAAATATATGACCTAACATGCACATACAATTGAAGTACTGGAAATAAGAATTTTGAAATGGTAAGAGTAATTATAAATGCCCTTCTAATAATATTATTTGCTTTTGTTTTATACACATTCAAAAGTAGTTATTATTATGGCTACCAAAAGTACATTTACTGTCAGTGTAGAGAATTAATTTTCGCAGCAAAACCAATAATACAGTGGCATGCATGTGCATCTATCATTCTGGGCTGATAAATTCCTAAGGTTGTTTTTGTATTTAATATATTTATGTTTTGAATCAATCTTAATTTAAATATTATTATATGACCTAACATGCACATACAATTGAAGTACTGGGAATTCCAATCATGTTTGTATCTGTATTAGTGAGACTGAATTGCGAGGCTTAATACAGGTAAACACAGGTAAAAAATATGGGGTGATATATATACTAACCCACCAGCCGCAGGTCATTTTTCGAAGAAGTCATGGTTGTTTCAAGTAATGGTATAAAGGGAACTAACTGTTTTTTTCCTGTATATATGATTTCCTTCTCAAACCAAGTTATGACTATATTTTACCAGATCATATCTTATATCATTTGCTTCATGAAAAACATGCTCAGAAAAAAGGGGTGTTTTATACACCCCACAATTTTTTAACACCCCACAGTAAAGGTTTTATATAGAAAAATGCCCCGTAAATGACCGGATCTCTTAGTATATATATATATATATATATATATATATATATATATATATATATATATATATATATATATATATATATATATATATATATATATATATATATATAATAAACTGTTGTTTGGTTCTTTAATACGGAAACTTTAGGTAGCGCGAAAATTATGATATAATTGCCCCATGTTTGCTCGTACTAGTAAATGAATAAAATTTGGATTTCAATACTATTTTCTTATATTATAAAAAGGAAACAGCTTACATATAATTTTGGTGTATTCACACAAACAAAAATATAAAAGAGACAATAAAACATATGTTATTTTTCACATATTTTTGATCTAAAGTAGTCTCATATGTTTCATATGAGAGGTTAGTAATACCATTTATTTGCAGAGAGATCAACTTTAAGAGAAACAATTCAGATTTAAGAAGTACAATGTAATCCTTAAGAATATGGTCGCAAGAGTAAATATTCTAAGCTAAAAAAGAAAATAATTTATTGCATACAATGCATTGAAGCGTCGTTTATAACTAAAACTGTCAGCCTTCGGGGTCATGTTAGTCCTAAAAATTATCCTCACAATTTTCCCCGCTTCGCAGCTGCTACCTTGTGTATGTTATTTTTAAACGTACAAACGTAATCAGGCATGATGTATGCAAATAGTTTTAAAGAAACTAGGTGTTGTTGTTACAGTTTTTACCAGGCACCTATATATTTTAGTATTATACAATCTTCTTTGGTGTTCTGCAAGTTTCTTTTAAACTTGCACAGATGATCATTTTATGTCGTGAACTTTTCATTCGGTATCTAGAGAATTCATTTCAAACCTATACATATATGATCAGGTTAGATATGAAGATGGCTATTATGAAGGATTTTGGACTGCAACCATTGTTAACAGAGTTTTGGCCTCTTTGTAGTTTCAAAATAATAATAAAAAATTTTATTGCTACATGTATCTCTTTATATGCTTTGTGGGGGAGAGATGATCAAACACATCGTGCAGATTGTCATAAACAAGGATTTTGAACTATGATCCATAGTTACATGTAGCAGAGTAAAGATTTGTTGTCTAATTTCTGCCTTTAAAATCTTGCGGCATTAAGCGAAAACTGAATTCTCATTCATGAATGTTTTATTGTCACTGTTAATGGTTGAAACCTTTGTACTAAGCAATACGTAGACAAAACTGATTGTTTATAAGTGGTAGAGCTATTTGAATTTAAATGTGTTGAGGTGCAACTGTATGTAAGCTTTAATGAGAAAAAAAGCTAACTAATGAAATCATTAATGTGAATTCGCATTTAATGATATCTTTTTCAAGCGTAAAAACACATCGGACTTATAAATGCTGATGAATGTCAACATTAATAATGTTCAACTTTGTATATGCTACTAGGCAATAATGTTAAATGTGAAAATCAAAATTTATTAGTGATTTCATTGCAGAATAAATTTGGCATCAGTGCTGAAGACACAAAACAAGACAACGGTGTGATAATCTGTAACTTTTTACGGAAGAAGTCATTTGCTCTCGCCAATTCTGGAAGGATGAAACGTGCAGCAGCATCAGATTCGACATTCTTTGACATGAACAAAGACTGGACACTGTTGTTCGCATACGGCAAATCTTTCTCAGGTAGAACTAAATAGTATCATAGACGTGTGGTGACGTTTACTTATGTCCCTGTTGCGTTTAAGAAATAATTTTAAGACTACTCTGGGAATCGAATCCGTACATTGCCACATAACGCCAAACAATCTACTGATTAAGCTAGGCGGGACAATCCCCCCCCCCCACCCAACAACGTTACGCGGATAGCCCTGACACTGCACAAATAGCGCTGCTGTAAATAAAAAGTGATTCGCACGTTAACCAAATCACTGTAAACACAACGATAAAAGAAACTCAATCGGCAAGGTTTCTACAACAAATAATGTACAATAACGTTAAAAGAATTTCGTCATAAAAGGGGTAAATTCAGTTATGTAATAAATCTTACTAGTTTAACCTAAAGAATAGTTCCTTTTTCTTCGTATATTATGGTTTGCTAAATTGTGATAGACTCCTTGAAAATCAGATTTAAAAACGAAACAAGGTTTTGAAATTCATTCATCGTACTAGTAAATTATGTTTAGATCGAAATAAATAACTTTTTCAAAACATTGCTTTATTAATTAATTATGTATGAACATTTAAAGTTTTGTTATGTAAATTAAATTTAGAATTCTGGTTCAATGCTTATTTTGAATTAATCAGACGATTCACTACTTTTTACCCGCCTTCTAGGATCTAAAATTGTTTTTACCGGAACTGATTTTATCATATAATCCTTATACGACTCACATTAAAATAGACGAATTTATTCGTTTCCATATGGAAGGAGTAACTCTCATTTTAAAAGGTAATTTCTGTTGATTTTAAAGTTGAAAGTAAATATAGACAGATTGACCCTTGGTAATGGAAGGAAAATATGTTAAATGTTGTGCATTATTTCATTTTTGTTGCTGGTTTATGATTACATGTACTTATATGCATTTGTTATGTCTTGCCAGTTGCTGACAGTTAAATGCTGCTTGGAACATTTCAGGTTATTTACTACAGCACGACAAGATACCAATACTGTCAAGCCAGGTTGCCGACTTTCAAAGTGTCATGGATATCAGTGCCACTGAGGCAGAAAGAGAGTTGGTTAAAGCTCATGGTGATTTTTATTGTTGTTATTAATTCCCAGTTCAACGTGTTTATTGCAGCTTGTTCGGAATTCTGACAATTTAATTTTATAGCGACAAAGGCCGCGCGCGGTAAGTAAGTTTAAAAAGAGAGAGGTCGAACCAGAAGAACTGTTTTCTCTCTACATAAATCCACTATACGATCGCATACCTGTCACACACCTAGTTCCATATTATTCCATGTTCACTGTCAATTGCATATATATTCGTTTGGGATAATTTATAATATTTCGTGTTGACTTGCGCTGAACTCTGGTCTAGGCGGTCTGGACAATAATATGCATTTCCATTACTGCCCTTGAGCAGGCGTATGCCACTAAGCCTAAGCCTGAACTATTTTCAAACTAAAATTTTGACGTGTTTAATTACATTATTTATATAAATCTCGCTAACATACAACACGACATTTTATTATATAAATTAAAGATATGAATCAATAGGAGTAGTTGTTAACAATTCTAGACTATATTTTGAGAATGATAAAGAACAGAATTTTTCTCATTGAACAAATGATAGTTTGATAATATCAAAAATATTTCATGACTGCTATAGTATACACATTTCTGGCTAATGTTAAAAGATGGCTAAAAGATAAGCATGCAATGGAGATAAACTAGTCGAAACCAGTTTATTTGAAAAAGTCAAACCATTAAATGTCGAATAACTGATTTCTTCGCTGTACTTCTAAGAATATCTAATGTTCTGTACAAGCTGTAGGCCTGATTTGGTAACGAAACAAGGGGTAAAAGCTTCTACACAGACGAAAAACATATTTGCGCAAATTTATCGTAAGACGTTTTAGAACCACTTATATTAAGAATTACATCTTGGAGTTTATTACAGACAAAACAAAGTGAATGAAAGAAATGAATCTCTAAAATGTGATTTATTCCATATTTAAAGCTGAACAAAACAATGCTTAAATATGATGAAAAATTTGAAAATGGGTATCACGTATTTTTTATACAGTCGTGCTCTAAAACATATCTTTGGAAATACGCTTTATTTTTGTAGTAAGAATTCGTGAATGAAAGAAACCTGAGAAGGTCTAAATTTAACTTTAACTATTTAACTGAATGTAAGAAAATGTTTATATCTTTAACACTTCAGTTAAAATATTTGTAAAATTTTTAATATGTAGAATAAAAATTAAAAAGCATATGTTAGTAGCAGTGATGAGACACGCATAGCATCAATGGATGTAACTGCGTTTGATGGTTTGCTTATGTATGCTTGATATTTTACCAGGTATTCTGATGACTATGGCCTGGTTGTTTTTTGCCACACTGGGTATTTTCATGGCAAGGTTTTACAAAACAGTCTGGCCTCAGGGAATGGAATGGTTCAAACAAAAACGATGGTTCCAGGTTGGTTATTACAGCTAGAAGCGGATTAAAAACTAAATTGCAAAATTATTAGATAAGCAGCAGTATATTCTTTCATGAGCTGATGGTAAGGTTGAAGTTATTTCACCATGACAACTTGTACTTGTTTGTTGATTTGAGAACCTTTTTGGAGATGTGGAAGGTTGGTGCACCATAGAACCTGGTTTAAACACTAATGGCAAATTTGTTTGCCATTGACCGTTCCAAGGCGGTTACACCAATGGTTCGTTAATTTTTTGTGGTGTCTTATTTGAATAGATACTTATGAATTCATGTTCTCTTTCCTCTCATTTTTCGCTGCGTGGTGAGGCTGTGTTTTCTGAGTGCATATTTCACTTTTGTATATCTTTCATTGCATTTCCATTTACATGCACTTAAAACCAAATGTGCGGGTTTTCGCCTTAAATTGACCTTTTTGGTGAGAAACAGCAATTTCTTAAAACAACAATAAAACTGTTTATGCCATAAGCGCTCGATTTCAAAACAAACATTCATCCCTTATATTTGAAATATATCAACAAATAAGGTACATGTAATAGTTTTGCACAGCTGCAGTGTTTCATCGTGGTAAGGACCATATTGATTGGTTTCCACTTTATTTTTTTTTTGAAAATCGAAACATATTCAATTTGTAATCATTATTATTGTTTTTATTTTCATACATTAAACTAAACTTTAAGAGAAAAATACCAAATTTGTATGGGAACCTAATGTAAATGAAGTTGTTCTATTTGTGTGGTTTTTGAGACCAGTACCAAAATAGCTACTAGGAACGACTTTAATGTTTTCATGTCGGCATCTGATGGCAAAAAGTGTTTAGATCATTGAAATGACGTCAGAAGTTAAACCTTTTCTTTTGCATTAAAAAAACATTAAATGCTAGGTTAAAAATGAATTCATTATGTATCAGAAAAAAACATTTAATTGTAAGTTTTTTCCAAAAAGGTAACAGCTGATTTAAAATTGTAAAAAAAAGTTACCAAGGAAACATGACTTAATTCTGAGTAATCTACATGATATAATGAAATAATTTAAAATAATTCTTATAATTATTAAAAAATAAAATTGCTTGAAAAAAATGTAAATTTATCTCGGCACAGGTACACAGAGCATGTATGGTGTTGACCTTACTGCTGACGGCGACTGCATTCATCATCATCTTTGTGGATGTTGGAGGATATGCTGATGTAATATTGATATGTTATTATTTTATTTTTTAAATATTGTTTTAGAACTGTTATTCATAAATACTATGACTATGAGCAGATTACAAAACAAAATCATTAGAAATAAATTTGCAAATGGGAACCGTGAGAGATCAGAAATCAAAAGCTTAACATGACCTTTTATTTATGTTTAATTTTCAAATAGAAAATCTCACAAACAACAAAAAGAGACCATGTGAAATCGAAATAGCTAAATATATATTTTCCTCACACTAAAGTCTGATGTCACACAAAATTCAATTATCATAGTGGATTGGAAATCTCCGATACGAAAATTGTTTTCACATCCATCTTTATGTTAAAGACCCAAACCCATTTTGCTATTGGCCTATACAATTTGCAAGAAGCTTTTTCAACTGACAAATTAACACTGATAGTATTGAGATTTGATATTAAACATACATGTAATTGTTCTTTTGCAGATGGCGGGGGACAATTTTGATAACTTTGACAAGTCTCACCCAATCCTAGGAATTATAATCATGGGTCTTGTTGTTATTAATGTGAGTATATGTAAGAGTTTTTTCTGTCTTTTTATTAATTCGTTATTTACTTAATATTTTTATTTTCATTTTATACCAGCCAAATGTTGAATAGAAAGGATAAATTGTGCAGTATTAAGAAAAAGTTTTACTGTTGAAAAAGTTCTAAATGTCAATATAAAATATATGAATAGGGAACTTTTAAAGCCACCATTCACGGCAAATGTCAGAATATTGCATGTTCGGTTTGATTGATCATGTTCACGGGCTGTAATGGAAATGCATTTTGAGCGCAATGCAGTATTTACACCAGTAAACAGTACAATTTTGATCCATCCCAAACCATGGTAAGCATATGGCGATGAACAAGTAACCATCAGTTCGGTATTTTAGATTAACACCATTCCATGATCAGCGGTGTATGGTCCCCAGACAAACGAGAAAACAAGGGCGGAACTAAAGAGAATATAATTTTGAGAAATAGAATATTAACTGATTTTAATGTTCCCAAAGTAAGCCGAGCGATATGTCGTTGATGATATTCCCAGAACTTATTACACACTTAGATGTGGTAGCTTGTTGCACCTTAGAACCTGGTTAAAACCCTCGGTGGAAAATTGTTTTTCCACTTGCCCTTCACAGGCGGTAACCCCGCGGGGTTCTCACTTTTGTTATTCTTAGTGGTGTCAGTTTTGAAATTGATCGTTTAACAAACCATGCTCTCTATTTCTTTTCTTCTTGACTATGGGGAGGCTGTGTTTTCTGTATGTGGCAATTCCTTATATGTTTCACTTTTTCCTATAAAAATACAAAGCTAAACATCAATTCCTTCTTATTTTGTTGAAACAGATGTAAAAAATGCCTGTATTCCTGCCTATCCAAAAAATGACATCTTTATTTTTTATGCAACAGTGATACATTAATGCTTGAATATCGTTGTTATAAGCTAAAAATATTAATATTTGAAGAATTTCAAAGTTGTTTTACAAATATACCGAATTCGTCTTATTGTACATGGCAAATATTAAAAAAAATATTTTTATTTAATATAATATCGGCTGTCACAGTAATTTTCACCTGTTTTTACAATCTAAACGAAAAATTAAACATTTAGAATTAAATGTCTTAAATCATCTGTTACAACATGTTTGCTAGTCCATGGTCGTTGCAAAAAGGCGCCGGTAATTTGGTTGGAGGATGTAACACTGATTAATATTGAAGCACCATACTTAACATGTTTTTTTTTTCAGTTTTTCAAATATTCGACTGTTAGCCGTAATTCGATGATTTCGTTTATCGAAGACCAAAACAGTCCTGTTATTCTGAGTATAAAAACTGCAGAACTGCTTTAATATTTGTCTCTTCTATTTACAGCCAATAATGGCACTGTTCCGACCACACGTAGGTACTCCACAGAGACCAATCTTCAATGTCGCCCATACTGTTGTGGGAATGTTAGCACATGTTTTAGGAAGTATGTACTCGGTCAAGTGGATTTCAACAGAGGAAATTCTGATAACTTTCTTGATAATTTTTCTTTCTGAAAATGTTTTACCAAATGTCATATTTGTATTTTATTATTAAGTGTACCTTGTTTATAAAAGCAGACTCTACGTGGTAAAAAACAATTGACATAAATTACTGTTCACACCGCAAAGCCCCGTGTTGAGCGCAACTCAATATGTTTTATAAATATAAATATTGTGCTCTACAACCTTCAAAGGGCGTAACTGATAACAGCACTGATTGAGTGAACCAATACTAGTTATTTAGTGTAGTAAAAGTTGTCATGAAAATATGTTACTAGAAAACCTTGGATGTACACTGATCATTTAAATTAAATCCTTTTGTAGATTTTTTAAAAAGTTTATATTAGATAAATAGTAACAGTACCCTTTTTTCTACCTGTTTGCAGTTGTAAATCTGTTTTCTGGTACTGGACTGTCGGCTGCACAAACGCCGTCCTATATCTGGATCCTGTTATATATTTTCGTTGCCTGGATGCTAATCCTCGAAGTTATCTCCCAGTTATATGAAAAGCATAAGAAAGGTAATGTTTGCAACGTTCATAAATTGTTTATTCTTAAATTGTGTCTACACAGTTTTGTTACTTTGTATGACGTCTAGAATGTACACTTTACCAATGTTCTAACTACATCGATCATATATTTTTAATTTCTCAGCGTGGATTCGGGGTATAATCGAACATAAAAAGATACATCATTGTCACTTCTTTTTATAAAATAATCATAAAATTCCCTACATGGTTTAGATACCACAGGCTTTATCAAGGTAGGGGTAAAAACAAAAGGAACAAAATTTTTAGTAGCAGGTATAGTCTCTGTTAACGAAAATTCATGTCTCCTTATTTTAATATGGATTCTTACGTAGTTGTTAACATATTTATACACATCTGCAGTAATGCGATTGCTTAGCTGTTACACAGAAGATGTCCACTGTTATTCTATTTTAGTATACCCTCCTTACAAAAGCTGATGTCGATTTTGTGACTTGGTTTTGGACTCGCCTCGATAAAATGTCGTTAGTTTATGAACGCAAAGTATGATTTTAATGGCTATTTCATAAAAGCTGTAAAACTGATGCTTCTTAATGTTTTTAAAATATGCACAGTGTACTCCGATTCCATGCAGAGAAATTAAAGTTGTATGATCGGTGTAGTTAGAACATTGGTTAATAAGTGTAGTTGCATGCCTCTTGTTTTATTATCAGGTGACTTCGGTTGTCAGTCAAATTTAATAGTTTTAGTCCTGTTTTTTAAATTTTGCAAAATACCTACTGGACTGTGTAGCGTGAATTAAAATCGAAAGCCATTTTATTAAGTTCCAGCAAAACACGATTTATATTCAAACAAAATAAATCAAGCTATATGTAAATTACAAGTTTTGTTTTACACTTGTTTTATATTTGTATCACTTCTTGAAAGACGTTGCATGTCCGTATATTGACATTTTGGAACCACGTGCCTTTAAATGTCAGTCAGTTAACCCAAATGAAGTCTCACATGGTTGATGTTTGTGATATTCTGTACCTTCTTTTTTGATAACACCCAAAATAAATTCACAGAGAAGGGTATTTAAGATGTCTGGGGGAATAAATTGAGATTTTCTGACCTCACTTTTTGACATGAGTAATGACAATAAAGCATTAAAGAGTTTTTTTTGTTTTTATTTTTTGTTTTCTTTCTAATATTCATCAAGGTCAACAGACCTAAAGTTGTGATTCGCCACTTCAAAGTTCCCAAATTCTTCAGTGTAAAAGCAATTTTCAGAAATTCGTTTCATCCTACTTTCCTATATTTCTACCCCTTCTTATAATCCCACCCACCTTGAATAAACAACAATTAACCTTAGGATGCATATACTTTTGCATCGTACTAGAGAGAAACAACCAATCGAAATAATCTTGTTGATTTCCCACTGCATAATAAGTTTTATTTACAACATTTCATTGGTCGAAAAACAACGTCAAAAGTGAGCTTAGACAGCTTATACTGAAATAAGAGTGATATTTAAGTATTAATCTTATAAATATTAATAACTGTTCATAAACATCTTTTCCTGTAACTTTTAGTAATAATTTTGTCCTAAATATGGTAAAAAAATGAAAACACAATACTTGCATACTGATGTCTTCCAAATACATCATGAAATATGCGCATATTTTTTAGAAGTGGCTTTATAAATGGCTTATGATTTTTAACTGAATTTCAAAACTAATAAGTAAAAGACTGACACTGCATCTATGCATTTGAGACCCACATGGAAGATTGGGAAACCAAATGTGTAGCATCGTTAAATGAAGACTTAACTTACTTACTTACTATAACATCTTACTTTTTAAATCATTTCGTGTTTTAATTGAAAGGCAAAATAAAACATTACAATCAAAATTTATAATTAAATAATAATTATTAATTAGTCATTTCGTTCATACATATTTTCTGTTTTGTAACTTGCATGGCTAGGCACTGGCACCGTACGGGTTAGCTCCCCAGTAGAGGCAATATCGTTTGTCAGGGGATGCAGAGTTGTAGATGAAGGTGGTTCATATTTGACTGGGATCGTCCTGTTAATAGAAATGCTTCTTTTGTCTAAGGGATTATTTAAACTGTGACACTGTTGAAGTCTGAAGTCTTTGTTCTGTTTACTAGCAAAAGTTACACATCCCAAAGAAAGTGCCATGGTTGTTACCGGTGCAGGTACATATATGCTTACTGCGTGCATGGGACCTATAATAATTTGTATCCATAATTTTGCTAGTTTTATAATACTGCTTTTCAAAGTATTTAGAAATCTTTCTGGATAAAAGACGATATATAATCCTCAAATATTACATGTTTTAGAACCCATGAAAATTTGCCAGAAAATAGCTCATATACAAACACTTGAATTAACCTTTATGTGAAGTTGTTTCAAGCACACATTAAACGGTAATTATAAAAAAATTAATGCTTGCAATAGGTTAATGATTGCCATGCAAACAAATCGCCCACATTTACTCTTCTTAGATAACATCAGCGAAAACGATAGTATGATGTCAGTCGTATCACAGAAATATAAACAATTGATACAATATTTTATTTTCCGTGATCATGCTGATACTGAGATATAAGTACATATAAGTGTTTCGCAATACGTTTCGATGATCTCAAAGCACATAATATTACAATTATTCATACACGAAATAAAAAAAACTGATAATTTTACAAAATATATCTTCTTTGCAATAATAAATAATACAACAATCCTACAGGCGGCACATTTGCCAGATGGTTATTTGTATTGTTTTGTTTAGTTTCTTTTAAAGATTTATTTTGAAAGACAAAAATGCCATTACACCCCCAAAACAAAGGGAATGGAATGGAAGGGAATTCATCTCAAATACTTAAAGTCACGTTTTATATCTGAAATGAAAATTTTGTAGAAAAAGAGGTACAATTGAGGGTATGACATGGATTATTTATTATTAAATTTTAATTAAACAGTTATTATAATAACAGAAAATAAAATAAATACATGTAAATTTAATTAGTTCCAAACTATAGTATAACAAAGGTATGACTATAAGGCATCTCCGCTCAGACTAAAACACAACCACCTTACTGGATCTTGTATTACGTATGTTCCTACACACAGAATTGTATTTATCTATTTTACAGAACCCAAAGCAAACACATATGAAATGCAAAACGGTGGAACAGAAGTATATCAAGAAAATGCTTACCACGTATGTTATTTTTCATTCTCATCCATATAGTTATTTAAACAAGAATTTGGAACTTGTTTTAATTTATTATTAATGGGAGAAAAAATGACCAATTACGCAATTAACTTGGAATAATCACATAATCTATTTTATCTATTATATCACGAAAGCAAAACAAATGGCCTTTCTTGCCATGTTCAAAGTTTTTATTTTGTTTTAATATTAGACCGAATAACTTTGATCAACCAGGAACAAAATGGAAAAAGGCGAATGTTTCTTTTTTAAATTCAGAATAGATATATAAATATCGCAGGCTCGGTTGATTGAGCCTGAGCAATTATTGCAAGTCAAAATTAAGACAATCATGAACTCACTGAACGTAATAATAAGATCCGCCATTTATTTAAATGCAAATCACGGATTCAACAAATCTGAGCTGCAAACAATTATTTTGGCATTCAGGGCCCAAGATCACGAAACTAAATCTGGTCATCAAAAATATTTTGATCGAAGTTAAATTACCATTGAATAAATGGCCTTTTAAAGCGACTTCGTAACAGAAATAATCAATCACAAGAAGGAGTGTGCACCCAAGATTAAGAACAGTTTGAAAATATATAAAAAAAATATTTTTAAGCTGTGCTGAGGTCAAAAGGTACACAAAATCCTTAGTGACTGTATAGCTCTACATTCTTACCCGATTATGAGTTCAATATTTTCTTTGCCAGTATATACAGGTATAATTCTTTTCAGTAAAAAAGAAAGAACACTTCAACAGAACCATACAATTATGCATAAAACACTTTTTTAAATTTCATTCCCTAAAATTTAAATAGATTAAATGGTAAAGCAAACGAACACAACAAATAGGTAAATATATATACAGGCTAGATTTTATTGAGCCTGTTCAGAGGCACTGTAATGGAAATGCATATTACTGTCTGTGCCGCCAAGCCCCGGAAAATGTACACTAGTAATCCGTAAAATTAAAATCTAAACCAGTTTCACTGAAATTTCTGTGACTCTTTATTGAATTGAACGTTTTGTTTGACCAGTAAAGCCAGTCTCACCTAATGCGAAATGTTCTTGGTAAAATAATAAAACTTTTTGAATTTGTTTTACTTTTTCAGAGTGTTTCACGGTTCAAGCTTGTGTTACTTGGATTACACGTCGTAGTATTGACTGGACTGGTTATAGCTATTTGTGTGATTGTAGGAATCAACTAAGACGTTTAAGCCTTTACTACACTTGTACTGTAAAATTGAAACTATTACTGTCGAAATCAACAGTTTTCTGGTGGATACATTGGCCCAAGATCATAAAATTAAGTTTGGAGACCAGTCCCAAATCAGTCCCCAACATCTGATTGGCAACTGGTCGCCTTTTCAGCCAATCGAATGCTTGAGATTTGAGACTGGTCTCCTGATTTAGTTTTATGATCCTGAGCCTTGGTGACATTTAAGTGATGTTTTTTTTATAAATCAATCACAAAAAACTGAGCTTCATTTGCACTCGCAAATTCTTATGTACAACTAAAAAGTTCTGTGCACACTTGATAGGTGTTTATTTGCCTAACTATTTGATTGAATCATTCGAATTTGAAGTTTAATTAATTTCGAATAATTTTAGTGTAGATTATAGATAAGTAGGCACTTATAAAACACATGTAATACCAATATTTCCGTTCTGTTTCGTAAATATTAAATGACGTAAGATCGTAACGTCAATTTTCAACATAAGAAAGGTTATCAATTTAGAAATAAATACGTACTATTAGATTTTTTTCTTATAATGAAACAATATGCATAAAAGAGGCTAGAGTGGCTCCCGTCCCTATGTTCTGTTATATATTCTCATGCCACTTATAATACAATAATCATCATTACATGTACCTCCAAGAAAAGCAACTCCTGTAGGTACCTTACTGATAATTATTTTACTTCCCTTACCACCCAGAACATAGGAGATGGTTCAGCATATCAGTAAAAAAAGGAAAATGAAATGCATGAAAAGGGAAATAATAAGTATTTCAGTGTTTTTTAATAAACCATCTATCTGGTGCCAGGCTAAAAAGAGGCATTTCTTTTACAGTTACAAATAACATTATGATGATTTATAACAAATTAAAAATTTGTGCCAGTTTAATAAGCATGTTGACGGCACTTTCATAGTCTTCAGTCGTCAAACGTTAGAGAGTTATAAAGGGTTGGTGAGCGTTTTTAGATTGTAAAGCGCGATGAACAAGTGAAAAACAAATAACTAAATAGCGTTTGCTGCCATGGATGACGTAATACGTAAAACATGCGCATGGTTTTCAAATAACTATCATTGTTTGGTCATATTTCACAAAATGTCAAACATTCTTTTAAATAGTTTAATTTTATTTTGAGATATTCAAAATTTAGAACTTTTGTAGTATTACGAAAATGACAATTGCTTAATGCTACATCATTATGGACTTACGTGTTGAACAACATATTTCAAAAGTCCGTCCACTTTTATATATTGAAAAAAGTTAATTTATAGTGAGCGTATATAAAGTGAAGTTTTAAAAATAAAAAACCGATGGAACGGAGCGTAGCGAAGTGACCGTCGTTTCCTGATTAAAACTTCAGTGAATATACACTAAATAACTAAGTGATTTCCACAATTTTAGCTCTCAACTATCAGTCGTAATATTATGAATATTCGGTACTTAACAGACACTAAATAATTAAAATAAATAAGTGGTTGAAGCGTGTAGTTTTAACAGATAACAGGCGCCGAGTAATTAGATGGAAAATTGTGGTGAACACTAAATGCAAATAAAACAGTAAACTTTATTATCTTGCGCAAAACAAATTTTCATATTAAATCCAAGTTGAACTATATATTCAGAAGATTTACATGTAATATGTTTGTTTTCTTTGATAAAAATGTACAATTATGTTCTGTTATATTGTTGTTATTTATACAATTTTCGCAAAGAAAAGAAATTATCACTTTGAAATTGTGATGGCTTTACTGCAGTTAATCAAAGATATTCTGGTATGATAGAATACTCATTCATTTCCAAATGGTAAATATATTGTCAAATAAACAAAATGCTTATAAAAATTTTTATTGGATGTATCCTCGTGTTCTCAAGACAGATGTTCTTCTTCTCTTATCCCAAATAGTTGGATATAAATACATGTAGAACTCAAAATTTTATAGGGATCATTTTCCGTTTTATCCTGAATTATTGCCCCTACCAAGTTTCAACCGCTGTTCCACTGCAAAAGTTTGACGGCTTATTCTTTTTTGGCACAAAGCTGATGTAAAATGAACATATTTTCAGAATCACAGCAAATATTTTATCATTTAAACCTTATGTAAGGAATAAACACACTCTTTTAAGCGATTCTTATCAAATTTTGAGTAGTATATTAAGAAGGTGGATAATTGACAACACCATATATTCATGTAGTTAACGCCCTAAATGCTTCCTTTATTATATAGTTGACATAGTAATTGTCCTTTGTTTGTTAAGCATATGTTACTGACGGTACGATATTTATGTTTTTGTTGTTGTTTGTTGGCACGACATTTATGTTGTTTTTATGCTCCCCGAAGAAATTCGCGGGAGCATATAGTCGCCGGGTTGTCTGTCCGTCAAAACGTCCGTCAGAACGGCCGGCCCATAACATTTTTTATTGGAAGTCGGATTTTTATATAAATTATTTCACAGAAATTATCACCAAATGGACAAGACGTGTCGCGCGCAATATTTGGGTCGCTATCTTGAAGGCCAAGGTCACAGCATGACCTTGTAGCAACATCTTGTCCTGCACATAACTTCGTTATTTGAAGTCGGATTTTTTAATTATTTTACAGAAATGATCACCATAATGAGACAAAATGTCGCTTACAACATTTTGGTCGCTACACTGAAGGTCAAGGTCACAACATGACCTTGGAGCAAAACCGTGTCTGGCCCATAACTTTGTATGTTGAAGTCGGATTTTAAAATTATTTCACAGAAAAGATCACCACATAGAGACGAAATGTCGCACGTAACATTTGGGTCGCTTTCTTAAAGACCAAGGTCACATCATGACTGTAGCAACATCGTGTCTGGCCCATAACTTCTTTTAATGGAAGTTGTATTTTAAATTATTTCACAGAAATATCTCAACATAATAAAACGACGTGTCGCGCGCAACATTTGTGTCGCTACCTTGAGGGTCAAGGTCCAACATGACCTTGTAGCAACATCGTGTCCGGCCGACAACTGTTATTTGAAGTAGGATTTTTAAATTATTCCACAGAAATGATCACCAAAATGAGACGACGTGCCGCTCGCAAATTTGGGTCGCTGTCTTGAAGGTCAAGGTCACGACATGACCTTGAAGCAACATCGTGCCTGGTCCATAACTTCATTGTTCGAAGTCGGATTTTCAATTTTTTTCACAGAAATGATCATCATAATGAGACGACGTGTCGAGCGCAACATATTGTTCGCCACCTTGAAGGTCAAGGTCACAGCACGACCTGGAAGCAAAATCGTGTCCGGTCAATAACTTTTTTATTTATAGTTGGATTTTAAAATTTTCTTTTTTAATAGCAAAGTACTCTACACCTCAATAGTTATACAACTATCAGTAACAGTTTTGTGACAAAGTACCTTTTCGGGGAGCATCGCCCGTCTTCGTTGGGGTCTCTGTTGTTTTCGTTGTTGGTGGGTTAGTGCCCTTTGTTTGTTTAACATATGTTATTAATGGCATGATGATTATGTTGTTAGTATTGTTTTCAGATCAATTAAAGTCTGCATCAACATTTTACAAAATCTTACCCCGATTATAATATTATTCACCAAATAGCCAACAAAAACTGGATGGGTGTTCTCTATACAATATTGTAACTGCTATTTCATTAGTCACAAGAGTAGTTCAAGCTAACAGTTTTTGTGTTCTTGTTCACCCAATCACCAGTGCAATCGACAGAATGTCTCGGACAATTTATCAAAATGGAAAATGATCGATACTGTTGTCACGAAATCCAAATGGCCATTTAAATGTTAATACTTAAGATCATCACCAGCAATTTTATTTTGATAAATGAATTCTAGGTTAACCATAGCTGACACTATTAAAAGCATATGCAACATCATGATGTTAATATTTTATATTGCAGAATGAACAACAAATCACATTTTTAGAGATCATAAGTCATTAACCGCGTAATTTATGTTGGTTTAATATCAGTTACATTGTAAAGGTTTGCAAAACGATTGTCTTGACTCGAGCTCTCCGATGATCTATGTTCAATACTAAACCATCGCGTTCTCGAGAAATTAATTCTTAAAATTTTAATACATGTACGCCTTGCATGGAGAACAATTCGTGCGTCTAGTTCGGAAATCTGCCTCGGCCGGGAATTGAACTCCAGTTTTTGGACATCTACTTTATTTTTTAAATTATCCATACACTTCACATCTTGTCTTACAACCATAAAACATGCTATGATACATCGCGAAATTGTTTTTAAACCACAAGCAAAAGTTTGTTGGTCTATTAAAAGTCAGGTGACGTTTTAATAAGCTTAAATATTTTAGGGCGTTCGGGATTTCTGATGATTTTTCCACTTTGTACCTCTCTCTTACTTACTTGTACTGTTTGTTTGTGTAAATATTGAGTTGCGCTCAATCCGTGTTGACTTGCCAAGACCTAAAAGTGTTGCATACTTTATTAATGGATAACATTTATATTAGATTCGGTACCTCTATTAATAAACAAGTAATAAGCATCCCAATGGGTACTTATTATGCACCCCTTGTGGCTGATCTGTTTGTATACTGGTTTGAAAGATACTTTATGTTAATCTCTTGGTAACAAACATTAAGTGGACATTATAACAGCCTTTTACAAAGTGGATGATTTATTAAATATAGAGAATAATCATTTTGCAACACTGGTAAATAAAATTAATGGCAATAAACAACAACTAAATAAAGCGAACACTTCAGAAAAACAAGCAATTATCTTGATCTAAATCTTTCCAAGGAAAATTAATACGTCACTTCTAAAATATATGATAAACGAGATTTTAATTAAGTAAACTTCCGTTTTTAGAATTTCCTCGTGCAAGATCTTACGGGGTTTATATCTTACAGCTTATTCGCTTTTCTAGAACTTGTAACAATATTAAAGATTTCAATGAACGTAATTTTTGCATAACAGAAATAAACCTATTTTGAAACAAATTATCGGTATCACAAAATCAGGAAAACCTTTTGCAATTTTTATCGCCGAAACCCAGATTTAATTAAAAAATATATAGGACCTGGTTTGGTTTAAAATCTCTATTGTAATAAGTTGGTATTTTTATAAGCCATTTTTATGGTAGTTTAATTTAATATAAACTTTAAAAAATTAAAGGCAAAGTTAATTTCTCAACGTTATTCGTAACAAACATCTGTTAATGCAAAGAAAAAGGTTACCAACATGTTATTTTGCAACGCCCTGCATGCCTGGTGAATGACCATTCTACTGTTGTCCCTATTGTATTATCAAAACTTTACTGTTGTTTATGTTTTATAATTTTATGTCTTTCCGCCGGGAAAAATGGCCCATATAAGCAATGAAAAATTAGAGTTTGCGTCGAACCAACTTGTAAATTATAAGGTATTTTATATAGATAGATTTTTCGGTTTATATATATATAGAAATTTTCACTCAGTTGAGTGACTATCTCATTTTGAGCCCTTAAATACGCATTTTATTATTAGTATAAAAATAAAAATGTCTTCAAAATAAAATGTTCTACTCAGATAAATGGAAAAAATACACAAATTCATGTGTGGTTGAATATTTATTCATTTAAAAAAAATATATTATCACATAAAACGGAATGCTTATAGTAAAATTTTAAACGGTTTACCCCAAGACACTTTCGACATACACATACATTTAGACAGTACACTTCGTTTATCTTCGATAAGTGAACATACGATAAAAAGGGCAGATAAATGAAAATACAAATGTACAACTTAGTCAACAACTTATAGTCTCCCTTCTATGGTGGCTGATTTATGTCATTTCGTTTTTTCGTTATTTCGCCGCGAAATAACGCCAAGCGAAAAGACGAAATAACGAAAAAACGCCACGCGAAAAGACGAAATAACGAAAAAACGCCACGCGAAAAGACGAAATAACGAAAGAACGCCACGCGAAATAACGAAAAAACGCTATTTTTACGCGAAATAACGAAAAGTCCGCCGTGCAATAAAACGCCAATTTAACTGTACAAAATAGCGTTCTTTCTAGCTTCGCCTGGCGTTTTTTCGTTGTTTCGCTTGGCGTCTTTTCGTTATTTCGCTTGGCGTCTTTTCGCTCGGCGTTATTTCGTTATTTCGCCTGGCGTTTTTTCGTTGTTTCGCGTGGCGTTTTTTCGTTATTTCGTATTTTCGCGAGGCGTTTTTTCGTTATTTCGTCTTTTCGCGTGGCGTCTTTTCGTTATTTCGCTTGGCGTTTTTTTGTTATTTCGTATTTTCGCGTGGCGTTTTTTCGTTATTTCGTCTTTTCGCGTGGCGTCTTTTCGTTATTTCGCTTGGCGTTTTTTCGTTATTTCGTATTTTCGCGTGGCGTTTTCTCGTTATTTCGTCTTTTCGCGTGGCGTCTTTTCGTTATTTCGCTTGGCGTTTTTTCGTAAATTTTGTATTTTCGCGTGGCGTTATTTCGTTATTTCGTATTTTCGCGTGGCGTTTTTTCGTTATTTCGTCTTTTCGCGTGGCGTCTTTTCGTTATTTCGCTTGGCGTTTTTTCGTTATTTCGTATTTTCGAGTGGCGTTTTTTCGTTATTTCGTCTATTCGCGTGGCGTCTTTTCGTTATTTCGCGTGTCGTTTTTTCGTTATTTCGTATTTTCGCGTGGCTTTTTTTCGTTATTTCGTCTTTTCGCGTGGCGTCTTTTCGTTATTTCGCTTGATGTCTTTTCGCTCGGCGTTTTTTCGTTATTTCGCGTGGCGTTATTTCGCTTGGCGTCTTTTCGTTATTTCGCTTGGCGCCTCTTCGCTCGGAATGCATGTTTCTGGCAATGACTCAAAGTGCAATGCACAAGAACCGTAACTCTACCTTCTTTCGTTTTTTAATTATTGCCCTTTGATTTATTTTACAGAGCATTTCTTGTGCGGAGCGTAACTGTCACCATAGGTTCAAATGACTCCAAACTTGGTATGCATGTTTCTTGCAATGACTCGAAGTGCACTGCACAAGAACCGTAACTCTACCTTGTTCCGTTTTTGAATTAATTTTCTTTGATTTTTATAGAGCATTTCTTGTTAGGAGCGTAACAATGTCACAATATGTTCAAATGACTCCAAACTTGGTATACATGTTTCAAAAAGCAGTGTTAGGTATGCTTTGCGACAATATTGCTCATATTTTGTCCCATTAATGTCGTTAAATTATTCCCCTTTGATTGACTTTATAGAGCATTTCTTGTCATTCTTTTAAATTATTCCCTTGATTGATTTTAGTGCCTTTCTTGCCAAGGACTTAACTTGTTGTGCATGTTTCTTGCAATCAGACAATTAAAAGGTTATTTCATATGTGAATTTTGTGCAAATACATTGCTAATAACTGTAGATCAATAAACTAACAAAAATTTCGTTAGCCGACACATCTGACTCGCGGAGCTCTAGTTTATTTTATTTGTTAATCAACTCAAACCAACAAATGTTTTTGTTGTTGGGATTGGGTGGGAATTCAGGCACCTATCCATCACACCCCACCTGTATTTCTTTTTTTACTTTTATTTCTCAAAACTCGCACCAATCAAAATTTTTTGGTGGTGGTGGTTGGGAAAATCATTGGTACCGCCTCTGCCCTTCCATTTCTATCCCCCGCCGCGTAGCGGGTTGGGGGTATAGGAATAGTCTTCGTTTGTCCGTCAGTCTGTCCTTCCTTCCTTCCGTCCGTGAATAGTTGTTTTTACCCATATGCCCAGCTTTACTGATACTACACTTTGCGCATGTCAACCGGAAGGCGAAAAGACGAAAAAACGCCAAGCGAAATAACGCCACGCGAAAATACGAAAAGACGCCAAGCGAAATAACGAAAAGACGCCACGCGAAAAGACGAAATAACGAAACAACGCCACGCGAAAATACGAAAAAACGCCAAGCGAAATAACGAAAAGACGCCATGCGAAAAGACGAAATAATGAAAAAACGCCACGCGAAAATACGAAATAACGAAAAAACGCCAAACGAAATAACGAAAAGACGCCAAGCGAAAAGACGAAATAACGAAAAAACGCCACGCGAAAATACGAAATAACGAAAAAACGCGAAGCGAAACAACGAAAAAACGCCAGGCGAAATAACGAAATAACGCCGAGCGAAAAGACGCCGAGCGAAATAACGAAAAGACGCCAAGCGAAATAACGAAAAAACGCCAGGCGAAACTAGAAAGAACGCTATTTTGTGCAGTTAAATTGGCGTTTTTTCGCACGGCGACTTTTCGTTATTTCGCGCAAAAATAGCGTTTTTTCGTTATTTCGCGTGGCGTTTTTTCGTTATTTCGTCTTTTCGCGTGGCGTTATTTCGTTATTTCGTCTTTTCGCGTGGCGTTTTTTCGTTATTTCGTCTTTTCGCTTGGCGTTATTTCGCGGCGAAATAACGAAAAAACGAAATGGCATAAATCAGCCACCATACCCTTCAGCAAAGTATCAATACATGTTACCAATCCATGAGTTTTACGCTTTAATTTCAGAACTAATTACAAGCTCCATTAACCATATTTACTTTCTACAAAATCATGTCACCATTAAAATATAATTTAAAAAATGTATAAACCGGAAAGTTGATGACTTAAATAGTCCTAACAACACATTATGTCAAGTTTATAAGGTACATTTGTATTAGAGTAGTTCAAGCAAGTCCGTGTGTTCTTGTTCATCCAATAACGAGTGCAACCGACACCAGGGCTGAAGGTTATAAAACTGAGATTGGAAACCAGTCTCAAATCTCAAGCATCTGATTGGCTGAAATGGCGACCAGTCGCCATTTCAGTCAATCAGATGCTTGAGATTTGAGACTGGTTTCCATGCTCAGTTTTATAACCTCGGGCACATGTCCTCAAAGAGTTTATTACAATGGAATTTAAAAAATACAATATATTGTCTATTTCAAATCAATGACGAAATGCGCAATACCTTCACATTATTATCCATCTATTTCAGAAGTCATTAACAGGACATTTTATGATTGTTTATAATCAGTTACCTTGTAAACTTTGTGTAAAGTTTGATGGAACTGCATTGTGTCGTTTGAAAGATTTTTTTTATATTTTTCTTGTCTATGGCAAAGCAATGGCGAAAGGTGCAATACCTTAACATTATTATCCAAATGAACATTAACAGAAATAGTTTACTATTCGTCTTTATTTCTTTTCCTTATTCAACAAAATGTTCATAGATATTGATGTTGTTTTATTTTTAAAATAAATCTGTTGTAAGTTACAATACTAAATTCACGAACTGTAAAAGGCAGCATCTTAACCATATACGAGTAGCCGTATTGATCCAATAAAACGTTTTCCCAGGTTAAAACGTACAGTAGGGCAAACCGACAGTCAACAAAACCGAAGGTATTGCTTTATATAATTATCTTACTTGTCAATAACTACATCTAAAATCTGTGTACCTTTTATATTCTTTATTACATGTACTTAAGTTTCAAGATGAAACTGAATTTTAAATATTTCTGATTATGGAAATAAATGGTCGGCGGTATTGGGTAGGATAAATTGATCTGAGTTTTTGTCACATGTAATTTTGTTGTCATGTATAAAAACTAAGTTTTCCATAACTGTCATATTCCTTATAAAAGGGGTCATTTCAACACCATTTAAAAATCTGTCACATTTCTGATATAATTTGATATCGCAGAATGAAGCGTCAATTACATTTTCGAACTTACACATGGAATCGTATTCGTCCGCATTAAACGTTCCATGTTCACCGCCATATACACACAGTTATTTTGGATTAATAAAATTTGTACCGGTGTGACTATTGAGTTGCGCTCAACACGTGGCTGGGCAGTGTGCATGCAGCGATAAGCAATTTCGTAACTGTACATGAAAAGGCCCGATCAAACCGAGCCTGCAGTATTTTCATACTTGTCGTGTTTGAGTCTTGTTTAGTCTTCCTTCCATTCTTATTTTTTTTAGAAGTCATTAACAGGACATTTTATGTTTGTTTGTAATCAGTTACATTGTAAAGTTCTGATAAAAGATTTTAGCTGCACGAACTCGAGTAATTAAACGTCTTGAACAGAATAGCCTAGCATGGAGAAGAAAGTGGTGTCTATATTTAACTGAAGAATAAATACTGTGCCAATATTAAATTGAAAGGTTTTACGCTTGTTTTGCGAAATATCTTTATTGTTATATCTTAGTATCTACTCAATTACTCAATTACCTACTCAACAAGGAATTGTTTTTGGCAATAAAGGTATAAAAGGTCTACTAACAACAAATTCCAAAAAATAATTTAAAATAATAACATCTACATAAATATCGTTTAACAGCCCCCCTCTCTCTATATATATTGATCGTAATGGTTCTCTCTTCCTCCCCTCTTTCTATCTCCTCTCTTTCAATCTATCAGCTAAGCTGAGTATAAAAAGTATTTTAAAACATAATTGAGTTGAGTTAAACAAAAACGTTGAGTTGAAATTTTATTGAACCCTTGAAGTGAGAAGCAGAGAATTTGTCACATGTTCAATTTTACATAGCCTATAAGTGGTGAGGTAATTTAATGGACTGAGATCATAACACTGAGATTTGAGAACAGTCTCAAATCTCACGAATCTCATGGGCTGAAATGGCGACCTGGTTTAGTTTTATGATTTTGAACCTAGGTCTTTCTATTTAGTTGAGCAAGTGCATTCATCAATCCTTTAATAATTGGACAACATTAGAGCTATAGCTTTATTATGTATTTGGCCTTGAATAAATCGAGCAAGGACTTTAAAAAGAGCAATTTAGCTTTCCAAAAGTAAGACTCCAGTATTCTCCCTTATAGTTAAACAAAAACAGATTTCAAGTATTTCAACGACTTTCGAAAAATTGAAACCTAACTATAGTATCAAGAATAGCCATATCCGGAAACAACAGCCTCCACATTTACAAATTCACAAAAAATGAAAACCAAACTCAATGACCCCACTGCTAATGTGCTCCTGGCGTTAAATAAGCAAGAGCACTCTGGCTAGAGTAAAAGAAACTGACCAAGCTGCCAAAGTATATTCCAAGATTATCCTAGAAACCTGTATAAACTCTTAAACCCATGCCCACGACTTGCACACAAACAAGTGGACAAAGCGATCGTCTGTAGATGGGTAGCTCAACACCTAAGAACTTTATTAAGTTTGTCACATGACAGGTAAATCGTCTTTTCTTTATAATTATTTTACTTCAAATCAAGTCCCTTGGATTTGTTTGCATACTTTGCCATTGATGAATGTCGTATTTACGAATCGCCCGTATATATAAATGCACGTATCTTTTTCCCTTTAATAACCAGCCTTCTGTTATCTTCGGTCTTTTTGGAAGGTGGAGGGAATAAAATAAACATTGCTTTTTATGCGGTATGTTCATGGATTACTAAATTTCGCATATTTCAAGGAAAACACTCAGATAATTCTAAATTATTCAAAAACTCAATGGAATTGAAATACCATGATTGAAGCTCTATCACAGGTAAACTATTGACCTCAGACAGCTGAGTTTGAGGTTCTCAAGTTCAAAAAGGAAACAAGGTCATTGCACTGTCATTGATAAAAAAAACTTATCAAAATCTTTCTAACGGCAAATGTAGTTCAATAAAATTTTGCCAAAATAAATGTTTTTAATGTATGTTTATTTTACATTTGTTAAGAAAAGAAACTATAGAACAGTAAAAACCTAAAAAATCTCAAAAAATCTATTTGCAAACAAAACCATAAAACGAAACAACACTAAATATCAATTTAAATGCCTTCATGAACAATGATTTACAGTCAAAAATATCTAAGGTCCTTTCGTCTAGCAAATATATACAAAATGAAAGTTTGTTTGACCGTCAATTTGCTGGTTGCGACAATTGATGACAAAAAAGTTGAGTTTTCTCTTCATAATTGAAAGATCTTTTAAAAGACCTTAGATGTTGCTCTTAGTATTATTTTCCTCAATGAATTATTGTTTTGTGTTGTTTGTTTGTGTGTTTGATTGCAAATACAATTTTAGAATTGTTTTAGGTCTAACTTTTCTCTACGAATATAAAATAAACATACACTAATAGCATCGATTTGTGCAAAGTTTGATAGAACTTTATATTTTCCGTTTGAGAGATTTTGACATTTTTCTTTTTATCTATGACAAATCAATGACGAAATGAGCAATGCCTTAATTGGTTTCTTGAAAGGATATAGTAAGGATATAATGCCGGTGTCTGGATTTCATATCGCCCCTCGCCATCGGCTCAGTAAAAAAAATTGAACAACATATTCTTTCCAAAAGGTAACAACAAAGACTTTTGTGTTTTCTTCGACGATTTAATACTGGAAGTTAAAATATTTAGCGAATACCCAATCTGGTCAAATTACTCAATATACATTCTTAACACGTGCATTTATCGTGTTGGCGGATACAAAAGAATAAAATGAATGCATTTATTTTCATTCATATTTTCAAATTATGTATTTTAAGTTTTGAAAATTCATTTTTAAGCGTTACAAATTTTAACTACAAAGTAACACGAAGTGGTGACTTATGTTAAAAAGACATCACGAATTTGATCTAAAAATAGATTTCGTGCAAATCTTTAATCGTAAATCACGTTCGCACAAAAGTCATTGCAGTAGCAGTGTAACCAAATACCCATGAAATCCTACTATGTCCACAATTGGGGTTAACAGACCCTACCAGTCCTCTCATTACAAAGATCATTGCATCTCTGTTCATTGCAAATCCAGAGGATATGTGCTAAAGGTTTTTTTATACGCAAAAGGCATCGCTTTTCATAATAAAAATAATCAACGCAACGCATAAATTTTATGGTGAAAGAAATTAATTGGAGCCTACGTTTAAAATAAAAGAAACGTTGAAGCGATTTTAAGAACCTGTGACTCTTGGGAAAACTTTGAAGATTTGCCGTTAAGTACAAAATCTTAAAGGTAAGCTAACCCTTACACGCTTAATTGTAAATAAGTAATATTGAGATTAAGAAATTCATGTTCACAGTCTAGTCTTGGTCTTCATCTTGTTCTACTTTTATATGACCTATTAAGCTGAGGAAAGATTTTTTTAAAGTTCATTTCTTCTTAATAACATTATAACATAGAAAAATAAATGAGCACTGTTATTAGTTCGTATTTTTAATCATACTAATGAATAAGATGTTAACAACAATTTACCTGGCATAATAGTAATGTAAAACTCATATCGGTGAATAATACTAAATACTTTTTTTTCTCTTCTTCTTGAAATCGTAATCACTTCTATCATCAAATTAAATGCCATAACTTGAAGTTCAGTTCAGTATTTTACAGATGTAATTAAAGATGAATACTCACTCTATCTCACAAACTAATTCTGTATATTTAAAATAATTACAATCGGTTTATTTTGATATATATTTTTTATTTTGAGTTGTATCACTACAACCCATATACATTTCCTTGTCATCATATATAATACATATTTATGATAAATGTTCATCAATATTTGGCTATATATATATGAAACACTTTTCAAGGTAGAACGTCATAACATATATATAAAAGGTAAACAATCTGTTTCATTTATGTCCCCGTTTTTGGATATTCACTATACAAAGACTGTAACAGATGTTCGCTGTTTCACTTTGTCACAAAGCTTACCAACCTGACTTTTAAGATTTCAATCTCGCCATTTACGACTTTTAAGATATCAATCTCGCAATTTATAAAATAAGTTCGTAAAACTCAAATAAACAGAAATACCTTCATACTACATATTGGTCCTTGTAGAAGTTATTGCATATATTGATACAGGAAATATATAATTAAATTGTCCACTGAATTAAGAATATCAACGCTTAAATATTAGTTGGGTATTCTTTATAAACAATTGTTTATGTTTAGGCATTACACAAATCCTTTAAACAAGCTTTGCAAATTCAGTTTCTTGTTTATGCATTTCACAGCAATTTAATATATACATGTATTAAGATTGATTCTCTTTTGTTTGTATTTTTTGTGTTTTCAACATATAGACTAAAAGTGTGTATCAAAATATTACCCGAGGTTTTTATTTAAAATAAGCGTCCCGTATTTAATTTTAAAAACTTGTTTGTGCTGTTTATGCTGGCCCCTCAGTGATTCATTTTAGGAGTTTTTTGAATTGTTAATAGCAGATTTCATTATTGGATGTATCATGACTATACTGAGTTTTGGATGATTGCTTGAATTGAGTTTCATTAATTTTCAATGTCTGTGAAGGACCAGACTGGCTCCCGTCCCTATGTTTTGTTATAAATTCTCGTGTCATGCATACAATAATCGTCAATACCTCCAAGAAAAGCAACTCCTGCAGGTACCTGACTGATATGCATTTTATTTCCCTTCAGCGCATCAGCAAAAAGACAATGAAATGAAATAAAAAAGAGATAATAATTATTTCAATGTTTTTTTTTAATAAACCGTCTATCTGGTGCCAGGCTAGTCAAGGACAAACCTCACCGATTTAGTATTGTTACGAACCTCGTTGTTTTTCATTTTAATAATAAATGCACATTGCAATACTTTAAAAAATTTTAATATCTGCATTTGATAAAATGCGAATGATGTTTAAATGTTTGTGTTTTGATAACGAACATGTTATACGTGAATAACTATTAACATATTTGTATTCATATTGTTTAGGTACACCGATAAGGTACACTGATTTCAAACTGGGTTAGAATATTCTAACCCAGTTTCAAATGACAAACGGAACAGTTTATTTAGAGATGCGATTGTTTCTTTTAACACGAAGTGGTGACTAATGTTAGTAAGACATCAATAGTTATCTAAAATAGATGTCGTGAAAATCATTTACCGTGAATAGTTTTTGCACACCAGTCATAGTATTCAAATACCCGTGCAAGCCAAGTATGTCGGTTATTGGGGTTAACAGATGGTAGTACACCAAACCTCTTAACAGATCAATGCATCTGAGTTACATGTAATTGTAAAATTTAGAGGATATGTGCTTAAGGTTATTATGAGCAAATGACATCGCTTTTTATATTAAATACAAATAATGCATAACTGCCTAAATCTTGTTACTTACTGTGTACATGTTCTCAAATAAATTAGAGGCTGACTGGTAATGTGTACGTTGAGCGCATAAAATGTATACGACGGACGTATATGTTTGTTAATCCACCGCTATTTTACAGGTTCACCTTCAATTTTCAAAATGATGCACCGCTAATTTTCAGGTCCACCGGAAAATTAATATGTGCAACGCACAAATAAATGCGCTGGGCGCATTAATTTATAGGTGCACCAGCACTTGTTCCCTTTCGAGCCGTTTCGTACGCCATACTTGTAAACATGCGACCGGTAACTGGTTCACCAATTTACCGCATTTTAAATGGTTAACCGGTTACGATTTTCCGGTTGGGTAAACAACACTGAGCTACAGAAAATAAGAAATCTGATATGGTGAAGTTACTTTCATACTTTCGAATTTATTTATTTATTATATTTACGGTATTCGACACACGATGTTTTACATGTAAAACCTATATCAATCTACGGATGAATAGAATGACACCAGTCCTAGTTTTAAGGAATCGCAAACATTGCCAATGGGGAAAACAGGCTAAATTTCAAAAAATGAATTTTGGGGAAAATACTTATTGCCACCTAGATTTTAGTAAATAAATGTATGTAGCTATGGATGTAGTAAATGTTTGCAAGCTCAGTTTAGTCTAATTCATGTTCTAATTACCAAGCACATACTAAACAAAAGAAAAACCATTTGCATGAGAACTCTGAAATTCATGAACAATATACCAAAGCAACTCATACCTGAAATAAGTATATGCTGATCTACAATGTTTAGTGCCAATTCGTCAAAATAATGTTAGGGTTTTCAAGACATTCAAGGAAATCTTACTTCCTGGTTCAAAGTGAAATGAACCTTGGCCTCTGTGAAAAAAAAACAACATCTCCCTGCTTTATCCAGATATGTTCAATTACCACACATTAAATGAAAGATAAAATATATCACCATCTAACATAATATTTTAATTAAAAAAACTGGTATATTTTCATTTTTGTTCAGTATATTTTCAAAGTTAAACTTGGCAAATCTGACTAGGGTCTGCCAACCCCTATCGGTGCTATTGTTTACACTGAACCGCACCGAACATATTATATTTGTGACCACTAAAATCTATTTACTTGATACTGTGCCCTTCCAAAAGTGCAGAAATAATGCTATTTTTGTGTCTACCAAGTTCTTTTCACTTTGTCCCGCGTGGATTGTGATTACCAAGTACTATCAACATTGCACTGTGCATGTCCTCAATGTTCAACTGGTACAATTGTATTCTGGATTCTCCGATAAGTTTTTACACATTAAATCAATACTGTAAACAATTACAACATGCCACAAGACAATTTGTAAGTTTAATGTAATTTTTTGAGAATTTTTTTGGCAAGTATGAGGATGCTTTGTCCTAGAACCTGGTATAAACCCCCAGTGGCAAATTGTTTTACCACGGACCGTTCGAAGGCGGTAATCCCTTAGGTTATCTTACTCGTTAATTTTTTGTGGTGTCCATTTTGAAATGAATTTATTTACCATGCTCTTTTTTCCATTCTAATTGTTGGTTGTGTGGGGAGACTGTGTCTTCTGTATGTTGTCATTCCTGATATGCATATTTCACTTTTTAGCCAAACGTTTGTAGTTACAAATAAAAAGTTTCGCTTTGCACTGTAACCAGTGCTATCCTAAGAGTGGCAGCTAGGCTTCTTTTTATCAAAGCAGAGAAGGAATTATCTGCTGGCTGTTTCTGAAATATGTAATTATGCATACAAGTCATGTAGTTCTAGCTTTGTTATTTTTACGTGCTTGTTTTTCTTTCTAGTACACGAAGTAAGAAAATGGGAGAACAGAAGAAGCTATTATTTATCATTTGGTCTCTCTGTATGTTCGCGTATGTTGCTTGTTATCCGTATGGAGCACCATACGCTTCCTGCAGTAATATGATACCTGATCACGGGAGTACAGCACAGACATCTTCCAATCCATACGAAGTTGTCCTCCCCAAAACTACATACTCAGCTAATGAACAGATGCAAGGTATGTTGAACAGTCCCACTTAATACACCAGGTATTTTAATGATTATTAATAGTTCGTTGTACTTTGCAGCAAGATTTTTATCACAAAATCAGTATTATTATTCTAGCAGTTTTTCCCACAAAGATATCATGTATTTAATCCATTATACAGATCTGTTAAGAAAGTATATCTGATTCTGAGATATTCACCTTTGTATTTTATCCTTTTGTTATTAGAGGAATTAAAACATCGCTCATTGTTTTTTCCCTATTTTCTATCCAAACGGGCACGGCGGAAAGGTCAATAATTTATGTAGTACATTTGTATGTGGATACTTTTTACCGTTTTACCGTTTTCAGTTACAATCAAATTAAATGAAACTAAAGGTGAGACCAGTCTCAAATCTCAAGCATCTGATTGGCTGTCATGTCGAAAGTTTTATAATCTTGGGCCTAGGTGTTAAGGAATTGATTTGGTTTTCTCTTTTCCAGTTACATTACGTGGTAAAACTGGTAACACATTTAGGGGATTCCTTATACAAGCCCGTAACAACGTTAACACAGCTGTCACCTACGGGTCTATCAGCAATGCACCATCTGCAACAACCAACCCATGTATTGGTGCGGTAAGTATACTAACTACTAACCTGTACTTTCGGAGAGATTTTTTAAAAGATAATTTTGTTGTTTTAGCAAGTTATGCCAATACAAATAATTACTGAAATTTGTTATGTTATTTATGTAATAACTTTGGTGTTAAAAAGTTTCAATAATTTAAAAGTTGCTTACAATTATTTTGTTCTAAAGTTGATCTAACTGTATAACATGTATAATAGAGTTTTGGGGGTGCTTGGATCTCTAGTAATATTGCATATGTGTCTTCATAAAAAAGGATTGTTTTATATACAACCTATTAAATAATTTTTTTCTATGTATTTGTATTACAGCAAGGTATTGGATACATCATTTAAGAAATTAGTCGGTTTGCAAATAACTGTTACAAATGAAACTGTTTAATACCATTTCCTCAAATATCTAAGAACTAAATCTCTTTATGTGTGCTTTATACTGTGTCATCAAATTAGTTTTTACTTAATACAATCAGCTTTAATGACACTAACTCGAGTTTGTGACAAACACATAACCGAAGAAACTTTTAAAGGTTACATGGTTCAAATTATCTTAAGTCATTATTTTTTAAGATACTGTTCGTTGTAAGTCAGGCTAAAAGAATTTAAACTTTTCGCATTTCAGTTTATCAATTTAATTGATACATTTCTGAAAAAAAAAACAGCTGAAAAAGCATTTTTAAAGGTTTTTTTTTTCATTATTCTCAAACAGTAAACAAAAATAACAGTGCCGGTTATACCAAATTTGTTCGCGTTACGAATATTTTCTGTGTTAAAATTACAGTTTAATACTTGTAGAAGATGTGATTCATCAACGAGAAGTAGTTTCTTACTCGCATGACAAACCATTTCATATTATGTTAAGGTATTTACTGTTTTGTTGTAAATACCTATAATAATATGTTGCCTATTTCATATACAGTGTACAGTTACATTGAATATGTTTATGTAGAAATAGGCGTTTAAGAAAATAAACAAGTGCCTATTTCATATACAATGTACAATTACATTGAATATGTTAATGTAAAAATAGGCGTTTAAGAAAATAAACAAGTGTTTATGTATTGACTAACTCAAATTGAAACAAGGTGTGTTAAACTTTTTTGCATTAATGCAGAAGGTTAATGGTTCAGTTCATGATTCTTATAGCTCAATGCATTTGGCATATTTCTTACAGGCGTGGGTAGTAAAATAAATATACATTCCCATTACTGCCCATGAACAGGCTCAATCAAACCGAGACTGCAGTATTTTCATATTTGTCGTGTGCGGTGGCTTTCAAAGTTCCCTTTTCATCTATTACAGATGTCAGCGTTGACCCATACAACAAGTTCCGAGAGGTCAAGTATCACATTTACTTGGACTGCCCCTGCTTCTAATTCCGGCAATGTTGTATTTGTGTAAGTGTATTTACCTTTCAAATCAGACCAGGGTGGTTTAACTTTTATTAAAACAAGTAAAATGTATTAGCTTAACGACTAATATTTGTAAAAAGTTTTAGTTTTAGTGATCTGTTTGATTGTCTCCTCAATATGTCATTCTCTTTTCGTTAGCTCAATTGGTTGCGTCGTCGGAATTGCAGGGCTAGGCGCTGTCGTCGTCATTGTACGGGTTCGCTCCCAGGTAGGGGCAATATCATTTGAAGTTCACAGTAGCCTTATTTGTTCAGTGTGGCGGCAATAAAACGTCTAGGCGTACATAGGGTCAGTACTGTTATCAGTAAAATAGCACGTTACCGATGTCCTGCAGTGATGATAACGTATATCGGGGCTATCCGATCAACCTTTTTGTTTTTTCCCTTTCTAACTCTTGCAACTTTCTTACAACTTTCTTTTAAGATCCAACACGTTCTACTGTTTATGATAGCACCTGTCCAGTATTATTTTATTCCGCAAAATAACGTTAATTCACTTTACTTCTGGCAGAGCCAAACTTTATCAAAAAAATGCATTTTGTTTCGTCAAACTTGGTTATATTTGGACATTAAGCATATTGTTAACAAATTTTCTGTTTGCATCCTATTTGCATTTTTGACATCTTCTCTGGATTCATTTATTCTTGAACGATATTTTGTCATTTTTGGAAAGAAAATGAGAAAAGGACACTTCTAAGTTTTACTAAAGTATCGTCTGAAATCTGACTCCTACCCTTAACCAGAATTGTAAAATGAAATTTGCTTTTATGATTGTCGAACAGGTGACAGACGGATGTTTACGAAGGTCAAATCTATTCACTATAGGTGAAACAATTTATCACCTTTTTTGGAATGTAACAAAGTGAAATCATTTATTAAAGCTGTTAAACAATGGGCGAATATACATTTCAATATTACCTTAACTGATGATGAAAAAGGTTTTTTACTTAACTCAAGCAATGAAAGTGAAATTGTCAGGTTCTTTACAATCCTAGTAATATATTTTATTTACAAAACGAAATTTAAAGACGACTGTCGTTCTGTACTGACAATTCCTCATTTCGAAAACTATTTAAAACAAAAAAATTAGAAATAGCAAATATATCCTATAATTAAACCAAACAAATGCGCCGTTACAAGTGACTTTAGCCGATATACTGGACATTTTGCAAAACTTGACGCAACCACAACATACTTGTATAACAAATTAAAGTCTCATGTAAAACCATTTAATAAAAACAAACATTACCATAGATTAACCTTTAAAAACCATGCTGAAGGAATGAGATATTCTTTCCAACTCATGTCCTGTGATTTTATACAAAACATGAACATGCACGTTTTAGACTCTTATTTTTCCACGATACATGATATGGGAATAACATTATACATTTATTATTATATTCATTATTTTATGGTATAAATGCAACGCATTTTGTCACTCCCTTGAGTAGTTGCTTAAAGAAGTTTTATTGTATATTGAATGTTACTTGTGACTGTTAAAACTTAATAACCACAAAGAATTTACTGATGTCACGGACTTCATTAAGTTCTTATAATTATACTCTACACACCAGTCTGTCAGTCTGCTTCTTCTGCCTATTACTTCTTATTTCCAGTATGTTTTTTTTTTTCATTTCAGTTATACTGTTGTAACGACTGAACGAGTTTTCTGGGTAAAGCAAACTTCTGCCACACTCACATTCCAGGCTACTGGAAATGTGCCGAACACAACACAGCCAACAATAACTGCAGATTTGCAGAACACAACTACACCAACGACTAAATCAACTTCAGGTGTAAGTACCATGAAACCAATGCTCCTACAGTACAGGTAACAGCAAAAGCACCTTCAGCCATGGTAAAATACTAGTAAAGTTCCTTTTTCATTTTAATTAAATAAAATGTGTTATACAGTGTATTGAAAAGTCAATGACTCTTAATCTAAAGCACAGGATAAAAGCAGTAAACACATACATTTTTACTTTACCATTTTTAATGATTATTTGTAATTTTTGTCACTTTTGATTGAAATTAACCTCAAAATTTATGGTGTATGTTCCTAAGATATCATCCTTTGATAAGTTCAAATCTTGCAGTAATAAAAAATCTTACAGTAATTATCGTGTTTCATGCTATTCAGGGCATTAAGAAAGATGGGGAGTGTGGCAAAACCGTAGGATGTTTTCATAATTGTGACAGCAGCGACAGATGTGGATTTCTTCTCACATGGGTTGATAAAGGAGACAATATAGACCTGACGTTGTCTTGTAATCTTGGTGGCGGGGATGTCTACTGTGCCATAGGTCTATCAAGTGATGACAAAATGGTAATCACGCATCCTTTATCAGAATACAGAATCTAGAAGATCGATCTGTTTCTTTTATCCCTATCAATAGTTCATGCTGATTGGTCTTCAGGGCTCTGATTTCAGATTGTGCGCTTTTGCATGCAAAATTGTCGAGTTGATGGGAGGGTTGGAGTTATTTCACCAATAAATCTTACACTTGTGTGTTTGTTCATATGGGAACATGCAGAGGCAGGTGTGAAGTTTATGTACCATATAATCTGCTTTAAATCCCTCAGTGACAATTTGTTTTTCCACCGACTGTTCCAAAGCGGTAACCCAACAGGTTCTTGTTTTAGTTAAATGTTTGTGATGTCTTATTAGAAGTTGATCTTCTTGTAACATCACGCTGTCCTCTCCTCACTACTTATTTTGGCTGAGTAGGAGACTGTGTTTTCTGGGTATGGCAATTGCTGATATGGATATTTCACTTTAATATTTTAATTACTGTGCCCAAGGTTATAAAACTGAGCATGGAAACCAGTCTCAAATCTCAAGCATCTGATTGGCTGAAATGGCGACCAGTCGCAATTTCAACAAATCAGATGCTTGAGATTTGAGACTGGTTTCCAAAAGGTCCAATATTGTTTTTTAAACTGTGCTTGATGCCGAAGTTGTTCAAATTATGATGTGTCGTACTTTTTCAATTCAGGGAGATGACAGTGTGTTCGAGTGTGTTTCTAACGGCAACCAAGTGTCTGTATCTTTGTCCTATAATAATGGCAGGAGTAACTACCTTCTTGATCAGGTATCATAATGTATCCTTTTCATCAAAATAGTTATTTGTGCTTTCCTAACCAGCCAGTAGCAGAGAGTTAAGTGAACGAAAAACATTCTTAATTAGAAAATGAAATAAATTTCAGAGTTTGTAGACCATGCACTTTATTTTCTTTTGTCAGTTGAAACTAAAATTCTTAGTATGTATTTTAAGTTAAATGTACTTTATAAAGTCAAATATTGTGTTGCGCTCAACCCGGGGCTAGGCGGCATGGGCAGAACTATGCATTTCCATTACTGCCCATGAACAGGGCCCACTATCATAAAACTGAGATTGGAGACCAGACTCAAATCTCAAACATCTGATTGGCTGAAATGGCGACCAGTCGCCATTCCAGCCAATCAGATGCTTGAGATTTGAGTCTGGTCTCCAGCTTTAGTTTTATGATCTTGGGCCCTGGCTAATTCAAACCGAGCCTACAGTATTTTCATATTTGCCGTGTTCGGTGGCTTTCAAAGCTCCCTTTTCATCTATTTCAGAAATAAAATGTATGGGTAGGTCTTTATGCAGTTTTGAACCTACTAGAAGACTATTCACAAATAAATAAAGCAGATAATATAGCTATCTTATATTTAAAATAACAATGAATTATTATGAAAACAAATTTTCAATATCATTCCAAAACAATGCATGTTCTCCAATTATGACGTCGCTATCGTAATAATGTCATAAAAATAACCACATTTTGGTTTTATTAGAAATTTATATTGATTAACTTTTGAAATTAGATAGTTCAATTAAAAACTGTATGAAAAATTTGTGTTAAAAATCTGTATTAAGACCTTTTCTAATGTTAGCAGTGTTCGGAATGGATGCTCTAGTTCACAGTGTACACTCGAAAGTCCGACCCTACTTCCGATAGCGCTGACTATACACATAGCCATCACGAAGGAGGTGGTTAAAAAAGCGGGTAAGAAACTGAATAAAGAGTAATTATTTAATTCTTTTACTTTAAATACTTAGACTAGCAAGAAATAGAGTGCGTCGAGTTATAAAATGAACGTGATACACCGTTAACTTCGAAAAAATACGATCGATCACCAAAATTAACAAAAAAATGTCCATCCTGTCGCTTCAAACGTCCATTTCAAAGCTTTATTTACATTGTTTTGCCGAAATTCGTTTTACTATGTGAAGTTTATTCATTACTGTATCACTTCATGTAGTTAAATCTTGTCCCAACCTGCTAGTTTTCGAAAAACTCGAATTTTCATTTGCACTGGTAGTGCAACAAGATGGTACGGCTACTAGCCAATTGACAGTACGGCTACTAGCGTTTTCTTCTAAAAAAAGGTACGGCTACTAGTCGTCCCCGAATCATTCAGTGGTCTGAGAAATAAGCATTAATGGCGAATTTATTTAATGAAATTATATGTATACAAGAGACCTTTGATGCGTAGCAATAAGGGTCGCCGTAGAAATCATTGGATATTTACTATACAAGTTACAATGGGATGCAATGGAAATAAACAATGGCACTGAATTGTACACTATTAAATGGCTTGACAATCTCACAGCCTTAATGAAAATTGCTTAAAATTCTATTGACTATATCGTTTATTGACGCAAAACCTTGAAAGATGTCGAAACGCAAAAAAATGTCTGATTGGTAAGAGGAAACCATGGGCTGAACATCGGAGTTGGATTTAAGACAATGTTTTCGCGACACCATAACTCATTGAGGTGAACATTTGTGTGAAGTTTTCAGAAATCCCTTCATTCATGTAGGAGAAATGGTCCGGACAAACCCGGACGGACGCACGGACGGACGCACGCACGCACGCACATACACCGAACCGCCAAAATTGGCGACTAAGTCGAGCTAACAAAAATATGTTTTAGCCAATCTATAAAAGATTTGTATCAGATTGCAACCATTAGCAGACTTTTATTGCAAACCACTCAGAAGCCCAAATCACCATGTACAAAAGCACTACTTACAATCAACAAATCTCTTGCGTGCGTGCGTGCGTGCGTTCGGGCTGGCGGGCGTGTATGGGTGAATAGGCTATACGATCCTGGGGAAATGCGTTTTGGCTTCTAGAGTAAGTCGAATTGATTAAAGAGTTATCTTGCATCGTTGCAAATGGTGCGTAAAATGGAAATAATTATGCAACACAAATTTTTACCAACTCATTTCAATGTGGAGTAACTATATAACGTTTTGTCGTCGCTATCAAGATTTGTAATCATTTCACCAGAAACCAAATATCAAATATGTACTTGCTATGCAGTATGTTTCCAAATGCAACTGTTCTGCTGAAAGAAAATAGTGAAGCAAATCTATTTTGTACTTATATGGGCGGATTTTTTTAAATATGATTTACGAAAATAGAGAAGTCCAAAGTATGTGTAACGGGGATTGCGGCATACTGCTACAGAGATAATAGACGATGAAAATTATCAAAATATTTCATTTTAAGCCTATATTCAAACTATTTTAGAGATATTTAATAATAATTTATAATATGACGTTAGAACAACAACAAAATTGATGAAAGGATTATTTAGTCAACCCTAGTAGCCTGACATAAAGACTGCTAGTAGCCGGACCATTTGTTTTTTAGACTTTGCTAGTAGCCGTACCATCTTGTCACACTACCAGTGCAAATGAAAATTCGAGTTTTTCGAAAACTAGCGGGTTGGGACAAGATTTAACTACATGAAGTGATACAGTAATGAATACACTTCACATAGTAAAACGAATTTCGGCCAAACAATGTAAATAAAGCTTTGAAATGGACGTTTGAAGTGACACAATTGACATTTTTTTGTAAATTTTGGTGATCGATCGTATTTTTTCGAAGTTAACGGTGTATCACGTTCATTTCATAACTCGACGCACTCTATTTCTTGCTAGTCTAAGTATTTAAAGTAAAAGAATTAAATAATTACTCTTTATTCAGTTTCTTACCCGCTTTTTTAACCAGCTCCTTCGTGATGGCTATGTGTATAGTCAGCGCTTTCGGAAGTAGGGTCGGACTTTCGAGTGTACACTGTGTAGTTCTAATCGTTTAACAAACTTGAAAAATCAAGTCGTATTAGGTTCACAACACAAATAATTGTGACTAAAAGTGTATCCAGCCTTTTTGTAGGTTTCCAAATACCCTTAGTAGAATTAACTTTTTCAGTTTCTCCCCATGCGTATGATTTGTCTATTGTAGGCTATTACGTTTGTAACAATTTACATGCCATTTACTTTGCTTACCTACTTGTCTCATTGAAAATTTCTGTGTTTAATTTTAGTGAATAAGTGTATTTGTCTGCGTATATTTATGTTGCTATGAGATGTGCTACCGTACGGGTTCGATTCTCAGCGAGGGCTTATACTTATTTTAACTCTCATTAGAAAATAAGATTGCCTTATATCAATACAGCAACAGCTGTCATTAGGACCAACCTAAGACCACCTTTAATTCTATGAATAATCCAAAATCCCATTTGATAGTATTGCATCATTTTCCACTCCAAATATAGACAACCCACAAGACTTTTCCCAAATAACAAAGGGACTTAATAGCGGGGTTTTATATTATCAATGTGAGATAAATGTGTCAAAAGGATGAATAATGATCCCTTGGGATGTCAAAATAATGAAATCTTAAGTGCACTAAAAGTGTTAATCAATCTCTGCAAATCAATCATATAGGTTCTTTTATACTCCATGGTGGGTGATCAGAAAAACGTCCATCAGTCATTTTTGCTTTATGAAATTGATTAATAGATCTTGAAAATAAAATTAATGTATTACAACATGCATCAACTTTGGAGTTTCATAACTTGTGTGCATATTCAAATTCCTTTAATCACTTGGTGCAAAATTACCTTTCATGTTATTTTGAGACATTTTTAATGGGTGACATGCATTAACCTAATGTCGCTCAGATCTGAACATTATTAGACAATATATGCAAATACAATTTGCACAATGTTAATAGGTAACATTATAAGATTTACGCTGAAATTTGGTAGAAAATATACATAATTTTAAGTCAAAACGAAACCAAATCTTTTTTTTAATATGGATATTATAAACATTTAAGGGCGTTACATAAGGATCGCTTTGTCCGTCCGTCGGTCCTTCCGTCCGTCCGTAACGAAAACGTAACTTTGGTTATAACTTTGCCATGTCTTTTGATGATGTCAAATTCTAAAGGTCAATGTCAGATTTGGTGGAGTGTTTTGTACTTTTTTACTTGGATTTGTCACAGAAAAACGTAACGTTTGCTCTAAATTTTCTATTCCTAATATTTATTCATCAAAACATTCAAATTATTTTGCTTATCACAACAGGATCGGGATGATGCCAAATCGTCAAGTTAAAGTCAATTTTGTCTCAGTTATGCCCCTTTTATGTAATTTGATTTATTTCTGACAAATACCAGACGGCGACACAAGTGTTCATCTGAACACCCATTTAGTTTCCTTACCAATATATTAATTTCTTTGAAGAAACTAGGCATCAGTGCTGAAAACACAAAACAAGACGACGGTGTGTTAACCTGTAGCTTTTCACGGAAGAAGTCATTTGCTCTCGCTACTTCTGGAAGGAAAAAGCGTGAAACTGTATCAGCTTCTACATACTTTGATATGAACAATGACTGGACACTGATGTATGCATACGGCAAATTTATCCCAGGTAGGTCAATATAGACTTGCGATGACGTTTACTTTTGCACGTGTTGAGTTTCAGAAAAATGATATTCACCAAAGATGTTGCCATCAAGGTTGATCCGAACATTGTTAACAATGAAAGAATGTCAAATAAAAAACATCTCACACAATTTTATTAAAGTTTCGTCATAAAATGAGTCATTTCGGTTATCTCATTTTCTCTAAATTAAACCATGAGTGTCGTAAATGTTACAGATACGTCAAGAAAATGTTTCATTCCCACAAACGACTTTAACATAGTACAGCGTGTATCAGCAAGATTGATACAATTATGATTAATAATTTTTTTCCGCATTACAATTTGGTTTATTGATTCAGTATTTATGCAGTTTGTGTGATGTCATAGACACGTCACACTGCGTTGTGTATTCTGATGGAAATTTTACGGAACATACCGAAGTCCAAAATAGGAAATTTCCGTCGCTGTTCTGCAACCGTTCCGATATAAATCTATCAGCCTGTAATATTATAACAGTATGAAGTCTGTATGTTCGTTTTGTTTCACGTTGCGTATGTAAACCACATTCCGCTCGACGTTCGGTCTCGCGTGATATTGTTGCATATCCAAAACATACACACCTACAGACTGCATACTGCTATAAATTCCAGGCTAACAGATTATTTACGTATATTCTTGGTTTTGACAACGCAAAATAAAACTTAAAAAAAACAAACAATTACTTTCTTACAAAAGTGAAAAATGCATATCAGGAATGGCCACACAGACACAGCCTCCCTACACAGCCAAAAAGTAGAGAGGAAAAGAGAGCATGGTATTACAATAATCAGTTTCAAAATGGAGGCCACTATAATTAACGAAAGTGAGAACCCGAGGGGTTACCGCCTTGGAACGGTCAGTGGCAAAACAAATTGCCACTGGGGATTTAAACCAGGTTCTAGGGTGAAAAGTGAAAAATACGTATCAGGAATCGCCACACTCTGGAAACACAACCTCCCCACGCAGCGAAAAAGTAGAGAAGTAAAGACAGCATGTTTTAATAAGAATATCAATTTAAAATAAGATATTATCACAAATAACAAACGTTAAAGAACCCTGGGGTTACCGCCTTGATTTAAAAATGTAGATATTATAATGAGCTACACCCTTGTTTACTGAAAAAAATGCAGCTGCTTTTTCCTGCTTTTCCTGCTTGATATGGCACTTGTCATCTCTTGGTAGTTGCTTCAAGGTAAATTTTTATATCATTTCAGGTTATTTAACAAAGCATGATACGACACCAACGCTGTCAAGCCAAGTTGCTGACTTTCAGAGCGTGATGGATATCAGTGCCACTGAGGCTGAAAGCAAGCTGGTTAAAGCTCATGGTAAGTTTTGTTGTTATAATAATTAGGTACACCTATACTGAATTTCAGAGTTTCAACCTTTTTATGCCCCCGCCATGAAATGGCGACGGGCATTAAGAGTTGCTCCTGTCCGTCCGTCCGTCCGTCCGTCTCTCCGTCCGTCCTTCCGTCCTTCCGTCCGTCCGTCCGTCCGATATTCTCGTGAACGCAACTCCTCCTACACTACTGGTCGGAATTTAATGAAACTTGACCACAATGCTTGGCCTGATATGTAGTTGTGCATGAAGGTGGGGTTTCGTTCTTACATGTTCCGTTCAGAAGTTATTGCCCTTTGATACTTCCATTTACATTAGTTTTAATAGGAGTATATCTCGTGAACGCAACTCCTCCTACACTACTGGTGGGAATTTAATGAAACTTGACCACAATGCTTGGCCTGATATGTTGTTGTGCATAAAGGTGGGGTTTTGCTCTTACATGTTCCGTTCAGAAGTTATGGCCCTTTGATAATTCCATTTACATTAGTTTTAATAGGAGTATATCTCGTGAACGCAACTCCTCCTACACTAATGGTGGGAATTTAATGAAACTTGACCACAATGCTTGGCCTGATATGTTGTTGTGCATAAAGGTGGGGTTTTGCTCTTACATGTTCCGTTCAGAAGTTATGGCCCTTTGATAATTCCATTTACATTAGTTTTAATAGGAATATATCTTGTGAACGCAACTCCTCCTACACCTCTGCTGGGAATTTGATGAAACTTTACCACAATGCTTGGCCTGATATGTTGTTGTGCAAAAAGGTGGGGTTTAGCTCTTACATGTTCTGTTCAGAAGTTATGGCCCTTTGATACTTCCATTTACATTAGTTTTAATAGGAATATATCTTGTTTCTTATATTTTGTGCATTTTGCCCATAACTTAAAAACTACTTGAGATACTGCCTTGAAACTTGAAATATATTTTCACCATCAAAATCTACATCATAACCAACAAGACCCATAACCATGCTTCCAATATTTTCAAATTATGCCCCTTTTTCACTTACATTTTGTGTTTAGAAAAATATACACTTTGCCCTTAACTTTGTTTGGAATAGAGGGATTTCAAAATAACTTGGCACAAATGTTCACCATAACAAGGCGATGTGTCGTGACTGTAGGTCCAAGGTCAAGGTCACTGTTACTAAAAATAGAATTTTCTTGCAAAATCTTGTCCGCTCTGTAACTTTGTTATTTCTTATTGGATTTTTAAATAACTTGGTATAATTGTTCACCATATCAAGACGGTATGTCACATACATGCCCAAGCCTTTAGGTCGAAGGTTGAGGTCACTGTTACTAAAAATAGAATTTTCTTGTCCGGGCTGTTACTTTGTTATGAATGGAGGGATTTCAAAATAACTTGGCACAAATGTTCACCATGACAGGGCGATGTGTCACGTACCATGCCCATGCCTGTAGGTCAAAGGTCAAGGTCAGTGTTACTTAAAATAGAATTCTCTTGTCCGGGCTGTTACTTTGTTATGAATGGAGGGATTTCAAAATAACTTTGCACAAATGTTCACTATGACAAGGCAGTGTGTCTGCACTATACCCAAGCCTGAAGGTCCAAGGTCAAGGTCACTGTTGCTAAAAATAGAATTTTCTTGTCCATACTGTAACTTCATTATAAATGGAGGGATTTCAAAATAACTTGACACAAATGTTCACCATGACATGGCGGTGTATCGCGTACCATGCCCATGCCTGTAGGTCAAAGTCACTGTTACTAAAAATAGAATTCTCTTGTCCGGGCTGTAACTTTGTTAGGAATAGATTGATTTCAAAATAACTTGACACAAATGTTCATCATGACAAGATGGTGTGTCCCGTACCATGCCCATGCCTAGGTCCAAGGTCAAGGTCACTGTTACTAAAATAGAATTTTTTTGTCAGGGTTGTAACTACATTAGGAATATAGTAATTTCAAAATAACTTGGCAGAAATGTTCACCATGACAAGGTTGTGAGTTGTGTACCATGTCCATGCCTGTAGGTCCAAGGTCAAGGTCACTGTTACTAAAAATAGAATTTCCTTGTCCAGGCTATAACTTTGTTTTGAATGGAGGGTTTTCAAAATAACTTGGCACAAATGTTCACCATGACAAGGCGGTGTGTTGCGTACATTACCCATGCCTTTAAGTCCAAGGTCAAGGTCACAGTTACTAAAACTTGAATTTACTTGTTCGGGCTATAACTTCTTTATGAATGAAGGGATTTCAAAATAACTTGGCACAAATGTTCACTATGACATTGCATTGCATTACCACCAACTTCTTCACAGACATTCCCGTAATGAGAAGACAACAGTGCCACAAATACAAATAATTTACTTGATCACCAAGTTTATGCATATTCTTATAATTACTCGAACATCACTGTCTTTGAAATGCTATTATTCCCATCATTGCACTTTAGTATCTGGAAACGATGCATAGCGGGGGCATCCGTGTCCTATGGACACATTTCTAGTTTTTACCTGTTTTTATAGTAACATTTTATAACCCTTATGAAGTTGTTTTATCACAACAGTAATGTAGGTGAGAGACGGAACTTTTTCGCAAAATGTTTTCGAGTTTATAGTGTAAATAACGCAAGTTTCGTTTAAAAATTGTCTCAGAAAATGGTTCCCTTTTTATTATTATACTTACCAAATAAATTTGAAAACATGTTTTAGAAGGTTAAAAGTTGTATAAATAATAAATATATGCTACATGTAAGAGAGAGCAATGTACGTGAAAACGACTTTTTATGCCATGCATTTTTCTCATTATTTTAATATTTAACAAAAACTTAGATTTTTAAACTTTTTTAGGATTGATTCCAATTAATAGAATTAAATAAAGTTACAGATATCTTTTCAAACTTGTTCTGACAAGACGGTATTGTGAACGTGATGTCTGGCAATCAAAAAACTTAAACAAAAAAATGTTTACTGCCCATCTACATTCTAAAATATACAAATTGAAGGTTTCATGTTCATGGTCAATTGCGCACCATCGTTTGAAATAATTTGAAATATTGACTGAAACGTGTAGAATAAAATGTGACGTCACGTGATGTTTGTGTAAGCAGTGAACAACCTAAATTAGCTTCCAAAAGAACTGCGGTAAAGATTGTATGTTTGCTAATTTATCAGGTATTCTGATGACATTGGCCTGGTTGTTCTTTGCCACAATGGGTATTTTCATGGCAAGGTTTTACAAAACAGTATGGCCTCAGGGAATGGAGTGGTTCAAACAGAAACGATGGTTCCAGGTTGGTATTTGCAATAAGTCCTATAAAAGTAAAAACTAAAATGTTAAAAGAAACTTATTGAAGGCCATTTTCTCGTGACCTTTCCCAAATCAGTGTTACGGGTACCTACTTTGATATAACGTGTGGCTTTTTAACGTGTGGAATGCTGAATAACAAAATCCAAAACCTCGTGAGGTTCGAACTCACTAGTATGCACGCAAATCATCCAATCAATAGAGTGGAAAACAATTTTCTTTTTTTCTGATCCTACTTTCACAAATTTAAACTGGTTCTTATTGATAAGTACATTAAATTTTGTAATTCAAGACTAATCACGCTGAATTGTTATAAAATGTACACCAATGAAAAATTACCATTCTGAAAAAAGAAAACATTTTTAAAATGTAAATTTGTCTCCATTACAGGTACACAGAGCATGTATGGTGTTAACCTTACTACTGACTGCCATTGGATTCATCATCATTTTTGTTGATGTTAGAGGCTACGCTGATGTAATTTTGATTGTTTATGTTTTATTTTTATTTATTAAACATTGTTGCAGTTTATGAAACATATTGAATACAATCATAATGCAAAATAAAACCGTTTAATTTAAAGTTGTATATGGGAACCTTGAATTCTAATTTGTGTTAACGTGGTTAGATTCAATTGACCAGTGTTATTTATATAACGCAAAGATAAAAAGCCGCAAGATGTGCTTGTTATTTACTACTCAAAATTTGATAAGGATCACTAAAGATTGTGTTTATTCCTTACATAAGGTTAAAACAATAGAATATTTGCTGTGATTCTGAAAATTTCTTCATTTGACATCAGCTTTGTGCCAAAAAAGGAATGAGGTGACAAACTGTTGAAGCGAAACAGCGGTTGAAACTTGGTCGGTGTAATAATTCGGGAAAAAACGGAAAGCGATCCCTATCAAATTTTGAGTAGTATAGTATATTAAAAATAAATACTGTTAAAAAGCCATATATATAACAAAACATGGATAGCTGAGAAAAAAAAGTAAAACAAGTATATATGGAAAAGACGCAATCAGAAAATAAAGTCTGAAGATAAACAATGAATTATTCGATAGGGAAATGAGCACAGTCATGTAACATGTTTAAGGTTAATTCATAAAAAGCAAATCACACAAACTGAAGGAGAACATGAAGAATTCATCGAAACAATGGCTACATGTTTTTCCACATTCAAGTCTGATTTGAAACAAATTAAATTATAACAGTTGATTGAAAGTGAATTTTTTACACATCTGTTGTACCTGCGCATAAAACAGTTTATAATGGTATCTAAAAAGAGAAACAGTAAAAAATTGTGTAAAAGATCACAGTTAAATAATTTAACTAATTAATTACGAATTATGAAATTTGCAAGAAGTGAAATATGCATATTAGGAATGGCCGCATGCAGAAGACAAACCTCCCCACACAGACACCAAGAAGAGAAGAACATGAGAAATAAAATAATTTCAAAATAGACACCACAAACAATTGACGAAAAAGAGAACCCGAGGGGTTACCGCCTTGTTACGGCCATTGGCAAAACAAATTGCAAGATACATTTGAACTGGCAAAGAAACATTGATAAAAAACAGCATTGAGTTATAACAACATGTTTGTTTGCAGATGGCGGAAGACAATGCAGATAATTTTGACAAGTCTCACCCAATCCTAGGAATTATAATTATGGGTCTTGTTGTCATTAATGTGAGTATACGGTCAAGATTTTTTCCGTTCTGTTTTCATTATTAATATGTTTTGATATTATCGCTGTCAGTATTAGCTACAAAGTTGATTTCTATAGGCTATAATATATACTATTTAAAATTTGATAAAACCAAATTGTAGTCTGTAATTATTATTGTTAACATTTGGAACAGTTTATGATCCATTAAGTTTTCTTATTGATAAATTATGTTTCTTAGAAAGCCCTTGCATTAGACATCTGAGTTGAATGATTGAAATGAAACGTGGGTGTGAAATTATCTAAGCGAGAAAACTTTCAGACTATAAATTATCAAATTTGAGTAGTATATGTTAAAATGGATTCTAAACTAAGCAGTTTACAAAAATCTTTATGTTGATAAGGCTCCATCTTGTCAATTCAAAAAATTTATATCAGTAATATCATACAACTTTTGCCTAATCCCTCAGTAAGCATTGCAAAATCTCATAGATAATTTTCAGCATTAAAACACACCTACATAAACAGCATTCATTTCATAAGCAGCCAATTTGTGCTGAAAAGAATGGCTAATATTTTGTGTTTATGTTCTAACCTTTCGGGTCGTTGTTGCATTTTTACACATATAAATAATTGTTTTAAATTACAAATATACAGAATTAATCCGAGTTATTGCAAACCAAGCATTGCAAAAAAACAACAACATTTAACCTAATAAAATACTGATACTTAGTTATTTTCACGCATCCAATATTGTAAAAGAAAAATTCCACATTAAGAATTAAAACAATATAATGGTTCTCTAGATGCATCTGCCTATTTTTCGATATCCCAACATTTTCCTCAGTAGATGAACCTAACAAACCATGGGAGCGGTAATTAGGGCGAAGTGCAAAAATAATAAAAATGGAAGCATCAGTTAGAATTAATTGTTTAAATGTTTCGATAAATTTCTTTTGTTTGAAAAATCACATTGTCATGATAAGATATTTCATTTATCGAAGATCAAAACATTCCTGTTATTCTGAATGATAAAATATCAGAACGGCTTTAATATTTGTCTCTTCTATTTTCAGCCAATAATGGCCTTGTTTCGACCACACCCAGGTACTCCACAAAGACCAATCTTTAATGTCGCCCATACTGTCGTGGGAATGTTAGCTCATGTTTTAGGGAGTAAGTGATACCTAAAGTGGCTTTATACAGTCAAAAGCTTTATTAGAAGACTTGTTAAATTTTAATGTGTAAAGAAATAAGATTTTATTAATACCATTACAAGAAAAGGAAAAAGAAGCAACACTAGCAACACCATATTCTACTCTTCATGGTTGATCCTGATAATTATCATCATCAATTCATGGTATTGTATGAAAGAACCTAGTTTATTTACGGTCGTAACCGAATAGTTGTAATTCAAGTAAATTATGGTCGTTAATTACTTTATTTTTAAACAAGTTTATTTAGCATCATCCGACCAGTATAGTATGTGATAAGCTTGATTTCCGTCATGTAAATAAACAGCAACTTTGATAAAACCATGACTTACATTAAATTTGTTTATCCTTCTAAATAATAATACAAATTTTATTCATTTGTTCATTCATTTAAACTCAAAGAAAAGAAACAACCTAATGCAGTGATATTGTCGGCCATCTTGGAAATACGTCCTATTTCCGTTAACTGGTTCAAGACACACAAAATCTTTTGCACTACAGGATTATAAGTCACATGGCAACATGCAACTCTATGCAGCTGACCTTAACAGGGAAGCCACTTTTGAGTTTTCGTTCAGACTGTTAGTTTTCTATTGGAAACATTACTTTTTGCTGAATCACCAAAAAGTGTTACAAAAATTTATGGTCAGTCGTAACTTCACATTAAAATTATGTTTCTAATCTGATTTGCACTGGTGGTTTTGGACCGTATGTCAGATATGACAGCTTACCACAGAAAGCTATGACGTTCCAGAGTGATTCTGTAACGTGCATAGCAGTAAATCAACCTATAACGAAAATAGGACGGTACTGAAAATTGGACGGCATACGATACTGTCGTAACCAAATCGTTGTAATGCAAATAAATTACGACCATCAATTACTTTGTTGATTATTTTTAGGTTTAAATTGAATAAATATTAGAGAAGCTACATGTATTACTGTTAAATGTAATAAAAACTTTGCCCTCTGTTGGCAGTTGTGAACCTGTTTTCTGGCACCGGATTATCAGCTGCCCACGCACCGTCCTATGTCTGGATCCTGTTATATATTTTTGTTGCTTGGATGCTTCTATTGGAGGTTATCTCACAGTTATATGAAAGAAATAAGAAAGGTAAGTTCTTTAACACTGACATACAGCTTGCATATAGAAATGTTCTTCATACTTTTGTTACTTTGTGTACACCATCGTTTGGAATATATCAACATTGTACCGATTATAATGAAATTTATGTTCTGCAGGGCTCTCTTGATTTTTCTATATTCATTATTGAAATAAATTAGTCTGCTTACTTTTACGAAAAATACCGTTTTTATATCGAAAAAAGTCCATTACGCCGTTCTAAATGCCAGTAATTCATAACTATTTCTGCTAGGACTTTATTGAAATGTTTACTTCAAAAGCTTGTCTTTAAAAAATAAAATAAAATTGCCATCCGACCAAAATACAACATCAACAACAAAAAACATCAATCCATCATTGTTGTCAGCATAGTCCTCGTAGAATTACAACACAGTTACGGCTATGACATGGAGTTTTTGTCATAAAATTGAATGATTGTTGTATTAAAACTGAAAAATGAATTAGCGTGTTCTTACTGAAGTAACAAACCTTTTGGTTTTATAGAACCCAAAGCAAACGCATATGAAATGAAAAACGGTGGAACAGAAGTATATCAAGAAATTGCCTACCAGGTATGCCACAATCTTTTGTCGTTCTTATGTTTATACCTTTTTAAGACATTGGTAATTTCATTGACGTCCATTGGAATGTAGGGGATTACGCATGGGAAAGCCCAATTAGTAACTGTCAGTGTTGCAATTTGAGGCCCACAAGGCCGCTAAATCTGTTCTTGAAATAGAGCATAAGTTTACAAGTAAATGTAAAAACCCATTGTCATATATTTACAATATTTAAACATCAATTAAAATAAATGCAATTGTTAGTTGATAATTTTTAAACAGCGGTAGTGAAAATATTATTTTACTGCGTTTATACAGACATTCGGCTAAACAGACAGAATGGACCTCCTCATAGAATAGGCCTATGTTTTATAGCTAGATTGACTGTTTTAAGTATATTCGCACACGGAAAGCATGGGGCGTTAGTAATTTATTTTTACATTTTCAGAGTGTTTCCCGGTTCAAGCTGGCTATCCTTGGATTGCACGTCGTAGTATTGACTGGTCTGGTTATAGCCGTATGTGTGATTATAGGAGTAAACTAACTAAGATGTGTGGTGTTCACTACATTTCAAGTAATACTGTGCAATCGAAGTCAAGCCTTGTCGGACACTTTTGTGAAAGTTCAGTGATGGTTATTTAAACCAATCACTAGAAGTGAGCTTATGTATTACATAAATTACACATGCCGATACAGTTGCATTATGAAAGTTATAATTTGATGTGTTAGTGCTACATTCAAGTTGTCAATATTATAACGTGTTTCAGGAACGACATTATTTCCAACAAGTCCACAAACAAATGTGCAAACATCTTATATGCTAGTAAAAAAGATCTTTATCACCATGCGTCATTAATTCATGCACGCATATATTTAAAAGAAGTTCTTGATCTGCATTTTCTGGTTTCGGTGTTTACATTCTGACAGGTTCAGTGCAGTTTTGTTTGGACAAAAATATACAATATATGCTGCGAACTGGATTCAAAATGTTTGTGAAGTTTTATGTACATATGGCGGGCTCCATAAAAACTTTATTTAGTTTGTAGAAAATTTATACAAAGTTTCGGATGATATATCTGTACGTAGTTTTTCTTTAATGTATACATTCTTGTACTAATTTTGTTGTGTAAATCCTTCTATTTGTGGTTTACGATTATCAAAACATACAAATACCCAGGTCAGTATTTCAAATGTTATTAAAGATTATGGATGTTTAAAACACATGTTCTTTCTAGTAGAAATTTGGTCAGTGGATTATAACATGTGAGTTCGTTGTTATTTATACAAATCTATTTCGGTGGCCATGTTAATAATGAAATAAAATAAAGGCACCAAAGGGAGCCAGACAACTAATATTGCTCGATTTTCTTCCTGCTGGCAGGTGATTTTGATGGTAATATTTTTACAAGATGATGTGTGACATATTACTCTATTAAGATGCCTTTTTTACGTTGACGGGTGCTTTGTTTTATGTCTGTCTATGTTTCGTCATAACCTTAGAAATACAAGTTTAAGCTTTCCAAAAAGCTAGTCGGTCATTATCAAATAAATTAATAGAATAAGTAGGTATGTATTCGTGCTTGTATTTACTTTTGGACCAATGTAAGTCAATGATATGGCCAGTTTTCTGTCGATCAATGTCACACAGATTGTATCTGACAAGCTATTTGTGAATTTAGTTGATGTTTCAACTTTCAAGTTTATTTCCATTTCCATTTCTCTGTATGTACAAAACATAAACAAGAGAACATACATACATTGTACAATGCCGTTATTTTAAAGCATGCAAACAAAGTTAAACGGCTGATGTTTGATTTATTGAAACATGAAGAAGACGTGTACCGGCAAAAGGCATTAATATAAATAATCATGTCTCTAATAGACGAAATTTATTATTTTATTCAGGACGTGTAGAAATAATTACTTTGTTTAAGCACCAGCGAATCGGATGAATATGTTAAATTAACGCGAATGCTCAAAGAGGTACCATAGAACTTTCCACAGTCGATGCTTATTTGTACATTGAGCAGAAAAGCCATGCTTATAATATTCAGTATTCATTACCAACATTCATTAAGTCTAATTTTAGTTGGGTCAGCAGATCTCGTCAAACTTGAAGTTGACGAGCGTTAGAAGACAGTAAAAACTAAATTAGGATGCTGATGCATTTATTATTTTCACTTAAGCTTTATGCTGCTAATATCTTTTGTGAATGTTTGAACGATTTTCTCTGAAACTGTTACAGAAACTCGAGAAGCACTATTTGTATTTAAATTTATCTATCATCAAAGAAATTGTCGTTATGCCACTGTTCTGAAAATTCTTCACAACTTGTTCTCTACTTTAAAGGCTGGTTTTGCATTGCTTGCAGTATATTCTAGTAGATCGCCCTTACATAGAAATGATAGTGCTTGTGTTGTCAGACCGAGTCCAGATCCGTTATATTGCATGTGTATGGAGAAGCAGACATTGGGGTCAGGGGAATACCCGGAAATCTTTTACAAGTTAAACTCAATTTGGATTGCAACTGCGACGAGTCCAACCGTTCACTATAGATCCCAAGAAGAGAACGCATGTATAGATGCGGTTTTGAGAGGGAATAGGGGAATCAAAATAAATCAATTCGTATTTCGTTAATATTGCATATATTCAAGGGCAAGTTTTGAATATTATGGCGGCGGAAGTTTTGTATCATAAATTAAATAGTTAAAGTTTAAATGATAAAAATACAGATGCACGTATAGAATGGTTACAAAATTTTTATTTAAAAACAATTCGTTTACGTTTGTTTATCTTAAATTGATGAATAGGTCACTTTGAAAACCACCGAAGACGAAAAATGTAAAAATATTGCAGGCTCGGTTTCATTGAGCCTGTTAAAGACTTTGAAGCATTTAAAAAAACATAAAATACCGCATCGTAATTAGTGCTCCAACTTGGATATCAAAAAGAAAGGGAAATAGATAGATCTAAAAAACATGGCAGTTTTTGCACAACAAGCACAAAACTAGGCACTTTTATGCAAATCTTTGAGAAGAGCATAATGTATAAATGTCCCTCTGAATGAGAGTAATTGCGAATAAAAGATAAAATATTATCTTCATAACTAATGAAGAGATAGATAGTCATCAAACCAACTACGTTTAAACATTCCAATAGAACGCTCGTGAAATGCAAAATTATGAGTCGCTAAACCTCCGGTAACTTCTGAGAACATTCACCTAAATTGCACTGGAAATCGCAAACAAATTGCTTAATCGCTGACCTCTTGTTTTTACTTTAAACAATGGTCACCTCACATTCGCTGAACTTCCGTTAACTTCTGAGAACATTCGCAAATTTTGCACGGGAAAGCACAAAAAAGCAAAATCTCTCTTTTAAAGACAATATTTTGACAATTAAGCAAAGTTCTGAGCATTCGTTTCCTTCTTAATACTTATTTAAAACATCTCCTCGTCTGCTGTAAGCCTCTACTATTTCACGACCATATGTTTGGGGATTTATATCACAAGAAAGAAAATTTTTAATGTTAACACATGGGTAGAAGTTTTCATCAATTTTCAAAGACAACGCATGGACATGAGTTTTTTTTGAAACCCGCATTATTTCATCTAACATGGCATACACTGAAATTGATATAATTAAAACAAACAAACAAAAACAGGAAAATGTGCGAGAACCAGCAATATTAAATATTGAAGTTCAGCATTCTTGTTGAAGATCAGAATAGTAAATATAATAATTTGAGTCCCTGTCAGGCTGCTCATCCCTCCACCCTAGGACAGAGACAAAATTTTGTTGTTGAACATAAACTCTAGATTTTGGAATACATTTTTCGTTAAAAGTGTATGCTAATGACCGACTAGCTGTTTGTAAACTTTTGTTTACAGACAGCCTTTCCCGCCAAAGTCGAATCAGGGTCTATTTAATAACGGATCGAATCTATTTCATATATGGGATCATCCTGAACAGTTGTTTGATTCAAATAAAGTATCAGTTCAACTTATAAGCAAATAATAGTTTGCTATAAAGGTTTGCATCACGTGACTTTTTAAAAAAAAGACGCATAACATTATTTCTACACCCTGTAGAAAATACAACACACGTATGTTTATATAATTTTACATTTCGTTTTAGATCAGCTCAATTTCTGATTTGATGTTACTACAACGTCCATATATTGTTTCATCAACATTTAGAAGACTTTTCTTGCAAATAGGGGGAACGGAATAGCATTCTCAAGCTTTAGACGGGCGGCTTTGTCTAAAGTGACCACATCCGGTGCCGCTGTTAACCGGTGTTACCCTTCAAAGTTCAAGTTTGTTCCATTATAATATGTCGGTCATCAGGATGACCGACAATAATCTATACGTGGTAATTCTAGCTGTAAGTGATGACATCGAATTTTGTAGGTTTATAGTAATGTTTAGCGAATTAAATTATTCAAACTTGCTTAATAACCAACTTTTTTACTGTTATCAATTTTGATTGGAAGATAGAAATTAATCTCTTTTTTGAATATTGTAATTTGATTTATGTTGTTGCCAAAGTGTTTTCAAATTGTATGATGATTTGTTATTTTTGTCACTATTTCAGTCTCCGTTTACTGTGTTTTTGCCATTAAAAGAATCGGCAATTATATTATGGAATAAATAAGACACTGGATAACTTCTGTTATTTTATTTATCATTTTTACATCAATTGATTAGTGTTTTCCGTGTTTTTTTTTTCTTTATATAAATATCAGTTACTTTCGATTTAACAACTCACTTGCATGATACAAATCAACTTTATTAAACTAATTTGCAAACCTCAGTACTGTCCATTTACATGTATTGAAACGAGGCAATTTAATTTGCCATTTCTTTAAAGGGATTAATGAATTTAAGAATAGGATAGAATCAAACCGAACCTAAAATATATATATACGTGTGTCTCCGATTCAGTTAAGGTAGGCACGTTGTATTTGTCAAACATTATTAGTCGTATTCTTGAACAAAAATCTTGATTGGAGCTGATTTCAAATCATATTGATGAAATGAATTTTAACTTTAACTTGGCATTCGGGTAGATGGCAATTTTGACGGTGTGCTTCAGTGAAATATCGATTATATTTTACAAGTGAAACCCAGAAACTGACTATTTTCACAAGTGGCAAAAACTTACCTGATCGAATAACTAGAGAACGCTATAGTCCGTTGTCTCGGAATTTGGTATGTAGTTTAGGATATGAAAGAAGATGGCCTCTGCAAATTTTGATGTAAATATTTCGAAAGCCAAGGTCGCCTTCAATATTCATTCAAAAACCTTATCCCACCATTACCGAGAAAATATAGGGTAAAGTGATTTCTAACCAGGTAGGTTATTTGGTCATGAATAGGGTATGATCCCTATTACTAGTAATTTAGAGGTGAAAATGTCAAATTTCAAGGTTATTCTGACGTCTTTAGTACAAAAACTTGATCGAAAAATAACTAAGGAAAGCTGGGACGTCTTGCCTGAAAACAGTTTACATTTGTTAGTCGTAAACACTTAATTGAATTTATATAGATTTTGTGGCTGCTACAACTGTAAGTTAATGTCTAGCTGTAGGAATCCGTCATGTTCTTTGGTGGTGAATGTAGGATAAATAGGATATTTTCACCAATGAAAGATAGAAATATATATTTCTCCGAGTGAGATGTGGAATAAGTATTTTCACGAGTCACGAAGCGATGAGTGAAATACATAAATCCGTAGTTCACGAGTGAAATATAACGATATTCCACTGTTTAAAGACAATGAAAAACCAATTTCATTGAACACCGAGGAAATTCTATAATCCACTGGAAAGAATAAAATATTAGGTAGGTTAGCTATCTATATCAGTTTAATGATAACATGGCACTATAATTGTGATTTGTGACTCAGTAAAATGCATATCTCCGTATGCATTAGATGACTTCTTATTGAGGGCATAAAAACTTGTAAGGTACATAAAGGTATTACATCGCCAGCATATTTGTATGAGTAGTAATATGGTATGTGAGGATCTACTGCAAGAGGCTTTGTGAAATATACAACTGCATGAGCCGTTGCTATTGTTTGACCCGTATACTTTGCACTATGATAAACACTTACATTAAAAGTTTCCATTTTAAAATGGTGTATAGCTGTACTCTATAGAAATTGTGTTATAAGTTTTCTAGATTTACCATGATCGTGAGCATAAATTAGCATGAATGAATACAACATTGATATGAATAGATCACTGTTTGTTTTCATTGAATGTAGTCGTGAAAATCAAGGTCGATCATTTATACCCACGACGTTCAATATGTCCGCTATTGGTATTAAAAAATTACCTACTGATACTTGTCATTCATGATTTAAATAGATATGTTAAATGTAAAATCAACAGTGTTAATTTTAAAATTTCATTTTCGTGAAGTAAATTATTGACATTTGCTATTGAAAAGAGATATGGTTTTAATAAATATAAATAATTAAAACGCATAAATACATAGCAACATATTTCATAAACCAAATTGCGTGCGGATTTAACGGTGATACATGAAGTGTTAAGAAGCTTGTTTTGGAGTTGACGTTAAAGAATAGACAATAGGTATGTTAAACTTTTATCTATTTGAAACTATGCTAGTGGAATCGCGGCTTATGGGGGTGGGTAGTGAATATACCGAATGTTAATACCTTTAAATTTAAATCTTAATCCTAGATAAAAGTGAATTTTCTATTTACTATATTTTCCAAAAACGTTTTTTTATTTCATCGATTTTCTTGCAGTTTTATTTCTTAAGTGACTGCACAGGTTTCAAATAGAAAAAAACTGGAAGGTATCAATGCTCTTTTTGTTTAGTTTCTGAAAAAATTGGAAACGAAATTCGATATCATATTTCAATTCCGATAATAATATTTTTAGTGTAAATGAGTTAAGGCATTATAATAGTAATAGGAGACCGATACCATTCTTTCATATTACATTCAGATAACTTACTTATGTTCACAGTTGGAATGTCACAAAGAAAGAGGATATTTGTTTCTTTCTTATAATAATGGCTTTTTAGTTCATGTTGAATAAAAATACAAATATGCATGCTGTTACATGAAAGCGTGACCAATATAAACAATCATTGCGAATTTTAAAAATAAATCGGTTAAAGGAAAAGGTACAACCCATTCAATTATATACCCTTAACCAAAATCCAACTACACCGATAATAAAAATTTAATTTCTCCGCATGGAATAGGAGTACACTTTTCAAATTCGAAACATATAAAAATTCATCAATTTTACTTCTTTTTATGGAATTGCCATTAAAATATCTTGTTCGTTCAAAAACTAATGGCATTTTACCAGGTGATTGTAAAACCAAAAGTCACAAACTCGATCATAGTTTTAAGGAGGATATACTGAAACCGACTAAAACAGATGCAATATCTTCTGTGTAACAGCTGAGCAATCGCAGTATTGCAGAATTGAATGGAATTGAATGGAATTGTTCAAAATTACTTAATATTCCATATTTAATTAAGAAAAAATGAAAAATCGTCAACAGAGACCATACACGCGAATGCAAATTTGTGACTTTTGTTTTAACCCTTACCTTTATTAAATGTATGTGGTTTCCAAAAAGATTTCGGGAGTTTTACTGTTACCGTTATTTCATATAAAGATGTGAAAATGATGTATCTTTTTGTGTTCCAAATCACCGAACACGACAAATATCACAACAATGCAGGCTTGGCTTGACCGAGCCCGCCGACAGTCATTAATGAGAAAGCATATCGCCGTTTACGCTGCCAAGCATATGGTCGACAGCAACTCTCAATATTTACGTTAATATATGTATCGTGCTTCTAAGGATTTATATGTATTATTAAAAAAAAAATAAAATAATTAAATTATGGTGTTTGTGATTCTGTTTCTTATCTTTCTTGGTAAACAGGCATACTGAAGCTTTATATTAGTTATGTGACTTTATGCACTTTTAATTAAAATTTATAAATTACATATTCATCGCCAATGGAAAAAAACTTAAATAAAGAATTAAAACATGTTCATTTGTTGTACAGTTGTCCAGAAGGAATTCATTTTATTTTGTAAAACTAAATCGTTTTATATTTTTATCTGCTTATTTGTGTGAAATTGAGTTGAATTGAGTTGCGCTTAATCCGAGTCTGGACGTCGTGAGCAGTTATATGCATTTTCCATTAGCGAACAGGCTTAATATAACCAAACCTGCAATATTTTTATATTTGTAGTATTCGGTGGCTTTAAATGTTTCTTTTTCTTCTATTTTAACTAACGAGAGTCAATCACCTGGCTGGATGTGTTCTAACGATTTGTTCTTTATTATGGCGATATAGCTAAATATATTTATTTTTTTAAACAGTTTAGATCAGATGTGCATGGACTTATTTTTAGATATTGATGTGATTACCTTTAATTGCCCAAGCTTATTGAGTTCGACCAAGCTTAAATTTTCTACCGTTGTGTAATGAATAAATAGAAAAATTATTTAGTTTTGTGTTATTAAATAAATTCGTTCTGGACTACATTCAGTTAACAATACTGGACATAAAATGTTCACATTTATCTTTTTGATTTAAGGCATTTTCTTAAGCGATAAAGATACGAATTCCTCAAATTTGCTTATAAACTTATTCGGTAAACATACCGGTAGTTAAAAGGCTGATATTGTCAGAATTGTAATCATGCATCTGCTTTTCCGTATCCATGTTGTAACTAAAGATCAGTTTTAAATAAGAAATCACAAACAATTAAGGAAAAAATCAGGAATGACGACATCCAGAAACCACAGCCTAACCACACAGCTAACAATTAGAGAGGAAAAGAGAGCATGTGTAACACAATGATCAAATTCGAAATAGACACGACAAACAATTAACGGAAATGAGAACACGAGGGGTTACCGCCTTGAAACGGTCACTATCAAAACAATTTGCCACTGGGGGTTAAAACAGGTTCTAGGGTGCATCGACCGCACACATGCACGAACAGGTTCTCATATGCACAAACAAGTACATGTTGTTTTGGCGAAATAACTCTTATCCATCTGAGGGGTTACCGCTTTGGAGAGGCAACGACAAACCAATTTGCCACTGGAAGTTTACAACAGGTTCGATGGTGCACCAACCACACACCCGCTCTTTCAGGTTCGCATATGAACGTTTGTCACGTTGTCCTATTTAAAAAACTACAACCCACCCTTCAACTCGACAATGTCGTAGGTAAAAGCAAAAAAAAAAAAAACACAAAATATTTAAGAAGCTTATGGCATTGTGTAGCGAACGGATGGCCACCCATTGACCATTCTAAAGCCAATGTGTCCGCTTTGTTCCTGTCCGTTCTCCGCAATCTGCTGTTACATGAACCTCGCTATTAACAAAATGAACACAGTTTTATTCTTTGTTCATTCCATTAGCGAGGAGAGTATGAATTTCTGAGTTTGCTTATAAGCTTATTTGGAATGAAAAATTTTCAGGTTGAATCCGTATTATTGATTGTTAGAATTATAATTAATGCAACTGCTAATCCGTATCGATATTGTAACCATCGAAATATTTTTAATTAAACATAAATTTGTATGAGAGTTAAACTATTTTGCCCCTATTGGGGAATGAACCGAAACGGCGACAGAAACTAACCATAAATAGAGAAAAAAAAGTGTGGCGGCCGTAAATAGTCTCTCCGTACATTTAGTCAGTACTGTTATCAGTAAAAAAACCCCTGACTGATGTCATGCAGTGATTGTTACGTATATCAGGGCTATTCGATCAACCTTTTTGGGATTGTCCCGGTTAGCTCAGTTGGTTGCGTCGCAGGAATTGTAGGGCTAGGCGCTGTCACCGTGACGGTGCGGGTTTGCTCCCAGCTAGAGACACTCTAATTTGTAATCGTTTAACATCGTACTCTGGTTGTAAAAAACACAATTTGTTTTGGATATATAATTTTTATGTCACACTACGATTCTGAAATAACGTAGTATTACTTTCACCCTAGAACCGGGTTTAAACCCCCAGTGGCAAATTGTTCTCTCGGGTTCTCATTTTTGTTAATTGTCCGTGGTGTCGGTTTTGAGACTGATCATTTTATTAACAACTTATGCTCTATCTCTCTCTTTTTCTTCTTCTTGACTGTGTAGGGAGGCTGTGTTTTGAGATTTGGCAATTTCATGAAAATAATGCATATAACACTTTATTACAGTAAGAAATGGAAGAAAAGAAGCTGCAGCTGTGCAGCCTAGTATCTTTCTATCTGGTAGCATCTGTTATGGGTTACTCCTTGGGGCCACCACCAAGCGCATGCGATAACATGACGCCAGGTCATCCAGCCCCAGCGCAGACAGTAACAGTCCCATACGAAATAGTCCTCGCTAAAACTACATACTCAGCCAATGAAAACATCCAAGGTATGTCGATTAGTACAGTTGGTTCCAAGTATGCACATCGTTACCTAAATTATATATTATAAGTATGTTTCGTATTCCGGGCCAGGCACTATTTTGGCGTGATTGAAAAGTAATATTAACTTCATTCTGGTATTCATATTTTTGAGTGAACACACGTTTGAGAAACATATTTCTTTTTTATTAAAAAAAAGAGAAACCTAATACAATTTTATCTAAATTTTGTTTAGACACGTTGATGCATGTGAATAATCAATCCAAATTTTGGCCACATTTCCTGTGTACGAGGAGTCCCACTTGGCAATTCAAAGTTGATACAACATTAAACATTAACATATGGTTGCAACTGTAAATCATGACAATTTTCATCGTTGATATAACGTCAGACTTCAACTTCATTTCAATGTTGAAAAATTACCGTTGAAACGAAGTTGCATGGTAGTTGTTCAACGTTGCAACCAAATTTCAACCTCTTTTCAACGTTTAATAAACGTTGATTGCTCACTGGGCGTGTTCGAAAACTAATGATAACTTTATTCCCGTATTCATATTAATGCATGTACACAAGTTAAATGTATTCATTGTTTGCATAAACATTATTTGTCTGTCAGGCAATCATAAAAATATGTCACATATTTGTTTTAAAATCAATTTATTTAAGTGTCATAAAAGGCAGGTCTGTATAATTATTTTTAATTACTCTTTAGTTACTTTACAAGGAAAAAATGGAACATTGTTTAAAGGATTCATGATACAACCACGTAGCGTAATAAATCCAGATGCCACCCATGGTACCATCAGCGGTGCTCCAGCTGGAACTTTCAACCCGTGCAATGGGGTAAATATATACTACTCAAAGTTTACTACGCACAAGAAATTTTAGGAAATTAACGATTTAATTTCTCTTGAAAGACGGAGAATAAATGTATAAACAAAGTCTAGGTGCTCAGCAAACTTTGAGAAGCATATATATATTTTTTACTTGTAATGGGATTACTGTGATTTTGAGAACTGCATTTGGATGGCCACTGTACTGCTACAGTTCTTGAAGGTAGGTTTTCTCCACAAATAGCACCTTGAAATCAAAAGCGTTTATAATATTGTACCAATAGATAATAAGTTCGTTTTTGACTGATTATTTTGTTAATTTTTATAGTTATTGTAGCAGAGTTTATGGTGAATTTATGTTTCATTCATTTCTCTTCAATTCCTTGAAATAAAGTGACTTGTCTCTTTTTTGCTTGCTGGGTCTAAACCTGGATATTTTGCCAAATTTCAATCACTAATGGTAAATTATTAATGTTCATTTTTATTAGTCTTTTATTATGTTTATTGTTGTTTTTCAAATGACGCCAAAAATTGCTCGTTTTAACATGTTTAAAGAGGACCTTTTACAAAATAACCTTAAACCTGTAAGATTTAACCCGTTTCCATAAATTTGCTTGAAACTTTAAAACGATTTCGAAGATTATTCGTTTTCCAAATTGTCTCCCGTGAAAATTCATTTGCTTTTTAAATTGCTTACTTAACGATAAATACACATCATAACTATTTAGATTAAGATTCAGAACATCTTCACTAAATGTATGCATTTTTTTGCAGAGAACAGCTCTTAGCCACACAAACAATAATGACAAGACAAGTGTGGGATTTACTTGGATAGCTCCTGCTTCTAATGTTAGCAATATTGTATTTGTGTAAGTCTATTTGTTTTGCGAGAAAAAAAAAAGAAATGTGTTATAATAATTCAAACATTTCTGCTCAATTACTTCGGTAACCCGAGGAAAAGACCCCAGTTAAGCTAATTGTTTTAAAAAAAGATACATATGTTAATCCGAAATAGCCACACTAAAAAACCACAGCCCCCCACCCCCAAAAAGCAGCAAAAAGTAGAGAGTAAAAGAAAGCATGAGTTTATAAAAATGTCAGTTTTAAATGGGACAAACAATAATGGAAAAAAAAACTGAGGGGTAACCGCTTTGGAAAGGTCAGCGGCAAAACAATTTGCCAGTGGAGGTTTACATCAGCTTCTAGCGTGCATCAACCTCACGCTTGCCCCAACAGGTTACCGTATGAACACGCAAGTACATATTGTCTTGTTGAAATAACTCCAATCACCTACATATATCAAATTGACAATTATGCAGGCAAAAGCAAACAAACATATAAAATATAAGAAGATAGCATTCTAAAGCAAGAGGGTGGGTACTCATCGGTCATATCGAGACCAAAGCAATATTTGTCCGTCTTGCCACAGTCCGTTGTCCGAAATTCACTATTACATAACCACAAAATAAACATGATAATAATAAAACATAATGAGGATTCATGCTCATTTTGGACATTTTGGAAAGCTAGGTCATCTAGGGTGCAAAAAACAAAGTCACGAAGAGAATTATTCCTTGACGATCCACATATGTATTTAGACGTTAATCACGAATCAAGATTAAATATATCGGACTGCTGATTTAGATGAATAACAAATTATCGAATTTTGTTCTTTGATATTAAATGATAAATCAATTGAATATATATTTATTACAAAGATAAACAAATATCTACTATTTCAATAACAATTCTAGTTAAGATTTCAATCATAAATCAAGCAGAGGACTTCACATCTTTATACAACTTTCTCCCATTTTCAATTGGTCAGCAACAAGTAGCATACCTTGATGTTAAGTTTAAGTTGCTAACAGAAGAGAAATCTCGACTAAAATTTAATTTTGCTGTACGTTATATAGCAATAACATAAGCTTTAGTTATATGATATTTACGATGATATTTAAGATATATCCTGAGCCAAAAAGAAAACTTGACAAAATTAACATGGAAAACTCATATTACATTAATTATGCCAGTGAATGCTAATGGAAAAGAGTCTTTCAACATATCATTATTTTCATTTTTGCTCAGTATATTTAGTATTTGTTTATCATTCCAGTTATAACAATAAGTGTTTGGTTATCATTTCAGATATACTGTCGTTCAGAGAAGAGACGTTTACTGGGTGACGCAGACCTCTACCACCCTCACCTACCAGGCTTCAACAACTCCAGTTGTGCAGAACACAACACAGGCTTCAACAACTCCAGTTGTGCAGAACACAACACACGTTTCAACAACTCCAGTTGTGCAGAGTACAACAAAGGCTACAACAACTCCAGTTGTGCAGAACACAACACAGGCTTCAACAACTCCAGTTGTGCAGAACACAACACAGGCTACAACAGCTCCAGTTGTGCAGAACACTACTCAGGCAACAACAAATACTGGTGCACAAAACACAACACAGACTAACACAACGGAAAGTTCACAAAACATAACACAGGTTTCAGTGACTGCAAGTGTACAGAACACAACACAGGCCACAACAACTGCAGGTGGTACACAGAACACAACACAGGCTACAACAACTGCAGGTGGTACACAGAACACAACACAGGCTACAACAACTGCAGGTGGTACACAGAACACAACACAGGCTACAATAACTGCAGGTGGTAGACAGAACACAACACAGGCTTCAACAATTGCAGGTGGTACACAGACAATAACACAGGCCAAAACGACTGCAGGTGGTACACAGAACACAACACAGGCCACAACAATTGTAGATGTACAGAACACAACACAGGCCACAACAACTGTGTTGAATACGCCAATTACTCTTACAACTACAGTTGTACGGAGTACACAAGCGGCAACAACAAAACCACCAATGGTAAATGATTTAGGCACATTGTGGTTTCATTCAGTTTCGGAAATCCATATCGTACCGACTGTAATGGTTATATCAGTTTTTCAAAATATACTTAAGTTAATTAAATTAAATATTAATCTTCCTTGATAAGCATTTGATTTATCTAAGAAAAACGTAATCTGAGGATTACTTAAGCACAATGAGCTTTTCTACCTACTATTCAACGATGTCAACTGCAAATACCTATTCTGTCATGTTACTATGCTCAATATGCACTTAAAACTTCTTTCATGTTTTTGTCCATTCTTTTATTGACATAATATCTGGAATTAAAAACGGAATTCCTTTCACATAGAAATTTATTCCTTAAATTGCCTGTGTGGGCTATGCTGTTGTATGCCCCACTGACTAATTTAAAGTACAAATTCATATTATGAACAAAAACCTTCTGCCTTCAATGACAAAGTTTGGGTGATCCCTTAAGTGGTCTTTGAAGACATTTTTTTGTAAATCAGAAGCATAATTACTTCTTATATACGTCAGAAAATGTAATAATACGACCAAAATATGTCCGTTCTTGCTGTATGCATAGAAAGGCCAAATTTTAAGCTTGAATTTTGAAACCCACTGAACTTTGTAGGTTAAAGTATACAGACTTCACAAATAGTTTCCCAAACCAAATAATTAAACAACAAATAACTTATTTCAGGGCATTACGAAAGACAATGGGTGTGGAAAGACTGTAGGATGTTTTCATGACTGTGACAACAGCAACGCCTGTGGGTTTCTTCTTACATGGGTCGATAACGGTGACAATATAGACCTGAACTTGTCCTGTCGTCTTAATGGCGGGGATGTCTACTGCGCGATTGGTCTGTCTAGCGATGATAAAATGGTAAGTTCTCTTAAGTTAACCCGCTAAACACCATTTGGCGATCACTTTGACTCGTGCATATTACTGCCTAGGAAGCCATTGAATACCATAACGTGTAAAGCCATGACGATCAATACTATGTATTGATTAGAAATGAACATCTTGGGGACCGTTCATGGCCTTCATATGAACTTTCATAGTATAGACTTAAGACTTTTGATCTGAACAAATTCAAAAACATCATTTCTGGGGGCCGAAATTACGTCTTACAGCCCCTACCCTTTTAGTTGATAAATTACTGTAAATTATGTGTATAAGCAATGGATGTTCTGGTTCAAACTGATTGATAGAAAGATGAGTAATTTACTGCAATTCAGATTGGATAAGAAATCTCCATTCGAGGAAAGATTTTTTGTCACAAATTAGATCTCGATACCGTACAAATAAACAAGGGTGTATATGTTTGCGGGTTCGCTCCCAAGTAGAGGCAATATCATCTGGGCCTAAGATCATAAAACTAATTTTTGAGATCAGTCTCAAATCTCAATGATCTGATTGTCTGAAATGGCGACTGGTCTCCATTTCAGCCAATTAGATACTTGAGATTTGAGACTGATCTCCAGATTTAGTTTTGTGATCTTGGGCACTGAAATTCACAGTAGCGCTATTTGTGCAGTGTGGCGGCCGTTTTGAGTCGTAACATCATTGGCTAATTGTTACAAGAGGTAACAAAAATTCGATTCCGAATAAAGAAACTAGATTGAAAACAAAGGTGAACTTTTACAGAAAAACATCAAATATCTCCATGTCAGCCAATCAGATGCTTGAGATTTGAGACTGGTTTCCAATCTCAGTTTTATAACCTGCAGCACAGATTTAGTGTCATATGAGCTGAATAATCAATTTTTTCTTTCCTCTGGTAACGTTTTTCCCTACTTTGTTACGACTCAAATCGCTTTTATACATGTAACAGGTGTTCGGTCACGTGTAGTGTATTTGTATTAATCGACAAAATTGTACAAAACTGCCTTTATCGCCTGGGCGAACAGTGCCTTCTGTTCAGGATCTGCACTGTTAGTTTTTTGATGTATTAAGTTATTTCTGATCATTAACCGATAAGAGCAGATTCTGATCAGACGGTACAAATCTGCCGACTGATCTAGATCTACACTGGTCGCACAACTGCATATATATGGAGTAAAGGGTTACGCTATATTTTTACGAATGACGTTGTGTGTTTTCCATTTAGGGAGATGACAGTGTGTTAGAGTGTGTTTCTAGTAGCAACCAAGTAGCAGTATATGTGTCCTACAATAATGGCAGAAGTAATTCCCGGCTTGATCAGGTATGTATCATAAATATTAACATTGATAATTTTGCAGGCACCTGTGCCATACAACCAAAAGAAATCTAGGGCGGCGAATAAACTGATTATAAGTTTGATTCTGTCAAAAAGAATTTTGAGATTGGTTCCTGACTTTGATTTATGATTTGGGAATCTGTACTGCCAAACGGGCCAAGCTGTAACAAAAAAGTGAAATATGCTTTAGGAATCGCGACTCTCACAAAATGGCCATATAAATTGCCTTGTTTTACATCCCCTTCATGTAAATATCTTAACTATTTTTATGTTGAGAATGGCACTTCTTTACTTCTCATTATGATAAACATTTATTTTAATAACCGAAACAGGTATCATTCAGTTAAAATTTAACAAGCAATTTATGAAAGTAAGGATAATGGGAACTCAGCAAGAAACAATTTTATGAATTCGATAAGTTTCATTTTGTCAGAGACTGACTCATATGTCTTTGCCAGACTACCCAAAAGCATTGTCAATAGAGACTTTTCGTCCCTTGTCTATTTTAAATTTTAGTACGGCTTTGATAACATTAAACCAGTCATGATGATTATGGTGATAAGGATGCCGAACTTAGATTTTATTAAAAATGAAAAAAAGTTGTGTTTTGTTGCTGCAATACCATACTTGTTAAAAATGCATTTTCTTGTTTAAAGTTTCATAATACAACACGAATTAAAGTTTAACTTTAATTTTATTATCTCATTTAATAAACACTGAATTTGCTCAAAATGATAAATGATCTAGTATAGCGAGGAAATTAATTAATTTTGCAAATAAATAAACGCCTTATATCAATGAATGAAATAACATAATAAACTTGAGCAGACGACAATACTTATAATGCATTTCATTGTAAAAAACCCAACACTACAAAATCTCCAATAAGTTGTGAGAAAATAATAGAAAATTGTAAGTTCTTTTCACATGCGGTAACAAATAAAATTTCTTGCATACCGTGTGTTTTTCCGTAAGTATTTCCGCGTGTTTTACCGGGGAAAGAAACTCTTATCTTTTCCCTAGGGAAAAGATAACGTTCGCGTGCTACACGAGTGACGTCACGTCTTCAGGTATCTGACGTAATATATTCAAGTTAGTGACGTCTTTTAGAAAATATGGTTTACGTTAACGTCAATATTTCAGCTCTGTCAATTTGTCACCTCGGGTGAACTGTTTTGGCGGGAACACGGCAGAGCCTCGTTCCCGCAAAACAGTTCCCCCTCGGTGACAGATTTTTCCATCTTCACCTCACAATCATGCAAGATACTTATAGTCAAAAATATTACCAAAGACACCTCTTCCCGTGGCGTGCCCCATATAAAACAAATAGTCACGTGACACTGAAACATATGACATGTTGAGAGTTTGTCTGAACATTTTATTCACTGTTTAAACATTTACCAGGCACAGCTAGGCATCACTAGCTTCCAGACTGAACAGAAAGATGGCGTATTGACCTGTAAGTTTTCACGAAAGAAGACATTTTCTCTTGCGACTGTCACAACTGGAAGGAAAAAACGTGAAACTGCATCAGATTTTACGTACTTCGACATGAACAAAGACTGGACACTGATATATGCATACGGAAAATCTTTTTCAGGTATGAATATTTAAAATATTATAGAGTCTTGAATGATGCCGCCTTGTGTATATGTGATACTGGCAACGTAACTGACTAAAACATAAGTCCATAAGTTATATATTGATAATATGAAGACGTTAACAACAATTTTTTTTGCAAAAGCTGTTAAAAGTGATCTTGACTATGGGTGTTTTCAAACAAATTGACAAAATGTCAATTAAATGATTATTAATTATACATGTATGACATTCAAGATGAACCTATTTATGCAGTGTGTAGTTCAACGCCTCTCAAAATGGGTATTTCTCAATCTGTTTGAATGGATATGAACAACTCAATTTTCTTTATTTGAAACAAGAAAAAGTTCTTAGTTTCAGAGTAATTAAAATCATTTTGATTTAATGATAGTTACTGACATATCAGTATTTGCTAGTGTCCAGCAAGTTTGGTGATCTACTTACATGCATTTATTTACTTGGCGCTTACGTCTTCACTTATAATGATGAGATTGTGCTTGCATTGTTTTATATTTTTCACCATAAATCTGTTTTAAAGCGAATTAAAAGATATTTTAGAGTTTCTGTTTCACTTGCTAATAGGTACAATTGTATACCTGTTCATTGGTAGTAATAGAAATGCATACTACTTTCCACAGCGCCTAGCACCTTTAAGTATCACGTTCCTTTTAAATTGAAAACTTGTTTTTCTGAGCTTGCTGCAAAAATGTATTGAACTGATTTAAGAAAACTGTCCATAAACATTTAAAAGCATTGAACATGGATACCTATGCAACGCAGTTATTTTTAAACCCTATCATGTCATTAAACTAGCATACGTTGTAAGCTTTATGCAATCATTGCTAAAAATTAGAACTTTGGGTAAGTAAATGAAGAACTGATCACGTATTGATAGTAGCTGACATGTTTGGCAAATTTTAGGGTATTTACAACAGCATGATAAGATACCCACACGGTCAAGCCAGGTTGCTGACTTTCAGAGTGTCATGGATATCAGTGCCACTGAGGCAGATCACACGTTAGTTAAAGCTCATGGTAAGTTTTGTTGATATCGTTAATTCTCAGTTACCAATTTAAAAACAAATCAATACATTTATCAGAGTTGTATTGTTGTTTTTTTTAATCTTATAAAATTATCATCTGTGTAAGCTTTCCCGCGCTTTGTTTTTTTTATCGAATCTTATTCAATAAAAGAAAATCTGAAATATCAATTTTTAAATGTTTCCAAGGTTCTTTAACAAACTGTTAATAAATGCATGTTATTTTACAAGGTATTCTAATGACATTGGCTTGGCTATTTTTTGCTACCCTGGGAATATTTATGGCAAGGTTTTACAAGACAGTCTGGCCTGAAGGGATGGAGTGTTGCAATCAGAAACGATGGTTTCAGGTGGGTATTTATTTCAACACTAGAGCCAGATTAAAACATGCACGTGTAATGAGAAAAAATAAGATAAACCATAGTCCTCACAGTACCATTCTTTTGGCAAATGTAATGAATTTAATTTATATGTTTTTTTATTTAAATATTATCAGTTTATGCCTCATATTCTTATCGCAGATTCAGCAGACTTTGATATTGAAAGTCAAACATGTTAAGTACATGTTTGTAGAAATACGATGTAGTTTAGAAAAATGAATACTAGAGAACTTGTACGAAACTTTCTAGTTTATATTTGTCTCCGCCGCAGGTTCACAGAGCACTTATGGTGTTGACCTTGCTGATAACGGCTGCTGCGTTCATCATCATCTTTGTGCATGTTCGAGGATATGCTGATGTAATATATTTGTTATTTTTACAACCAATTGCGTCTCATAGAAATAAATTAAAGCTAATCTGCAGAAATATAGCGAAACAATTGTACAAGTGCAATTTGTAAAGTTCAGTTATAATTTTAAAGGCTAGCATTTTATTTTGTTTTGCACTTACAGAGTTAATAATAAACCGACGGCAAATACTTTTTACAGAATTTAACAATCTTTTAACAAAATTTGTATTAACCTATAATAAATGTAAACATGTGTTTCATATCGAACATGTACATTACTACGGAAAATTAAAAAAAAAGTTTTAAGGAATGCGAGCATACCTTAAAAAACATAACACAGCATTGATATTTTTTCAGGGTAAAGTAAAAACTGTAAACAGTTATTTCATAGAGTATCATTAAGTTCTAACAATTGTTTTTTTTCTTGCAGATGGAAGACGACGATGCAAGTAATTTTGACAAATCCCATCCCATCATAGGAATTATAATAATGGGTCTTGTTGTCATTAATGTAAGTATATACATAAAGTAAGAACAATTTCCCTGGCTGATAAGTGCATCGTCTCTCCGAGTTCAAAGCCACTCCCTAGCGGACAACAGCCTGTTATTATAAACAAGTGCCTTTGACCTTTGACCTTGTACTCCGTAGGCGCAAACTTAACCAACATATTGCACTGATTGTTCAAGATTGTTCTGTCTTTTTCTTGAAGTAAGTTAAACTTTTTCAATAAAAGGACTCCAAGTCTGTTTTCATCGAATTTGTGAAGTTGTCTATATGCCTTTGGAAAAATGAATACGTTTACAATAAAGATGAAGTCGGTGGAAGATTTACAAAAACTTACAATAGTTGAGAATTTTGTTTTTAAACATTAATAGTTTTGATGCAGAACACCCTTTGTAGAAGCCATTTATTATATCTCTCATGCGTTAATTTCCCAATGTAAATAAGATGCCATGGGTTTGGTGTGTGCAAGTAAAATATAGAAAAAAGGTTAGTTTAACAATCGAGTATGGACATTCTCACTAAAAAAATGGTGTTGTATTATAAAGTTAGTTTATGCATGCTTTTGTTTAAGATAATCAATGTTGCAATTACATGAAATCTTCAAAAGGCAAGTCAGATATAACACCAAATAAAATTTTCACACTTTTATTTCGAAATTTCTGATGCATTAAAAAAGTCTGTATTATTCTTGAGAAAAGACATGCGTCCATAAATTCGAAATAAAAGAGTGTAAATTGTACATGGTGTTGTCAACTGTTAGTTATTTTTGTAAATTTATCACTTATGATACAACAAATTTCTAGCGCTGACTTAGTTATTAAATATAGTTTTAACATTATTCTCTTAAACTTTTAGCCAATAATGGCCCTGTTTCGACCACACCCAGGGACTCCACGGAGACAGATTTTCAATGTTGCCCATACTTTTGTGGGAGTGTCAGCGCATATCTTAGGAAGTATGTACGATGTTATAAAAAATAAGAGACACCCACTTTACCAGCGAGCTTGTTAAATATGTTTAATTTGTTTTACAATGTTTTCTGTTTAGTCGGTAGATACTTGTATACTAAACAACAATATTAGCAATTTTTATTTAATGCCGAATTTCAATTGTAGAATATGTATTAAAAATGCATTTAACCTTATTAAAATTTAAAACATTCTAGAAGTATAATTATAGGTAATTTAAAAATTCAGTATGTTACTCACTGGTAAATATTTAAAATCTCACTCAAACTACATTTGACTAAAATATATTTATTTATGTAACTGGTAAGTATTCATGGATCAAAAGTACAATCGTTTGGTCTGCTGTAAATATTGAGTTGCGCTTAACCCGAAGCCACTCGGCGTTGGCAGTACTATGCATTTTCATTACTGCTAATGAACATGCTATATTTGTCCAGTTGGGTTGCTATCGACTTTTCCTTGTCATCCATTGAAAAATTACTGTCCCTATATTTTGTTCATGTCACTTACAGTATGCTTGTCTGATTTTGTTAAAAGGTTGTTGATAGTTGCTGGTTTCAATTTGTTTTTGTTCTAGTACATGTATAATCCCCTGTAACTTAATATGATATGCTGATTACAATACCGGTATATGGTACTAAAACTAAGATTTTATTTTATAATGAAAATAAAAAAAAAACACCGCAAATAATTATAGATAAAGAGAACCGTTGGGGTTCCCGCCTTAGAACGGTCAGTGAGAAAATAATTTGCTACTAGGAGTTTTAACCATGTTCTATGGTATATCAAATTCACACTTGTAAGTACTGATAGATCCTAATATGATCAAACAAGTACAAGTTGTCTTAGTAAAATAAATTCAACCTACCATCAACTCGACAATGTTTTATGCAAAAGCACACACACATATAAACCAATAGAAGCTACTACATTGTAGCATTGTCTAGCAAAAAAAGGTGGGTACTTATTGACCATACCTGATTGATCCCCTTCCTGTTCGTCTTGCCCCTGTCAATCACTTAACACTCAATTAAATTAAGATTTCTTGAAATTATAAAGTATTACGATATATCAGCAAACACATTACGATTCAAATTTGTCGCGTTGACTTTATACTGGCCGCAAGGTAGCGTTTAAGTTTCCGGTATCTCAAGTGTTGTTATACATTACGCTAAAAATGAGCTAATTACAAGTAAAATGATAGATTTTTAAAAGCTGAGTTATCTTATTTGTAAACAAGAAATATCTTTAAAAAAGATAAACGGCGTTGATGGAAAATATGTATATATACACGTATATAAGAAAGAAAGAAATACAGAGAGGCGAAGCAGACACAGTTTAGTTATTTTATTTTACTTGTTATAGCTGTTGACGAACCCTCCCTGCCTTCTTAGTATGACCTAGAGATTAAGCGACCGAATCATGACAACTCATAAATTCATTGAAAGTGTCTTTCAAAAAAAATGTTCAAGCTGTTGCAACAATTTCATACAGTGATAACAAGTCGATTTAAGAAGCAATGTCTTACATTAAGTCTTGATCTACATTTATTCAGTTTCAATAAAATACCTCTTGTAAGGTTAGAACTCAAGATGAATAAATTTCCTTGAAATTTAATAAAAATAAATACAAACAGCCTGTTACAAGAGCGAAATCTTCCAACTTTTACGTAAATTAACTTTTAAAAAAGTGTCCGTCCTGAGAATTGAACCCGGGGCCTCCGCTTGCGAGGCGAGAGTGTCATCCACTACACTACAATGAACTTGTTTTCTGTACTTGAAATTAACAATCAGTATCAAAGGAACTAGAAAGAAACCAGTAAGAACTAGATATATCTGCACTTTTCTTCCGTTTTACACTGTGTAAACTTGTATGCAAGTGTTTACCTGACACCCAAGAATATTCCATATAAAATTGTATTTAAGCTATCAATATTGACTTAACTGGTTATTTAAATCGTAAATATGTTGTTTTTTTCTCCAATACAACACCCACTAACAACCAATCGAAATAATCTATTTGATTTTTCCGCTGCATAATAATAAAAATCCCACTTGATACCTCTCCACCCTGCTAGATGCCTCTCTGGTGTAAATAGCTACCAATCGAAATAGTTTATTTCATTTTCCCTCTGTATAATAAGAGAATACGAGTATTATTTACAACATTTCATTGGTCGAAAAACTAGGTCAAAAGTGAGCTTAGACAGCTAAAATGTAGGTAATGTTAAGTTCTCCATGAAAAATATCATTTCTTTGTGCCAGAAGATGTTAAGACATGCGATCTTCATTGGAAAAATGCTGACATAATTCTAAACATTTATATCAGATCATGTGCAAATTAAATAACATAATTTCTTTCTAAAGTTTTCGTTGGTTTGTTATTATTACAAAAGCAAAATGATCATTATAAAATTAATGAGATTTCAGGTGAGAGTTTTTTTAAGAAAAATATGAGAAGTATTCCTCTACAGGTTTAGCTGGCCTATATCTATGAAAAGATTGCATGACATTTAAGGTGTTTTTTTTTAAAGAATGTCCGTCTTATACCATATCCTTTTAGTTTTATGTTCATAGTTGTGAACCTGTTTTCTGGAACCGGACTATCAGATGCCCACACGCCGTCTTATGTCTGGATCTTGTTATACATATTTGTTGCTTGGATACTCTTCATCGAATTCGTCTCTCATTTATATGAGAGAAATAAAAAAGGTACGTTTTACAGAGTTATCCATATTCCTACACATACTACTATCTTTAAACAATGTATTTATGCTGATTGAGTCTAGATTAATTCCAATGCGTTTGATTTTATTACCAAAACTTGTATTCGATGTGAAAAAATATGTAGTCATCGAACTCAAATTAACTTAGAAGTTTTCAGTGTAATTCATAGACTATCCTGAAAAATGATTACATATAGAGTAAGGGCGAAGTCTTTCTAATAAAAACTTATAGTTAAAAAGTGACCGATTAGAACTTTGGGCGAGTGTATTTTGGTGCAAGCACAATGCAGAGAGGAACAATTAAGGATTAATTATGGAGTAATTGTCAATTTTAAAATTGTTATGATAGTAGAACCGAAAATAATTACACAAACACTGCAGATCGTCTGGACTAAAGTACCAACGCTGATATTACACAAATATGACATTTTGATTGATTCTACAGAATAAAACAATAAATAGATTATGTTTTACAGAGCCCAAAGCAAATGCATATGAACTGAAAAGCTCTAATCCGGGTGTATATCTAGACTTTCCTGACCAGGTAAGTACTTATTATATAATTTTAGCGAAATAATTAGGGGTCCGCCACGGGAAAAGGTGTATTCGTTCATATTTTGTGACATTTTAGTTGTTACACAAGAAAGAACTTACCAATTTCTATTGTTTTCTCATAACTGAACAACTGTGATATAATAAAGTGGTATTATTTACCGCGCAGTGCACAATAATTCATGTCGTCTGCTCGCTTTTATGACGTTGTTTCAACGATTGACGTCAGTTGTCCGAAGGTACTTTTTCCCGCGATACGTCCCATATGTTACTACTTCGTTTACTGAGCCGAATGCTCAAGATGAGCTTTAATGATCGAATTTTGTCCGTTCTCAATGTTTTTTTTTTCGGTTAACGCGATATAGGGCGCAGTTTTTATTCTTTATAAACATCGTTTTTGTTTGTCCTGGCGAGTACTTTAATTGATTTGAATATGGTCATCTATTCACAAAACTAATGCCACTGTCAAGCTAAAGAAATATTTTGTGAATTATCAACATTTTTTCGTGTAATGTTCCTATGGATATTATGATAAGTTTGAAACAATCGCCTGAGCTAAAAATATACGTCCCAAAATCATAAAACTAAAATTCGGGAACAGTCTCAAATCTCAATTATCTAACTGGCTGAAATGTCGACTGGTCGGCATTTCAGCCTATTACCGGTAGATGCTTGAGATTTGAGATTGTTCCACATATTTAGGTTAATAAGGTCTTGCCAATGTGAAAATGTTGTTTACCTATTTATGATCATATTTTCATTTCATTTTAACATTACAATGGCATATTTTATCAATTGTTCTTTAATGTTCCTTCGGTTGATAATATATATTGCATACATAATTGAATATATCGTTACACATTTATTATCTTATATTTTCAGAGTGTTTCCCGGTTCAAGCTGGCTATCCTTGGAATACACGTTATAGTATTGACCGGTCTGGCTATAGCTGTATGTGTGATTATAGGAATTAACTAAAATATGTGGTTCATTATGTTACTGCATATGATGCTACCATTTGTAGTGTGTGCAAGAAATGGTTAGACATAATCAAGTCTGACCTACAAGTGTTCTTGTAGATATGTTGCACACCGTTCAACCCGATAAGATGAATGCCGTGGGTAAGACGACGGCAGTTGCTTGTGTACATGAACGTTTTTCGGCGAAACTGAGTATTGGCCTGATTTTTACATTTTCCGGCTATATCTTAGCAGACAAAAATATACATATTGATTCCCTGTTTGTTAAGGACTCTACTGACGAAATCTTGACGCACACATGATATTATTTACAGAGAAATTGCAGAAAAAGTGTGCAATTTTTTGACAAAATATGTCATTTGACGAATCGGTCGCAAATATCCTTTTTAATTACCAAATCTGAAATATTTAAAATATACCATGATAAAGTTCAATTATTTCCCTGTAATTATTTGAAACCACAGCTTCCAATTCGCTTTCTCTAGAAAGATATTTACTTTTAAACTTGGTACGTCGTAGTGATTTTGGTAATGACAACGGCCGTTAACACTAAAATATTGGTACAGTTGAATGCAGTTTCGTCAGTGGATTGGATAACGTTAACGGCCGTCAAGTGAACTTATTTTCAACGTCGCTCTTGTCTTCTTTATGCATAAAGTGTATCAGACTCTAGTGTTAACAAATCTAGGCTACTCCTTGTTGTGTATAAATCAAGATAATTATTGAAAAGTATGTTTACCTAAAGAAAAACATTTATAACAAAACACCTGATTTCCAGGTTGAATAATATTACCAAACGTTTTGTTGTTGATGCAATTTTAGAATTGTAATAATTTTAAGTATTCAATTATTTCGTACACTTGTCAAAAGAGAAGTACAAGCGTCTGTACTCATTCAAATGAAAACAATATAATATTTTATCTAACTTTGTACAAATTTTTATATTATTTACTATATATACTTTACGAACTTGAAATTTAATGCACTTGCACAGCCGCCTGCAGACGAGAAAAAATGTTGCACCGCATATTATTTCAGCTCGAACTTTATCTGGGGACGAACCATACCGAGTACGTAATATTATAGTTTTAAAATTCGGAAATAAATGTTATTATTCTTTATTTTCATTTGGTAGCCATTACTCTTTAAGAATATTCGAAGCGCAGGCGGTCTTGATTTACTTCTGATTAATAAATAAAATTATATAGACAACGAAAGTAAGTAAAATTCAACTCAGAATGAAGTATTTGAAGTTCTTTTGCTTCATATTTGTAACAGACGAAAAACAACTATTTTTATGCGACTACGTTTTGCCGTCGGACCGTTCCAAGGCGGTAACCCCTCGGGTTCTCACTTTCGTTAATTGTTTGTGGCGTCTATATTGAAATTGATTATTGTAATACCATGTTCTCTTTTCGTCTCTGCTGTTTTGGCTGTATGGGAAAGCTGTGTCTGCTGGATGTGGCCATCCCTGATATGCATATTTCACTGTTTTATATATCATTGTCGTCACCTTTGCTTCGCTGACAATACGGCTAAGACGTCATGGTCATATCTCTAGAATATAGTTTAAATACAAGGAATCGTAATCTCTGTCAGATCAAACTCAATTTGTAAAACAGTATTTTAAAAACTTTCATAAATATGTCATTTTCAACAGCTGTTTAAGGAAAAAATATACAACAAAATTGGCAATGTGCGCGTTAAAAAAACATCGGTCAAATCACGATGCAATAAAAACATTTAATTATGTTCTCGGGTCCAGTGTTAATCATTGTAAATACAAAGCTAATTTTCGCTTGACGGCCGTTTACGTTATCCAATCCACTGACGAAACAGCATTCAACTGTACCAATATTTTAGTGTTAACGGCCGTTGTCGTTACCAAAATCTCCACGACGTACCTAGTTTAAAAGTAAATATCTTTCTAGAGAAAGCGAATTAGAAGCTGTGGTTTCAAATAATTACAGGGAAATAATTGAACTTTATCATGGTATATTTCAAATATTTCAGATTTGGTAATGAAAAAGAATATTTGCGACCGATTCGTCAAATGACATATTTTGTCAAAAAATTGCACACTTTTTCTGAAATTTCTTTGTAAATAATATCCTGTGTGCGTCAAGATTTCGTCAGTAGAGTCCTTAACAAACAGGGAATCAATATGTATATTTTTGTCTGCTTAGATATTGCCGGAAAATGTAAAAATCAGACCAATACTCAGTTTCGCCGAAAAACGTTCATGTACACAAGCAACTGCCGTCGTCTTACCCACGGCATTCATCTTATCGGGTTGAACGGTGTGTGTTGTGACACTTAATAATTGTTCAACGTCTAAAACAAACAGCACTGTCAAGTCCTGGATAAAATTTAATTGCAAATGCCAAATGTCTCTGTGAAATGGTAGATATAATCAATATTTCTGGGAAATCATATTTTTTCCCAATTTTGCTAAATGAAGCTAACTGTTTTCTGATGTAATTGCCGAATATTTTTACATGATGGGTACCATCAGAAATGAATGTATAGTTTAATATAAAGACATTAAAGCGAAGTTTGGGATTTACTTTTCGTTTATTATTGTGTATATGCTATCCATCGATGTACCTGTTTAAAAAGACTGTCATAGATCACACCGTACATTCAATCAGTGTTGTGTTCAGTTACGGCCTTTGAAAGTCGTTTAGCACAATTCTGATGTACTATGTTAATAGTACTTTAAAAATTACTTTTGTTTTTATATTTCGGCCTTCCTTAAGATGGGTGGTTTCAATATCCCATCCAACATAGAATGGGATATTGTTCAATTACCCCAATGATAATCTTTCTGCGTTTTTCATTTTGACACTGACGTTTTCTTCAATATGCAGGAATATTTTTTTCTGTTTAGTTCCTCCCATTGTTTTCATGTTCGTGCAAAACCATTCATTTACCATACGCCGCTTAACATGGAATGGAATAATTTGGAATTACCGAATTATAGGTTCCATGTTCAACGCGTAATTCACGCCATCGTTTGGGATGGAACGAAATTGTAATGTTTATCAATGTACATGTTTATATTGAGATGGGCTCAACACGGGGCTAAGCGGCTTAGAGAATAATATGCATTTCCATTACCGTAACTGTCTTTGAACGAGCTTAATCAAAACTGAGCCTGCAAAATTTTCATATATTTTGTGTTCGTTACTTTTCAAAGCTCCCTTTTCACCGATTAAACATATAGTTGTGTACATCGCATATTATTTTGTGATATGGGGCGCGTCACGGGAAAAGGTACATTCGGACAGTTGACGTCAATCCTTGAAATGACGTCATAAAGTTGAGCAAACTACATTAATTATTATGCATTTCGCGGCAAAAATATCATTTTATTGTCAAAATGAGAAAGAAAATCACTTCTTACTTATAAGAAACTAAAAGATAATTGTAATTTCTTTCAAAATATAGTAACAACTAAAAAAATATGGCCGAATGTACCTTTTCCCGTGAGGCGCCCCATATGAGAACGTGTTGGGGCAAGTGTGAGGTTGGTGCACCCTAGAACCTGGTTTAAACCCCTGCTGGCAATTTGTTTTGCCACTGACCGTTCCAAGGCGGTAACCCCTCGGGTTCTCATTTTTGTCAGTGGTGTCTCTTTTGAAACTGATCATTTTATTAACCATGCTCTCTCCCTCTCTTCTTCTTGACTGTGTGGGGAGGCTGTTTTTTCTGAATGTGGTGAATATTTCACCTTTTTTTAACATAAAGTGGAGTGTTGTTAGATTTTGAAAGCCTCTCGAAGACAAAATATCTGGAGTAAATAGTTTACATGTACTAAATTGTCATGTTCATATATTTATTAAACAAATTTAATTAGCAGAAAATACTGTAAACCATTTGGTGTATCATGATCATAAATTCTTGTGGGTGTCAGTATATATATAATCAAAATGAACTATCTGTGGGGGGGGGGGGGGATATGGATTGTATGTACTATGTCTGTCTCTTGCATGTTAGCTGTGGCCGTATTTCTATGACTTTGAGGTTATCGAGTCAATATTTACAAAAACATCGCCTATTATTTTCTTTATCAGAAGTTTTAAATTAGCAAAAATAGTGAAATATGTATATGGGCTGTTTAAAAAAATAATGGCTGGAAAAATGAAAAAATAGTGAACAATTAAAGTTCATAAAATGTTTAAACTTGTTATTCTGTATTTTTTTGCTTATTGAAACTGAATACAGAACTGAAAAGATTTTTGAAATCGGTCAACTGGTTGCTGAGATATTGTCATTTGAAAAATGGCAAGTGAAGTGAAAAAAATGTAAAGAATTTAAGTTCATAAAAAGTACAAACTGGTTGGTCCATATGTTTGTACAGTCTTTACAGTGATCAAAATCAGTCAAGTTATACTCATATTTGGCAGAATAAAAATTTTATGGAGCTTTATTGACCAATATTAAATAAATCAAAGAAATTTAATTTATGTGCTTAAAATACAAGTATTATTGTTTCTTATTTTTTAAATGTGTATTTCTGTTAAAATACATGTTGAAGCATCAAATATAAGTGCTTTAGAACTTGTGGTATCGCATAAAGATAAAAAATTCATACTGTTGAGAAAATGTGTCACACTCGTGACAACCACATAAGTGCAGTGTACTCAAAAATGTTTCACTAAGGCCATTCCTGTTTGTCACAATTGAACAAAACATGACATAGACTTCTAGGAAAAAACATGCTCTTGTTTTCATGTAAAGGATATGTTGACAGAATATTGCAATATGTGCATAATGTCACACTCCTGACAAATTTAGCTTACATTTTCTGAAGGGAGCTGCAGACAAATATAATTTCAATAGAGGTGATAATATTATAATTATTGCATCTAGAAACATAAAACGTAATGATACACATAACATTTCTTATGTACTATTAATCTTTAAAGTCCTATAAATTTAAAAAGCAAAGATGTATTGATTTTCTTGAGGTATTTTCTAATCTACCACGCTTGACTTAATAGCATAAATTTTGGTTACTTCAACTATAATATGCTTAATTATGTCATTTTTTGATGCCTAATAAATGCCCATTTTACTAAAACAACCCTAAAACTTGTCTTTACTAAAGCTTTTATTAAAATAATGGTCTGAACAAATGTGATTTTGAAAAGTGTCACACTTTTTGTCACACTCCTGACATTTTTTGCTCATTATTTTAGAATATTTTTTAACGGATGGTGCTATTTTTATGAAACTTCACAAATCTTTAAAGGGCATGATGAGACACCTCTGCAAAGTAGGAAAATGGAAGTAACTGTTTGTTGTACATGTTTAAAACAGGAAAACCTAAACCAGCCAATTTTTTTTGAAACAGCCCATATCAGAAATCGGCACATTCAGAAGAAATATCCGCCCTACACATCCAATGGGAAAAGGAAAGAAGGAGCATTGTTTATAAAATAACTAATTTCAAAACAGACATCACAAACGAATATGAGAACCCGATATGTTAACATTTAAGAAATGTCATTGCAAACAATTTCTAGATTGCACCGACCGCACACTTGTTCCAACCAGTTCTCATATGAAAAAAACAAACAGTAAAAAAGGTGCATTTCTTAAATAATTGTCAATATTGCCAATATAAGATTTGGATATTGTTTAATCACCCAAATGATACAATTGATGCTTTTTAAATTTTGCCTAAGGGCGTTATCAGTGATAGTCAAGTCAAGTCAAAGAATTTATTAGCATATTCAAAAAGAACATTGCTAAATAACACACATAACAAAATGTATGGCATGTCATGTAAATAAATACATGAAAAGAAAGAATGAAAAAAACAACAACAACAGAATATGGGAAAACAAACAAACAGAAATATAAGGTAAACTATAAGATGTATTTTGTTATTGTAACATTATGATATTATCGGAGAAAAAGTGTGTGTAATATAAAAGTGGGGAAAAATCTTTAGGTTTCAGCAAAATTCAAACGTTTCTTTTATTGGTTGCTAGTGATAAGTACATAGCAAGATTATACAATATCTTTTTATTGGTACATAACAAAAGATTTTTGAAAATTATTCATATTTGGTCAGTGCTTATAGTATTTTGGTAAATATTTTATCCCCATATCTCTATATAGAGGGCATACTAACAATCAAACCGTTGAAAGCGTTGAAAGACTGGCGCGCTGGTTGAATCGAACTTGCCCTGCACAGATATCATTACTTTAAACATATGAAACTATGTGTGATTTTTTCGTTAAACTTTGTGACAATTAATATCATCAACATTAGCAAATAATTCAGTATATTCAGGGATTTCAATAGATGCAGGTACTTGTATTTTGATGCAAGGAAATAAGGTTTTCAACTTTGTTTTCACCTTAATCTTAGGTTGGGGGTCTTTTTAATGCAGGAGTGCATAATTAGTGGTTAAATTTTGCTAGAATAACGATGATCAGGCTCCGCCACAACTGAGTAGTGTCAACAATGAAATGCACAAGGCTCACATACCTTAAGAGACTGAAACAGTTACAATCTTTAATTTTTACGTCGATCGCAACAATGCATTAACAAAAATATTCGCCAAATTACTTACGGTCTCCCCAGGATTTTTTTGGAAGGGTTGTCGCTGGACGTTTCGTGGATTTTAGCTCGCGAAACTTTATTTTTTAACTATCATTTTATACAGTTTTATATTTGTACCAAAGTTAACAGCAACAACTGTATAAAGTACATAGATGTTTTTTTTATCTCTTTAGAGCCAAGAAAGGTACAAAGTTAAAAATCATAAATAATGTGAAACCATGTGTAAACAGTATGTCAGCATGTGTTTTAATTACATAAACTGATCTGATCTCATCAAGTTACAATGTCAACTAAATACTCTGTATAGTTAGTTTTTCACCTTCATTGTCCAAGATATCTCACACATATCAAACTCAGTGTTTCATTACAACTGACAGGATTAGGATTAAACTTTCAGACGCCTCTTTTTTTCTTGGGCCCAAGTGCTGACTGCCTTATTATAATCAAACTTCAGTACATCAGGACCTTCCATCGATATCATTAACAATGAATTTAATGTTGAATTGTTAAGCCTGCTTCTAAGCTTTGTCTTCACTCTTGATAAGGTGGAAAACCCCACTCATAATCTGAAATTAAATTAATTTACGATACCAGTAAACCTATAGGCAGCTTCATATATATATTTATATAAATAATATCATAATAGGTATTCAGTTAACACAAACAGGTATAATAAATTATTTAGTGCACCCTAGAACCTGATTTAAACCCCCAGTAGCAAATTATTTTGCCACTGAGTGTTCCAAGGCGCTAACCCAGACGGTTCTCTTTTTTGTTAAACAATCAACAAACAAATAATTTATTTTCCTATCTTCTTTTTGCTGCAGGGGGAGGCTGTGTTTTATGAGTTTGGCGATTCCTGATATGCATATTTCCCATTTTATTATAGTAGCATGAAAATTGAGTTATTTTATTTATTTAATGCAAGTCACAAGGCTAAGTTAATATATATGAAAAACCATTGCCAACTTCTTGCAACCAGGAGTAGACTTTCTTCCACTTAGGATCGACACCTGACTTTATCGAACTGGCTGTTCGAGGTAGCCGGCGTTGATTCAGTGTCTCGGCATGTTGGGGTACCGCGTCCGGCGTCGGAGTAATTTCCCGACGTGAAGGGGTACTTTGCGTCGTCAGAGTCGCTCTTGAAGGGCTATACGGAATGATCTCGATCTCTTTTCTTGAATTTTGAAGTTCAGAATGCCCGATGGAGTTGGCATCAGCCTCACAAGGCCGGTTTCTCTTGAAATAAGATAGAATCGACGAGTCGTCGTTCTTTCGCACAATCATAATTGAAAATGTGTCAGACGAAAATGAACTGATCGTTACGATGATAGCGCTGTTAAATGCCACAGAAAGCATTTCTTTTGCAATATAAGTTCTAACTGCAACTTGCCAATAGATTTGTTTAAAGAAATCAATTATCGCGCAATTATTTTCATACATGTATACAGTACAATTTTCGAAGTGTTTGTCTTCTAATCACAGAACAAAGAATAACCAAATAATTACTCACGATCGCATCTCTTTAAAATCATTGAACATTATGTCAAACACAACCGCTATTAATTGAGAATATCAACAGTCGGCAGAGCCAAAATACGATCAAACGACACCGTCAGACTTGCGACCACGTGGAGAGGCGGAGTTATCCAGCTGATAGTAAAGAAATCGATTGTGATTGGTCAAATCGCCCATTGCTTAACCTTGAATGAGGTGTGTATTGAAAAGCGACCTGTGTTTACAATGCAAGAAACAGAAAATTATGACATGTCGATTTTGAATAAACGGATGTCGGCGAATTTAACGCTTGTTGGAAATAGATCAAAGCTTGTTAACGGTTGTCGGGCACAACTACTCCAACCTAACCAAAATGGCAACCCACGCTATATCCCGCTTGTCACGTGACTGATTTGTTTTTAATCGTTTATTTAATATCCTTTCATAGTTGTCTGAACAACAACATTAAATAGTGTTCTTGTTTTTATTTGTAGCATAATCTTTCAAAGTTCGCATTCCTTCTCGAAATATTTGTATTTTCTTAAAATGCACTACTTTTTATGCCACACAACTACTAAATCTTTCAGGCGTAACTAAACTACTCATGCATATCCAGTTGCTTGTTCACTGCCGTAGCTGGTCGTTATTTCACTCTACATTTGTTAGCTGGAGTTTTTGGCATGGATGCTCCAAAATTACACGGAAACTTACTATCAATCGCTCAGCATTCGTGGAATGGTGTGCTGCATTGTGCTTCACACTTGTGCAGAACATTTCGGCCTGCTCTCGCGGTGACCACAAAACCCCACTTACTTGATACGCTCTCGTGGTCGCAATGATACACCCGAAGTTCAAGACTGCGCGTCGCAGAGTTCACGGCATCGTTACTTAAGACTGTCGCGCATGCGCGCTCCAGTCTAAAAATGGTACTCAACGATATGCAGGATTTATATTCCCAGATCCCCTGTCAAAATTCTATTTTGTTTAGTTCTGCTTATTATTTTCTCACTTAGGGCAAACCATTCTTTTATCTTGGGACCATCAGCCGCTGAAGATGAAATAGTATTAATCTGAAAATGCCGCATTGAAGGTTCCATGTTCACCGCCATATGCATACCATCGTTTTAGATAGATCTAAATTCTACTCTTTACTTGTCTAAACCACAATGGAAATAAGAGATATTTTATCTCTTTTTCGGCGTTATTCGGCGTTAGCTGTCTAAGCTCACGTTTGACCTAGTTTTTCAACCAACGAAATGTTGTAAATAATACTCGTATTCTATTATTATGCGGCGGGAAAATGAAATAAACTATTTCGATTGGTAGCTATTTACAACAGAGAGGCATCTAGCAGGGTGGAGAGGTATCTAGTGGGATTTTTTTATTATGCAGCGGGAAAATCAAATAGATTATTTCGATTGGTTTTTAGTGTTTGTAGTTTAAGATTACCGTAACGATTTTTATATTTTGTGTAAGTATTTACCTGGCACTTACATGTTCGAGCATTTTCGTTTTTCAAAGCTATAATTGTATTGGAGTAAAACATTTTTACGATTTAAATAACCAGTTAAGTCAATATTGATGGCTTTAATACAATTTTATATATAATATTCTTGGGTGTCAGGTAAACATTTGCGTACAATACTAAGTGTAAAACGAAAGAAAAGTGCAGATATTTCTAGTTCTTACTGGTTCTTTTCTATTTCCTTTGATACGGATTGTTAATTTCAAGTGGGAAAGTCACGTTCTCTGTAGTGTAGTGGCTGACTCTCTCGCCTCGCAAGCTGAGGCCCAGGGTTCAATACTCAGGATGGACACTTTTTTTTAAAAGTTAATTTACGTAAAAGTTGGTAGATTTCGTTCTTGCAACAAGCTGTTATTATTTACATTTATTAAATTTCAAGGACATTTATTCATCTTGAGTTCTAACTCTACAACAGGTATTTTATCAAAACTGAATAAATGTAGATCAAGACTTAATGTAAGGCTTTGCTTCGGGTTTAAACCCCTGTGGCAATTCGATTTGCAATTGACCGTTCCAAGGCGGTAACCCCTCGGGTTCTCATTTTTGTTAATTCTTTGTGGTGTCCTTTTTGAAACTGATCATTTTATTAACCATGCTCTCGCTCCCTCTTCTTGACTGTGTGGGGAGGCTGTTTTTTCTGAATGTGGCGATTCCTGATATGCATATTTCACCTTTTTTTAATCGACTTTTTATCACCGTATGAAATTGTTGCAACAGCTTCAACATTGTTTGAAAGACATTTTCAATAAATTTATGAGTTGTCATGATTCGGTCGCTTAATCTCTAGGTCATACTAAGAAGGCAGGGAGGGTTCGTCAACAGCTATAACAAGAAAATTAAAATAACTAAACTGTGTCTGCTTCGCCTCTCTATATTTCCTTCTTTCTTATATACATGTATATATAAATCTTTTCCATCAACGCCGTTTATCTTTTTTAAAGATATTTATTGTTTGTGTTATCCTTAATATATAATGTTGGTTGATATGGTTTACTAGTATTTTTTAAATCATACATGTTTCTTCTTAACTCAAGCACATGTGTGTTTTAATTGTTGCTCAATTGCCATGTACACTATCATTTTATTTTGAAATAAATCTATCTATCTATTAAGTATTGAGCTGCGTTCAATCTGGGCTAGGGGTATACTATTAGGCAGTATTATGCATCCGCATAACTCCCCATGAACAGGCTCAATCAAACCTAGCAATATTTTCTTATTTATCGTGTTCGTAGTATTTTCTAAATTCCCTCTCCATATGTTTCAAATCTATACACTTTTCACTAGTTTTTCACAAAACTTACTTACATAACAACGACAAACAAATAACAATAAAATGGACACACAATATTTTTAAATATTTCTCTAGATTCTATTTTTTTCTGAAGCTTACATGTACTGTTTTAAACATTTTGCCACAGTCTTATCCGAATTGAAAATATCCTACTTATCCAATCTTCCATGATTTTGTTTGTTTAAATACCATTAAATGATACAAAATTGCTTTAAATCGACGGTGTTGAATGTAGCCATAAAAATCGCGTTCGATCATGCTTAATATGTACCCAAATACCCACGACGCGCAGTATGTTTACCTTTTCAAACTCTCTCATTAAAGAGATCGATACAGCCATGTACAGAGAGTTACTTGATACAATATTTATGCAATTTTTTACGTTTAAAAGAAACAAGGATGTTTATGTTATCACGTGGTTATAACCGAAATTATTTATGAACAAAAATACAAATCTCTGTTCATAGTGACACCAACTAGCAAACATACACAAAGGTGGTCGAGTTCAGGAGCCTGTTTGATATTTATGATAGAATTGTGGATTTTGTTAAAACAAATTAAGGAACTATTGAGGAAAAAAACGACAGGTAAGTTTACCGCTGAAGTTTATAATATGTAATTTAAAACATATCTTGTTCATGTAGAGGATGGTGTATTCCATAATGTTATTGCTTAAATTAAGTAGAAATGATGACCTTGATTAGATTGTGTAGATGTGCTGGGCTGAAGGTTATAAAGCTGAGATTGGAAACCAGTCTCAAATCTCAAGCATCTGATTGGCTGAAATGGCGACTGGTCGCCATTTCAGCCAATCAGATGCTTGAGATTTGAGACTGGTTTCCATGCTCAGTTTTATAACCTTGGGCACTGGTACATCTAGAAATAAATCCACAATGTTCAATAATGGGTCTACAATGGTTTGTTATTTGCTTAGGTATATACTACATTTAGTAATATTATTACGAATTACCAAATTTAAGATTTTATAAAAACACATTGTCTGTACTAGACATTATTTTACATAATATGAAACTAACAGCGTCAGGATTGTGCATAGCAGATTCTGCATATTGAAATTCTTATCGGTTCTATAATTAAACTGAAATGAGATTTTTTATGCAAAGTTTTACAAATTTTCTGTTTATGTTCATAAATATTTAGCAATAATTGCCAGTGTTAATCATTTAAAACCTGTATAAAGATATAAAACCAGACAGACAAACTAACAAAGGCGCAGTATCTGAATCTCAATTAAGAGGTAGTAAAGTTGTCGAGTCGTTCAATATTTGGTAACCATGGTGATTTAGACAACTATATTTGCCTGATTTTTGCGTAGACAGTTTAATATGAGATTTTCAACTGGTAGCATTTTAAATGGTATTCTATAAGAAACATATTTATTGTTAAATGTCAAAATTTGTAATTTGGATTCTCCAAATGTGAATATTTATTTTTGTAATGGCAAATGGGTTCCCGTTGCGGAACGAACTTACCAAAACTTTTCAAATTCGGAATAAATATAAGTGATTTCTTTTATAAACAGAACATTGCCTAAAATATGAGCTCACCATGATTAATTTCTGTTCGTAATGAGCATAAAAAAGAAAATGTTATTTTCTATTTCTTCAAGGGTTCTATTTTTCGTTAATTGTTTGTGGCATCTTATTTGAATTGACATACTTATAACAAACATGCTTTATCTTCCTCTCTTCTTTTTCGCTACGTGGGGAGTGTATTTTGTGAGTGTGGCGATTCCTGATATGCATATTTTACCTTTTCAATATAATTGCTTTTAAATTCTTAAAATTTTTCAACTTCATGACAAAAAAAGGCAATTACTAACAAGACATGCATGCAATCACATGCAATGGTATATAATTTACGAAGTCACGAAACCAGTTAAAAATAGATCTCATGAAAAACCTGTATCGTTAATCTTGTTCGCACAAATCATTCAATAGTTGATACTGTAAACCTCGGTATTTGTGTCCGCTGTTGGGATTATTTTACGACATTGTATCGGCAAATCAATTTGACTTTTTAACCTTTTCTTTATTGATACATTTCGGCCATTGGCCTTCTTCAGTTTTTAATGTCACGACGAGTCTACAATTTCTTTCTTTCACAAGACAATTTATTAATGTTATTAGTTGTTTTTTATTGTATATGTATAGTAAGAGAAAGTAAAGAAATAAGTCATTTGCTAAAAGACATTGTGCATATTAACTATTGTAAAAGAAGTAAAATATAGTAAAATCAGGAATCGCCATACTCACAAAACACAGCTTCCCCACGCAGCAAGAAAGAAGAAAGGAAGAGAGAGAGAGAGAGAGAGAGAGAGAGAGATGAGAGAGAGAGAGAGAGAGAGAGAGAGAGAGAGAGAGAGAGAGAGCATGTTTGAAAACCCGAAGTTTGATCATGTTTGTGTTATAATAAAAAGACACATAATTTTCAACAAAGAGGGACAAGGATTATGATCGTCTTTTATGAGCTTTTAAAGAATATAGAGCTCTAACTTAAAGGAAAATTGGAGACACACTCTACGAGAAGTAAACTATAACATATACTATGTAATATCATTCTCCGCTCTAATTTATATACTAAAACAAAATGAAAACGTGACAAAAATAACAGGAAAACAATCATATTCTGATGCCAGTAAATGCTAATATCTGGAGGAATTTGATCACCAATATGTTTATTTTGGAAGTTGTCTCTTCAGCATCAGATGCGTCCATCGTCGTTTTTTCTGATTAAGTTATTTTAGTTATGTCCATTAATTTCACTAACCTTTAAGGGTACAGCTTCGGAACGTCACATGGTTGTCTATTATCATAATAGCAATCATAGGGCATGTGTGAAAACTAAAAAACAACATTGTGTTGTACTTAAGTTAATTTTTAATCTATAATTTTGTTAAAAAAATTTGTTAAAGGCAACACTTTTACTCCAAAGCCATTTGAACTACAGATTTGAACTTAACTGTAAGGTCCACTTTTTCTCAAAAACCAATAAAGTTACTTCTGTAATTCAGTCAATGTTCAACTTATGGCTTTGGAATTTCTTATGATCGTCTCATGTCTTAATAAACACATTTAAGTATTAAACTTCATGCCTGCATTGTATCTGTTAAACCAACAAGTTTTACGAAATATGTTGTTCAAGTCCTCATTGATATATTGATTGTATAACTTTTAATACTTCCCTTTATATACACTTTACCAATTTTCTAACTACATCGTTAATAAAATTTCAAATAAGATGCATCATTTAACATCTGTTATATGAAAATGCCATTAAAATCCACGCGCGCGTTCATAAAACAATGGCATTTAATCGAGAATCTGCACAGTGACAAAAGTCACGAAAATGACCGCAACTTTTGTAAACAGGATATTATGAAAACTACCAAAACTGATGAAATAATCTCGATATAACAGGTAAGCAATCCCGTAATAATTGCAGAATTGCATAGAATTGTTCAAAATTGCTTAATAATTTTCGTTAACTGAGAATATACACCGCGGCTACCGACGGATTTTTAGCTTTTCTTTTTACCCCTACCTTGATTAAATGTCAGTGGTTTTCAAAGGCATGAAGGGGAATTCAATGTGTTGAAAAGACGTGAAAATGAAATAAATCGGGTTCAAGTTTGAAGAGTATACGCGAAATACTAGCTGAGAAATGAAGAAAAAAATATCGGTGGGTTAGAATATTGGTCAAAAAAAGTAATATATGCATATCAGGAATCGCCACACTAAAAAAACACAGCCTCCCCACGCAGCGAAAAAGAAGAAAGGAAGAGAGAGAGAGCATGTTTTTATATAAGTATGTCAATTCAAATAGGACGCCACAAACAATTAACGAAGAAGAGAGCCTTTGGGGATACCGCCTTGGAACGGTCAGTAGCAAAACAAATTGCCACTGGGGGTTTAAACCAGGTTCTATGGTGCACCAACCTCAAGTGTACTAATCAGACAAGCGTCAGTACCCTTTAAACCAAACATTTGCTTATTTATAAAATGGTTTACACCAGACATATAAAAACTTGTGATGTGACAATACCTATAGAAAAGTTTAAATACTTTTAAGAAACATTAAAAGAAAAGGATGACTAACTATTCTTTACGCTCCTAAAATATTAAATTTACACCTCAAGGTTTCTTGTCTCCCGAGTATTGTTGTGGTTTAAATAATATTTCTTCAAAATGTAAAATAGAAATTTGTATTGCAAATATAACAATATAAATCAATTCCTTCAGGACTGTACTCATAACGAAACTTTTAACAGTGTACATAAAAATGAACATTTTGCATTTCTTTCATGACAGCATAATTTAACAGTGAGAATTGATTATAGTTAAAACATAATTACTACATGTTATCTACATCTTTACTGAAATTTATATGCGATAAATACTGATGTACTATTATTTCTTACAGTAAGCAATGGGTGATAAGAAGCTACAACACTGGCTCCTAGTGTCTCTCTATATGGTAGTATCTGTTGAGGGTTACCCCGCTGGGCCACCACCTACTGTCTGCACTGATATGAGCCCAAATCATGGGGCCTCAGAGCAGCAAACTGCAGCGCCATATGAAATTGTCCTTCCTAAAACTACATACTCACCTAATGAAAACATCCAAGGTATGTTAAGAGGTCGCAAACATTGCAAATGGCGAAAACAGGCTAAAATTTCAAAAAATGAATTTTGGGGGAAATACTTTTTGCCACCTAGATTTTAGTAAATAAAATTAGGGTTTTCAAGAAATTCAATGAAAACTTACTTCCTACTTTCACTTTCTACTTTCACTTTGAACCAGGAAGTAAGATTTCCTTGAATTTCCTGAAAACCCTAACATTATTTTGAAGGATTGGCACTAAACATTGTAGACCAGCATATACTTATTTCAGGTATGAGTTGCTTTGGTATATTGTTCATGAATTTCAGAGTTCTCATGCAAATGGTTTTTCTTTTGTTTTAGTATGTGCTTGGTAATTAGAACATGAATTAGACTAAACTGAGCTTGCAAACATTTACTACATCCATAGCTAAATACATTTATTTACTAAAATCTAGGTGGCAATAAGTATTTCCCCCAAAATTCATTTTTTGAAATTTTAGCCTGTTTTCGCCATTTGCAATGTTTGCGATACCTTAATATGTACCCACCATACACATCGTTGCTGCTACATGTTGTGTATTGTATCGTTTATCGGGCACTAATTTTGCCGAGGATTAGGCAAAGTAAAACGAAAGAACTTTTTGCATGGTTTAAATGTGGACATTGTCAGCGGTAGGCGTTGGCTACAAAATCAGGAAATTATATTTTTATTTAAAGTGTAACCATAACAATTTGAATCAGTAATATCAGATAAAGGGAGTCTTTCCCTAATGGGAAACAATTATTACTTAATAAAAACTTGCAATATTTTTGTGATCTATTCGCACAATATAATTAAAATGAAAATTTTAACAAATTGTTACCGTGAACTCTTCTTTATTCCCAGACTTGTCTTTTCGTGTATCGGAAAAATACATTTTTACAATATGAAAAAAAGAAGACTGTTTTTAAAGTGTTTGTGGTACCATAGTCTTACTCAAACCCTCAAAAACAAACTTCAAACAACTCAGAACAAGATGGTTCGATTTATTCTCAATCTGGATAGTAGGTCACATGTGGGATATGAGCATTTTAGGTCCCTAAATTGGCTACCTGTGCAGAGTAGAGTTGATCAAATTATGCTATGCCATGTTTTTAAAATTAATAAGAACTTGGCTCAAGAATATTTGAAACAGCTTTTTACTTCAGTAGCTTCTAGTCATAGGTATAAAACCAGGCTGAGTACAAAAGGAGGCTTTTGTGTTCCCAAAGTTAAATCTTTTGGCTCTAAATCTTTCTGTTATATGGGATCCAAATTGTGGAACAAACTTCTGCCAGAGGTAACTGAAACCAATAAGTATTATGTTTTTAAAAAGGCTGTAAAAGAGGTTTTATTAAACATAAATAGTAAATATAAGTAACTTTGTCTGTGATATTGCCAACGATAGTGATTGAATTTACTGTGAGATACATGAAATGAAGTACATTTGTATTTATTACATAATTTTTCAATTTAGTCAATAACACAAGCCTCTCTGTGTCATGCCCCCATTTTTGTTATACAGGACCACGATGGAAATAAGAATTACAGTAATGTAGTCTTTTTCGTGTTATCCTGGGTTAGGAGGCATAACTTGGGTAGTTATTTAAATTTGTGTTTTATGTAAAATGTAATTATCATTGTTGTTTTAATTTTTAGTAACTATTAATGTTTCTATTTATAATTTGCATTTGTATGTTTATGTAATCCTACTCCATGTATGATCTCTATTTTACCGAAATAAATCAATCAATCAATCAATATGCAAATACGCATTAATTCTCAGCAGAAGTTGTGGTTCTTTGTAAAAAAAGTTCATATCATGAGTGATTTGTTAAATATAGCTATCGTTTTGGTGAAAAACGTAAATTTCAGAATTACGAAAATTCCTTTTTAAGTCTCAAAAAGTTGAATTGCCAACGTTACATTACTCCTTTTTTCACAACTTTAAGGTAGTTCCATCGCTTAACAATACATAAATTTCATCTAAAATCATAAATGAGTAAAATAAAACAATTCAAATATTTTACCGTAGTTAACAAAATCAATTAAGATTTAAACATGACTACCCACTATATTAAAATATTACCACTTAGAGTAATAAGACATACTATAAAATAAAATTATATCCTTTTTCTAAACATTTTTGCATTTGAATGAAGTTAACATTAATAGATGAATATAACACTGCAAAATGATGTCTGCAATTATATGTGTCAATTAATAAGAACTATACAACACAATACAGCTTTCCATCGAGTTCAAAGTACGGTGTTATACAAATTATAACCACATTGTCCATTACTTTGAAAAATATTCTGCTAACGGGAATAAATTCCTCAAGCACTGTTTTTGAGTGTTACTCCTGGTAAACCATTACTGGCTTTTGATGTGACAAATATCATTAAGCCATCCTCGCCACAACTTTGATATACGAGGCGGAGATAGTGCAAGTTCAATCCAGAGCCGGTGTAACGTTGTAAACTGACCCCCATAGAATATTGACCCCCTGTCGTTATTTTATATAAAAGAATGATCCCTTTCTATAATATACCGACCCCCTTATAAAAATAATGACTCCTCCCCGGTCATATAAGTATGACCCCTTGGTTATAATATTATGATCCCCAGTCATAATATTATGACACCCTCGTCATAATATGGTATGAACTTAATAACTGGATAAATTTTTAAGACAGACAAGATTTATTTATTTCCAAAAGGCTTAGAAGCCCATGAGGACAATATGTACAGATAAATAGACAGCGAACAGTGTAAACAATAATACATAATATGCACATACAATAGCATCAAAATAGTAATGGAGAAGGTTCGTACATTAATTTATATTAACAAGCATAACATAACATACAAACATTAGTTTTGACAGTTTTGAAAAGTGTTGAACCTAAACACATAATATATTCTTTAACAACAATTATATTAACAAGCATAACATAACATACAAACATTAGTTTTGACAGTTTTGAAAAGTGTTGAACCTAAACACATGATATATTCTTTAACAACACAATCATGAGTATTTACAGACGACGAAAAGAAAAATTAATGATAATAGTATATAAACTTAATTAACATATATAATATCATTTCTTATACAGAAAGCTTTCTCTACGAATATACCTAATTTTGTAATAATTGTTTTATTTTCAGAATTAATCAGTTCCAGGAATTTAAACATATTTGGACGATTCGTATATCTTGAAGATATGTATTTTTTACGCAGTTCACTATAAAGAGGGCATTCTATGATAAAATGGTATTCGTCTTCTAACAAATTGCATATTTGACAAGTTCTTTCATTTATCGGTGTTCTGACTGGTTTGGTCCAACGACCAGATTCAATATGTAATCTGTGTGATGACACTCTAAGCTTACAAAGAGATTGACAAAACTTGTTAATAGTAAAATAATCTAAATATGGCTGGAATTTAAAGCATGCAATGTTTTTGTAAAAGAGGGCTCTAGATGAATTCTCAATTCTACTATGCCAGTTTTGTATAAATTGATCTTTTAATCTTTGTTTGACCGTTATAAGAAATAATTTATTATTACCTACATGTTGTTGCAACCAAGCATCATAAAATCCCAATGAAGAAAGTAAGTCTTTTACTAATGAACACCAATTAACTTTATTTGGTGCATTGACCATATCATATTTCATCAAATTGTAGACTAGTGATACGTATTTATTATTTGGCATTGTAAGTATTCTTGTCCAATATTTAATAATATTGTAATGATGAATTATTTTAAAAGATATACGTCCTAATTCGCCATAAATAAAATCATTTTGTGTCGTTTTTTTAACACCTAGAATTTGTTTACAAAACTGCATATGGATAGTTTCAATAGATGCATCGTTTGCAAAACCACATATTTCACTGCAGTAGTTCAAAATAGGCGATACTAATTTGTCAAATAGATCCAGCTTATGTTTTGGAGGAATGTAAGTAAATTTGTGTAAATATTTATTTAACTTAAAAATCGCTTTCTGAGCTTGGCCTGATAATGTATTTTGTGCACTACTTAATGACCCACCGCATGTGAAAACAATCCCTAAATAATTAAATTTATTCACAATTTGTATTATTTGACCATTATAATAAAACATCGTGTCTCGTGGATTGCATCCACCTTTCCGGAAAATCATTATTTTTGTTTTTGAAACATTAACTTGAAGTTTCCATGTATTACAATAGTCACTTAATAAATTAATGCTACGTTGTAGTTCGTGAGCAGAGTTTGCAAATAAAACGATATCATCGGCATATAATAGCATAAAAATTTTAAACATATTTACGTCGATACCGTCAGCTTTATTGTGAATAAACATATCTTCAAGATCATTTATAAATATAGAAAACAGAAAAGGGGATAGACACACACCTTGTCTTACACCGAGTAGACAAGGAAATTCGTCGCTCAATTCATTTTTACATTTAACTCTCGACTTAACAGATTCGTAAATGGATTTAACAATGTCTAATATGTTTCCCCTCAGTCCCAATTGTATCATTTTATACCATAGATTGTCACGAACTACATAATCGAAGGCTTTAGTAAAATCAACAAAAAGCGTGAATAGTTGTCTTCCTTGATTTAAAACATGTGAAATTAAACCGCTTATTACGAAAATATTATCTGCAGTACTCATATTGGATCTAAAACCTGCCTGTGCTTCGATATAAACATTATACAATTCAGCCCATGATTTCAGTCTATTATTTATTACACGTGTAAAAAGTTTACCCAAAGCGCTCAATAAAGTGATACCTCTATAATTTTCGACATTATTAATACTTCCTTTTTTGTGCAGCGGAATGACATAACCTTCGGACCATCTGTCCGGGAAATAACCAGTTTCAAATAGTTTGTTAAATAATGCATGTAATAATGGTACTAAAGTACATTTTCCTGAGATAAAAAATTCGTTAAGTAATAGATCAGGACCTCCCGATTTATTGTTACTTAGCTGCTTTATTGCTAAATTTATTTCGTCAGCTGAGATCTGTGTATTTAATTCGTTGAACATAATTTTAAATTCGTTATTTTTCGTACCTATTTATGAAGTCTATTTTGTCATCATCTGGTGTGAAAAATCTATTATCTGGATTATTTATTGCTTTAAAATAGTTTTCGAAAGTCGACAATGGTATATTTGACTGTTTAACACCTGAAACCTCTTTAAGCATGTTCCAATATAAGCGCGCATTTTTATATCTAACACTCATTAGTTTATTTGTTTTTTCTTTATCAAAATGGTATCTACATCGTCTTAGTGTAGTCTTAAACTCAGATCGGGCTCTAACCATGTTAATTCTATTAGTGTCATTCTTATTGTTTCTATATATGTTTAAACATTTAAAGAAAATACTTCTTTTTTCATAACACTCTGTATTAAACCAAGGAAGTTCGTTTTCAGAAAAATTGTTATTAGTACAATATGTTACATTTGATCTTTTTATCAATGGAGAAGCGACAGTATTAAACATTGATTCTAACTTTTGTACACAACAATCTAAATCATCTCTCGAATTACTAATTATAATGTCGTTAGTCAGCTCATTTAATAATAGCAAATTTTCATCCGAATTTAAATTTTCGATGTATACATTTTTCAGTTCTTTTTTCCATACATATTTAAAATCAATACAGTCACACCCTTGAGGAGTCTCGCCACTAAATTGCTGTTCGATAACATTATCAAATACATAAGAAACGGACATCAAACAATGGTCCGAAACAATATTTGGTATATCAATTTCAAAATCAGCAATATTATTAAACATCTCATTCTTACATAAAAGATAGTCAACAACACTGCAGCCTTTAAGCAACAGTACATGTAACCAAGACTCGTTGTTTTTGTGTTACATCACTTCATAAAATAAATATAATAAAGTTGTACGTTTACATGTACCTTACATGGGTTAGGGTAAGATATTGACTTCTAAAGGGGTCGTTATTGTAAAGAGGGTCACAATTTTTCTACGTGCCGGTGAGTCATAATATTATGACCCCCGGTCATAATGTTATGACCGGGTAGTCACTATTCTATATAAAATAATGACCGGGGGTCATTATTCTATCGGGGTCAGTTTACAACGTTACTGTAACATCCGCACCAGTTTATCCACTGACGGTTTTTGACGTTTGGATTCGCCAATGCACTAACCTTGATAAATTGCTATTAGTTACCAAAAGCACATCTTGAACACATGGATAAAACTAGTTTTAACTTGCATTTGAGGATTACCTATTGCTGTGATATTTTATGTCTGATATTTCTGAAACCTGCTTATCTGTCATTATTAAGCTTAACCCGGGGCTAGGCGGCGTACATGTAGTATGCATTTCCATATATGCCCATGAACAGGCTCAATAAAGCCGATCCTGCAATATTTTCATATTTTTCGTGTTTGGTGGCTATAATGTTCCCTTTTCATCTGTTTTATATGACATTGTGTTAAATGATTGAATTGTAATTTAAAAGTACATTTTATTTGACTTTTCAGTTACCATAATGTAGAGAATTCGAGTAGGAAAGTTAAATATTGATGTAATTATTATGTACATGGGATTTAACTTCCGATGGCTTTCAAAGTTCCATCTTGCCATGTATTTTTAATAAAGATCTGCGTTGTCTTTAATTTTTTAAAGTTTTTAATTTCTTCTTTGACTTTTTTTTAAATAAGTATTTTATGCTATGAGAACTTAAAATATATTTCATTATTGAACTTAAATTACACTAATTTCACAAAGTACTTAGTATTTGTATTTTTTATCATTTTCAGTTTCCTTACAAGGAAAAAATGGGATTTTATTTCGAGGGTTTATACTACAACCACGAAACAATACCAATACCGATACAACCTATGGTACCATCAATGGTGCGTCAGCTGGGACTAACAACCCTTGTATTGGTGTAAGTATATACATGTATACTAAAAGAAATTAGAAACGCAAATTCTTTAAACACGAAATATATTTCGTGTTTCAAGAAAGTGTGTGTTTCTAATTTTTTTAGTATACATATATTATGTTTATTTTGCATGATTAGAAAACTTGACTCTTGTAAGGTGGCCTCATTAACGCCCACAATAGTTGTTTGAGGGTTGTTCTTACCCATCTGATCCAAGCGCGTGTAATCGATACACCATTTTGCTGCCCATAAACAACCATTGTCTTTGCGGGTTTAGTTATATTTGGTTGTTTTATGTTTAGTTTCGAATTAATTCTTAACAGTATCATAGTATTCCATTCTGAATTATTTATCATTTATAATAGCCCTATTTTCTCAGCGAGTGAGATTCGTCTTAATTGGAGAGTAGGGAGTGTAACTATAACGTTTTCAAACATTTATTGAATTATCTGAAATGCTAATATGCAAAAATAAAATGAAGAATAACAGGTTACTGTTTGTTTTCTTGATAACTGGTGAAATTTGACAAGGCCGATATGATCTTAGGAAAGGCGAGGTTCTGCCGAGCTTTATCAGACCTTGGCCGAGTCCAATATCAACTGTTACCAAGACAGTAACTAGTTATTCTATATACACATATCAAGCAAAATTTACTTTGTTTTAACTCATTTTAGAATAAAAATACACATTCTTTGTTTATTTTGTAAAACAATATCTATTGGTTTTTGGCGTATGAAGACATATGTCCTGGAAGGTCGGCAATTATGTTTTCGTTTTTAGAATGTGTAAACCATACAGAAATAAAAAAAGTCATGTAAGGCATGTTTTTTTAACTTTAAAACAAGAACAAAATGCTAGAATCGACAAACCTATTAGAATCTATGTTGAACAGTTGAAGTTTACGAGCCGTACTGTACATGTTTTCCAATTAGTAAAACTTACTTTTTCAGGCTGGCTACATAAACAAAGAGCTAGCATCTGTATGTTCATGTCAAAAGTGATTTTATACTCAAAATATTTTTTTTTCTTTTTTTATGTTCTTACTTAAACTGAAATAAAACACCAGCAACATTGCTATCTTGCCAAATGGTCTTCTCGAAAACCTTTTCCTTCATTAATAACATAATTTTGTGTTGTTTTTTTTTTCAGAACAGATCTAGATTCATAACTTCCTCACTAACTGAATGTAAAATATTTCTTTCAGAAAACAGCTCTTGCCCATACAAATGGTATCGACAAGACAAGTGTCAACTTTACTTGGATAGCCCCTGCTGCTAATGTCGGCAACATTGTATTTGTGTAAGTGTCTTTCTACAAACCTTTTTTACAAACATTTCTGTTTACCAACTTCTGCTACCTGGAAAGCTGGGTCGTCTAGAATTAAAAACAACGTTACACTGTCATTTTTAACGGAATCTTTAGCGCAATCTAGTAATTCAAGAGTTATGCTTATTGGTCATAAAAATGAAACTGTTTTATTTTCCGATGAGCTTCAAATTTTATTATGATGTAACAACACAAAATATCGTAGAATAGTCTACCTCCATTACACCTTATTACCATGTTTGTAGCCACGAGAACTTGCTCAAGCTTAATTATAGTTGATTGTGTGTCAATGTCGACATGCTGTCCGAAGATTATTTGTTTGAATTATCTGCAAATGATATTGACTCTACCTGGGAGCGAACCCTCACCGTCACGGCGACAGCGCCTAGCCTGCAGTTCCGACGACGTAACCAATTGAACTAACCTGGACAACCCCAAGAAAAATGTTAATCAAATAGCCTTGACATACGTAATCATCACTGCACGACATCGGTAACGGGTTATTTTACTGATAACAGTACTGACTTTAAGTACGGGGAGACGTTTTACGGCCGCGACACTGCACAAAAAGCGCTACCTGTGAATTTCAAATGATATTGATAAAGTATATTTCACATGATACAAAGTTTTTATTTGATAACGATTACAATCAATAGACTGCTGTATCAATAAAACAGCACCAAAATTATGCAACATTTTATACAAAATGATTATAAAACTGTTGGCTTATAAATTTTTCAAACTTATTTGCAAGTTACCCCAAAATTTTGTCAACATGTTGTTTGATAAACCACGATTGATTACTACTTCTTTATATGAATTATTGTAAAATTGGAAGCAAACCAAAAATGAGCTTCAAAGTCAAGCTAATGTTTACTAAAACGAATGCTTGCAACATAAAGAAACTTTCCAATTTCGAAATTAATCTTTTTCCTGCGGTTTCAAATTTTAATGTCACTCGTACACAAACTATACTGATGTATTTTACCGATATATGTGGCATAATGCCTATATGCATTTTTAATCATTGTCAAATATTTAACATCAATTTATTGTTTCCTAAGGTTGAGTTACACAAAGCGATATTGAGATCAAAATTCATAGATTCCTATGGGCTTTTTACATATTGAAGTGCAACGAAAGAGTTATGACTTAAATCAATATGCATTTTTTGCCTCGTATACATTTGCTTTTTTTCTGATTAAGTTCGAGTGCAGTATTGCTAAAATAGTTCAAACGTATCCGAGGATAGGCGGCCTGGTCAGTAATATGCATTTTATTACTGCCAACGAACAGGCTCAATCAAACAGAGCCTGCAATATTGTGATTTGGCGTGTTCGGTGGCTTTCACTGTTCTTAATTCAAAGTAGCAGACATAGTGCAAATTCATTTGGTGCAAACAAGTATAATTAAAAGTTATGCATTCATGAGCACTTACATATTGAGGGCTCACAATATTGATGACATTTTTCATTTTCCTTACTTTTTAGATATACTGTTGTACAGACTAAAAGAGTTTACTGGTTAACACAAACCTCTGCCATTCTCACCTACCAGGCTACAACAACTCCTGTTGTGCAGAACACAACCCAGGCTACAACAACTAATACATTGCAGAATACAACGCAGGCTACAACAACAAAAGCTTTGCTGAACACATCGCAGACTAACTCAATTGCAGGTATGCAGAACGCAACACCGGCTACAACGACTGCAAGTGTGCAGAACGCAACACAGGCTTCAACAACTGCAAGTGTGCAGAACACAACACCGGCTACAACAACTGCAAGTGTGCAGAACGCAACACCGGCTACAACAACTGCAAGTGTGCAGAACGCAACACAGGCTTCAACAACTGCAAGTGTGCAGAACGCAACACCGGCTACAACAACTGCAAGTGTGCAGAACGAAACACCGGCTACAACAACTGCAAGTGTGCAGAACGCAACACCGGCTACAACAACTGCAAGTGTGCAGAACACAACACAGGCTACAACAACTGCTGGTGAACAGAAAACAGCACAGACCTCATCAAATGCCCCGTCAGCAATGGTAAATTTTATGGCACGTTGTGGTAACAAAACATTATATTTCATTCATTTGTGGAAATAAGTATATGGCTGTCTTATAAAATCATTTGGAACATATACTAATAGCCGATAACTTTTACTTGAACGGCATTTTCTAATGTTGAAATAGCTTTTTCTACAAAACAACATTACACCCTTCTCGTCATTGTACTGTCATCGATAAAAAACAAAACAAAAAAAAAACGAAATTTCCCAAGGTTTGAAAAATATACTTTCTGGTTTTATATGTGTGACTTAGGCGTTCTCTGTGATATTCAGGATTTATATTTTCAGATCCCCTATCAAAATACTATTTTATTCAGTTTGTTTCGCAAAATTCATTTCTCGTTTAGCGCAAACCTGTTTTTTTATCTGGGGACCATATGTGATATCGTTATAAACCCCAGAGAAATGAGGTTTAATGACCTCCGGTAGATACCAACACTAAGATTGTTGACATGCATAAACATTGTTCAATCATCAACAATTCATAGTTAAATGAATGTGTGGATCAACCCATTCTTTAACCCAATATCGTGAAAAATGAGACTGGAGCCCTTTTGCAAACCTTAAAAGTCTGACTGGTTGAAAATGATAACAGTTACAATCTTTAATTAAAAATGATAACAATTACAGTCTTTAATAAAATGGACCAGCCAAAAGCTAGAGTTTTGAGATTTGATCTTAGGCCATAAAAACTTCCTCACTTAATAATCTCACACTATATAACTTTTACCAGGGCATACCAAAAGATAGTGGCTGTGGAAAGACCGTAGGTTGCTTCCATGACTGTGACAGCAGTAACCATTGTGGCTTTCTTCTCACATGGGTTGACAAGGGTGACAATATAGACCTAACCTTGTCTTGTCATCTAGGTGGCGGGGATGTTTACTGTGCAATTGGTCTATCAAGCGATGATAAAATGGTAAGCCTCATAATGCTAAACTCCTCTTTAGCGATCAGCATAGACTCTTATCAGCCTGCCCAGCTATGCAATCTTATCATTTTCCCACATATTTGTGATAAACACTCTGTATAGTTTTGTCGATGAATACGAATTTCATCGTACATCGCGTCGCGGCAGCTTTCCTTGTGAAGGTTCCTCGAGTTTGTCATTAATCGGCACGTCACCTGGTACCATCACCTGACACAATGTTTCAGTTCAAGAACAAGACTGTCTGGACTGGAACCGGCATGCACCTTATCAACAAATTTTAGAAACAATAACGCAAACTGAAATCGTGTATTTTATTACCGTCAATGTTGTTCGGAGGATTTTCATATTGTTCAATGAGCTTTTTTATTAATTATGCTGTGTTTTCAATTCAGGGAGATGACAGCGTATTTGAGTGTGTTTCTAGCAACAGCGGTGTGTCTGTATATGTGTCCTACAATGACGGCAGAAGTAATTCCCGACTTGAACAGGTATGAATCATCTGCATCAATAGTGATTATTTTGCAGGCTCTAGGATCAATCGTGAGCAGCGGATTGGTTGTTGCTGCAAACTTACAAATTACAAGAAAGGCTTTCTTAGAGTTTCGAGACTGGTCTCTAGTCTTAGATTTATGATTTTTAGCTCTGCATACTACCATTAATCTAACACAAAAATTACCAGAAAACATTGTCATTGCTGTCTTGTCTCACATCTTTGTTTAAAACTTTACGGCATTTTTTCTGCTTGATAACATAACGGTGATAAATATAATGAAATGCATCGTGCATGATTGGAAAATTTAAACACTAAGGAATTAAAAAAAAATATTGCAGATAGTAGTTTTCTCGTCTTGTGAAACTAAATACTATTTAGAAAAGGGCAACATACATGTAAATCATCTATAGTCCTCAGATATTTATTCAACTGGCAAGGTTATAATTTTATTATATAATACGTACTTAAGGTAAAATAGCTGTGGGGTAATATTATAATTTGACGTTACCACCAACTAACAATAAAAAGCGACTAGTTGAAGAGAATAATCTTGATTATTTATAAACCGATGCTTTCGTTTCCTCTCTGTTTTGTTTTCTCGCAGTGTGGATATGGGGGGCTTAGTCTTCTGAGTTTAGCTTTTTCTGATATGCATATTTCAATTTTGCATATACAACAAATGATCAAATGGAAAATGGAGGGTTCGTCTTTTGTTAATATTGCTATTTACTACATGTATTTAAACCGTAACAGGCACAACTAGGCAATCATGGGTCAAAATCTTAAAGAGGATATTTTTATTATCATTATCGGTGTAAGTGTTACCTTAATGGGGCAAAACTAAATGCTGATAATTTATACGTGAATAGCCGGTAATTGATAAATTTTAATATATTAATAAATATATTATTCAGAATCAACTAGGCCTCAGTGGTATGCATACCGAACAAAAAGATGGCGTGATAACCTGTAAGTTTTCACGAAAAAAGACATTTGATCTCACCGTTGTCGCATCTGGAAGGAAGAAACGTGAAACTGCATCAGCTTCTACATACTTTGACATGAACAATGACTGGACACTGTTTTATGCATACGGCAAACCATTTTCAGGTATGATCATCAAATATATTAGATAAAAACGAAACTTTAAAAGCCACCGAACACGGCACATGAACATATTGCAGGCAAGATTTGTTTGAGCCTGTACATGGGGAGTAATGGAAATGCATATTACTACCCACGCCGCCTAGCCCCGGGATGAGCGCAACTCAATATTTACACCAATAAAAAGTACAATTTCGATCCCAACGATGGTGTGCATATGGCTATGAACATGGAACTTTCGATGCGGTATTTTCTGGCTTGAGATGAGCGGAAACTTGTGCATCTTATGATCTGAAGAAAATTGATCTTAGCGAATGACAATTAACAAACCCGTATATCTATGATAGGTAGTTTATATTAAAGACGGGAATATGTTAAAACATACACAAATTTAAACATTTTTTTTTCAAAGTAATTAAACACACATCAGTATGTTTAGGATGATTACGATTAAATGATCACGAATATTCATAATATTCATAATGTGTGTTGCAGTAGCCTGCATGTAGCTCGTTAACTACCGGAAGCTGAATATATTGGATATTTTTGCTGGTAGAAATTGTTAAGATTTACATGATGTTCGAGGGTATTAGTCTTTACTAAAACATGAAGGAATTTAACAATTCTTTAGACGTTTGTTCTTAAACTACATGAACACCCCGTCGTGTATTCAAAGATTGTATTATAACTTGCACAAGACATGTATATATACTCAATAACGGTTGAAATGAACAGTTTAATTTAACAATATACTATGTAGAAAAACAACTTATAACGAGGCATTGACATTTTTTTCAAGTTTTTCCCCCCAAAAGTTCCTGCATGCATTATTTTATTTAGAATGTTGATAACTATAGGCATTTCGGACTTGATAATTGAAAGAGGGACTATTTAAAACGTTTGATTTTTATTTCCTGCGGGAGATCACATAATATATAATATTTATCATGTCTTGACTGTACTCGATATCTGACTGTTGCTTTGCACATGCCAGGTTCTTTAACGCAGCACGATAAGACACCAACACTGTCAAACAAAGTGGCCGACTTTCAGAGTGTAATGGACATCAGTGGCACCGAGGCAGAGAACAATCTGGTTAAAGTACATGGTGAGTTCTGGTCCCAAGGTTATTAAATGAGAATGGAAACCAGTCACAAATCTCAGTTTTATAACCTTCAGTCTTGATATATTAAATTCTCAATCCTCTTTAATGCCGCTTTCTCCCGATTCAAAACAAAGACTTTAGTTTGTTAACCCATCTTTGCTTTTGTATCGAACTTTGCGACAGACTGCATTTGTGCAAACTTTATTTTACTCCTGATTTCATGCCTGGATGGAAGGATGAGGCTGCACGTAAGTGACGTGGTGTAGATGTTGCTACCGGATAGGATGTTAAATATTTGATATTATTATTAGTCGATTTTCAAATATATCGTTTCACAGTCAAATAAACCTAACTTTTTTTGTATTTATTTTTGTTGAACAACATTCTAATTTTGATTTATCAGTTACTTTTAAACACGTCATGAACTAGCATACAGTAGCATAACTCAAAAAACTAAAACATATTTCCAAAGATCCTGCAAGAACGCTTTTTATATAAATTTGTTACTTTACCAGGTATTCTAATGACATTGGCTTGGCTATTTTTTGCTACCTTGGGAATATTTATGGCAAGGTTTTACAAGACAGTCTGGCCTAAAGGGATGGAGTGTTTCAATCAGAAACGATGGTTTCAGGTGGGTATTATTCATTTAAAAACGTGTAAAGTAGTAACATGTACACGAAAAATATAAATTATTATACCATAAGCCAAACAACATACGTGTACACACACCCCTCGCCCGAACGAAAATGAACATAACGATATTTCGATTTATCAGAACAAGTTTAGTATTTTCATAACTTAAATGTTTTAAAATGTATATAAAAAGTTCGTATAAATCGATTAAGGACTGTATTATATCTTTATATTTGCTAGGCCTCAATAGAAAAATATTTGTCAGATAAAAAATTTATAACATGTATATCGACGCCATAAACTTCTCTGTATTGAAATACCAAAGAGTAAATAGTGGAGACCAATTTCAATTTCAAAACTGGCTAATAATTAGAGACTTGATCTTGGTTTCCAGCCGTCAGATATCTAGTAGTATCTCGATTTTGTGATAAATCCTTGTAGAGGTAATGACATTGATTCTCTGTGACAGATTTTAGCTAACATAAATCATGTGTTTCATGACTCTTTATGATTGACTTAGTATAGAATTTCTAGAATTTGATTGTTACTGGTTAGGAGTTCGAAAATAACACTTCGATAGTTAGCTAAAACATGTTAAAACCCAATTGTAAAACAAGAAGAAAATGTTTTTGAAATAACTATTTTAGTTGTTATAATTATTTTCCTCAACAACAGGTACACAGAGCATGTATGGTGTTGACATTACTTCTGACTGCTGCTGCGTTCATCATCATCTTTGTGGATGTTGGGGGATATGCTGATGTAATACAAACATTTTTATTTTTATACATATTCGTTTCTTTTCAAAGATACCTATTAGGCTGAATTCGGTTTTACTACGAAAATAGATTGAATATGAGCAGACTTCACAGCAAAACTTATCCATTTGCAAGTGGAATATTTCAGTTATAAGTTAAGTTAAACTGGTTAACAATAATTGCTTTTATTTTGCATTAACTGCACAATATTAAGTATTTTCGTAATAAAACATGCTAAAAAATTTGTCCAAAATCTGAATACGTGTTGCTCATAATGGTGAACTACATATCAGGAAAGCCATAGTCAGAATGAATTCTTCAAAGTTATCAAATATTGTTCAGAAAGAAATAAAAGTACATTTGAATATAGACAATGTCAAGCGATAAGGTGTCCTTTGTGATAAATTTGGACATTTTCTGCAATGAACCATTCTAACACTTACCCGCTTCACCAACGAAAAAATATCTTGAAAAATTAATTTGAAATTTTTATAAGATTGAACTACTTAAAAACTAAAAGCCGCATGACTGGTGCAAACGTACAGTCATGTTAACATTATTATATAGTTATTATTAGTCAGATCTCTTATTCTCAATGTGAGGTAAGATTTAAGAAGTTCTGTTTATTGAGCCAGTTATTTATGGAAAACCCAAACAAACCTTTACATGTATCTAATGCTCTTACAGTGGTTATTTGTAATTGTTGTACTTGTTTTAGAGTCAGAAGATAAAAACATAATAACATACACTGAACCAAAGTTCTAACTACACCGATCATATTTTTTTTATTTCTCAGAGAGGATTCGGGATATACACTGCAAACTTTTAATATAATAAGATACATCTTTTTTACTTCTATGAAAAAACTATAAAATTATCTTCACGTGTTTAGAAAACGCTGACATTTAATCAAGGTAGGGGTAAAACCAAAAGTCACAAAATTGTCGGTTACGGTAGTGGGTGTATTCTCCGTAAAAGAAAATTCATGTCTCATTGTGTAAATATGTTTTTTTTAGTAATGTTGAACAATTCTGTGCAATTCTGCAATAATGCGATTGTTAAGCTGTTACACAGAAGATTTTTCAGCAGTTATTTCCGGTTTCAGTATATCCTCTTTACAAAAGCTACGGTCAATTTTGTGACTTTTGGTTTTGCCCTCACCTCGATTAAATGTTCTTGGTTTAAGAGCGCACGGAGGGATTTCAATGGAAATTTCAGAAAAAGAAGTAAAAATGATGCATCTTATTATGTTTCAAATTTGAAGACTGTATTTAATTCCATGCGGAGAGAAATTAAAAATTTGATCGGTGTAGTTAGAACATTGGTTAAGTGCTTTCCTAACAGCTAATCAAATGGTGTATTAGTGGGAAAACCGCCAAAGCTGCCTTGAGGTACATGTTCAAAACACTTTACCCCCAACTCACATTAAAAAATACAATAAAAAACACAAATTACAGAAAATTACACTGCCTGCGCAGTAAGAGTAATAATTGTTTCTTTTTCAGATGGAAGGAGACACTGCAGATAACTTTGACAAATCCCATCCAATCATAGGAATTATTATAATGGGTCTTGTTGTTATTAATGTAAGTGTAAAATCAGATTTAACTGTATTGGTATTTATCATAATATACCCATGAATGATTTTAGCGCAGTACAGAGTGTATTTGCAAGATTGATACAACAAGTCATATTAATAAATCCGTATCCCACAGTGTGGTTTTCTATGCGGTATCATAAGTACGCCACACTGCGTTGTTTATTGTGATCGTTTTTTCTGGCACATAACGAACTCCAAAAATAGGAAATTTCCGTAGCTGTTCAACAACCGTTACGATATTCTTACGCCATTCATACATTTACTATTGCGTTACTATTGCTTTTACTGCTATTATGAAAACCAAGTTGTTGACTGATATTTGGTTGTTTAGTGTATTTAAGTTTGTTTTGAGCAGGAAGGGTACGTATATAATAAAAGGAACATAAACAGTAGCAGTCTGTAGGTTTGAATGGTCGTGGCGGTTTCTATACGCAACTTGAATGGATACGAACCTACAGACTGCATTCTGCTATAATACTTCATTTTTATGTACAGTGTCAAGGGGAAGTCTCCCGGGCTTGTTCTCAACTGGGCTGAAGGTTATAAAACTGAGTTTGGAAACCAGTCTCAAATCTCAAGCATCTGATTGGCTGAAATGGCGACTGGTCGCCATTTCAGCCAATCAGATGCTTGAGATTTGAGACTGGTTTCCATGCTCAGTTTTATAACCTTGGGCACTGATAACCTAAAAAAGTGAAATATGCATATCGCGAATTGCCACAATCAGAAGACACAGCCTCCCCACACAGCTAAGAAGAGAAAGAGAGAGCATGGTTAATATAATGATAAATTTCAAAACAGACACCACAAACAATTAACAAAATTAGATTACGAGGGCTTACAATGTACCGCCTTGGAACAGTCAGCATCAAAGCAGTTTGCCACTGGGATTTAAACCAAGTTCTAGGGTGCACCAACAACACACTTTCCCCAACAGGTTCTCATATGAACAAACAGTCAAGTATTAGTTTCAGGTGCCTGACAGCCACCAATCCTGTACATTCACAAAATTCCATTGGACTATCCACTTCGATATCCCACACAGTAATATACATGTTCAAGATATTGTTATTCAGTTTTATATTTTAATATACTTTGTTGCAAAGTTTTTTCTTTAAACATTAAATTCACTACGTGTAAATAGGATGGTTTAGCTTTTTCTTATAAAATTCAATTAAGCCGTTTAACCAACACAGTAAGGAAACTTTTGACAACTATTAAACACTAAGCTGAACGATTTTAATTTTAATGTAAATATCAATATAAAATAAATACAATTGATTGATTTTGAATTGTTTGATCAATACGTCTAGGAAGGACAGAGATCGATGATGTACTTTAAAATTATATTGCTATCGTACCATATTTCAAATGCGAATATTATTAAAGATGAACGCTTGCAATGGTGAACTTGCAATCGGTTAAAGAAAAATGAAATATGCATATCAGGAATGGCCACATCCAGCATACACAGCCTCCCCACACATTCAAAAAGTAGAGAGGAACAGAGAGCATGGTATTACAATAATCAGTTTCAAAATGGACGCCACAAACAAATAACAAAAGTGAGAACCAGAGGGGTTACCGCCATGGAACGGTCAGTGGCAAAACAAATTGCCACTGGGGGTTTAAACCAGGTTCTAGGGTGCACCAACCTCACACTTGCCCCAACAGGTCCTCGTATCACAAAACAAGTACAAATTGTCTTGGTGAAATAACTCCAACCCACCCATCGGCTCAACAATGTTGCATGCAAAAGCGCACAAACATATAAAACATAAGAAGCCAAAAGCATTGCAAAGCCAAAGGGCGGGTACTCAATGATCTTACCGAGACCAGAGCACCTGGAGTAAAATCAGCAAGAACACGATGACAGGGATAAAAGAAACAAATCGAGCTTCTAGGTTCTTTTAGGAAAAGTTTTTCCCATAAACCTTCATAAACTCTTAAATCCCTGCCACTGTCGTGCAACCAAAGAGGTAAGCAACTGTAGATAGGTTAATCAACAGGCCTGCAGAGCGCTGTAAAATATCATGTTTGTAACCTTTTTTTAAAATTTACAGATGGTTTTTACGAATAACCGGGAGAAATTAACATTGCCTTTTATCTTCTTAAGTTTATAAATTAAATCTTCATAAAAAAAACTGGCTGTGAAATACCTTGTTGTAATAGTGATTTTAAACTGCACCTGTATTTATGAATTAGATCTGGATATCGGCGATACAACTTGCAAAAGGGTTTCCTTAATTTGTGATACCGATAACCTTTTTTTAAAAGTTTTTCTGTAATGCAAAGATTACGTTCATTGAAATCATTCACATCGTTGCAAGGTCTTGAAAAGCGATCAAGCTGTGAGATATAAACCCCGTAAGATGTTGCATGAGGAGCATCGCCGTCTAAAAACGGAAAATTTACTATATTAAAATTAAAATCATCTCTTTTATCATATATTTTAGTAGCGGCGACGTAACCATTTTCAATGGACAGATTTAAATCAAGGAAGTTTGCTGGCTTTTCTGAAGTGTTCGCTTTATTAAGCTATAGTTCTTAAGGATAAATCTTATTAACCAGTGATGGAAAATGGTTATTATCTATATTTAATAAATCATCAAGGTACCTCGAAGTGTTGTTAAAAGCTGTAATAATATCATCTTGATGTTCGGTAGAAAGAGATAACATAAAGTCTCTTTCATAACTGTAAAAAACAGATCAGCAACAAGGGGTGCACAATTAGTACCCATTGGAATGCCTATTACTTGTTTATAAATAGAGGTACCAAATCTCAAATTAATATTATCCAATAAAAATGTGAGCACCTGGATAAGGTCTTGACAGGTCCATGAAGTATAATTACAATAAGAACCATCTGTAAAGAATGCCCTATGTTCATTACAAGCGATAAATGTTTTATTTTCTCTAGCAAAAGTTTTTTCAATGAGACTGGTTAGCTTGTCTCTAATTAAATTATGAGGGAGAGAAGTATACAAAGTAGAAAAATCATATGTAGACAACAGAACGCCTGAAAATTGCTAATTTGGTTTAAGTTTCTTCAAAACGTCATTTGATTTTTTTATATAAAGGGAATTTTCAATAAGTTTACAGTTATAATGTAATTTGTCTAAAACAATAACCTCTTAATGATGATTCAATATTTTTGTTTACCAAAAGTCCAACGCAACCCTATTATATTGAGTGAGGGAATTCTCATATAACTACTGTTACAGTATATAATCATTTCTTCTATTTTCAGCCAATAATGGCTCTGTTCCGACCACACCCAGGGACACCACAGAGACCGATATTTAATGTCGCCCATACTGTTGTGGGAATGTTAGCACATGTTTTAGGAAGTATGTACATTCCAATTTTTAATAAAAATATTGTAAAAGGTACTTACTTTAATAATACGAATTCATTTCAATCTTTAAAATTTATATAATGTACCATGGAAACGTGTTCAAAATATATTATCCATTGTTTGTAATCGGTAATTAATTAGGTAAATAATTAATTAAATAATTGTCCTTTATTCTGTAATAGTAGGCATCCGTTTTTAGTTTTGTTTAAAGTTGCTACAGTCAAATTAAAAATGAAAAGGTAATTAAAACCTATACAGTACATGTTGTTAGTGAGTTGTTGAAATGGCTGTTACGTTAAAGCAGTGTTGGAGTTGTTGTTACTCTAATGTTATCTTAGCCCAAGATCATAAAAGTATACAGGAGACCAGTCGCCATTTCAGCCAATCTGATGCTTGAGATTTGAGACTGGTCTCAAAACTTAGTTTATGATCATGAAGCCAGATGGTTGCTGGTATAACTCAGTATTTGTTCCAGTATGATTATCAAACATGTTACTAAGTTAAAGATGCTAGTAGAAGCAACAAATAACTTAGCCCATAAAAAACTTGAATTTCGTTTAAAATCTATAAAATTTTGGTAGTTATCAGCTTGTCTGTAAAAAAAATAATTGATGCAAAGTATATTTCATTGAATCCTTAAGAATCTGCTGAAATATAACCTGGATATTTTAATTTCTAAGAAAGTATTATCAACAGATGAGAAATAGCAATCTTACAAAAAGAGTTGAGCCTGATAATACATCTTCCTGACTTTGTGAATCACAATGCTTATGGCGATATAAGTTGAATAAAATAATAGAAGCACTTACTGTAGAGTCAAGATTTTGCTCTCTTTTTGTAGTTGTCAATCTGTTTTCTGGCACTAGACTATCAGCTGCCCAAACGCCGTCTTATGTCTGGATCCTGTTATATATTTTCGTTGCATGGATGCTACTTCTCGAGGTTATCTCTCAGTTATACGACAAAAATAAAAAAGGTAAGTAGTTAACGATAATTCAATACAGCTCGTATTTCAAAATTGTGTTTTACACACTTTTGTAACTGTGTATCAATTATTGAATGATATTAACTGCCATTTATTATCAGCAGACTTTTGCTGGCCTGTGAAGACCTGATCAGGATGATTTTGTACAAACTGCTTCTGCACTTTGTGCGATTTGAAGATTTGTACGATTTGACGATAGGGGGCTGCGATTGACAAGTGACACGCTGGCTCTGTATTTACACCACGTACTCGCATGACATTTGTTGTTTTAGGTGAAACACGACAAAAGACGTTTTAAAACCAAAGACACTAGACTCTAAATGGACACACATTTTCATACATATTTTAATATGAAATTAACAAACAAATAAAGTAATCAAATGGAAGTTCAGCTATCCGAATGCTGAACTTCCAACCGAATACTTAATAAAATGATCGTTATAATAAAACGAAAATAATAAATAAAGAGAAGTTGTTTCTAACTGAAGTATTTAGAAAAGAAAGTGAAATATACATATCAGGAATTGCCACATTCAGAAGACACAGTCCCCATACATAGTCAAGAAGAAGAGAAAGAGAGAGCATGGTTAATAAAATAATCAATTTCAAAACAGACACCACAAACAATTAACGAAAATGAGAATCCGAGGGGTAACCGCCTTCGAACGGTCAGTAGCAAAATAATTTGCCGCTGGGGACAACCAGGTTCTAGGGTAAAGATGACTTTATTAAGAAAAAAATGTATTTCCGCACGAAGTGAAAGTTAAACCACCTTACTTAACTGAGCTGAAGATTATACAACTTTGATAAGAAGCCAGTCTCAAATCTCGAGCATCTGATTGGCTGAAATGGAGACCAGAGATTTAACTGGTTTCTGATCAAAGTTTTATAACCTATGGGCCTGGTAGCTGTACAAGACACTAGTATATTTAAAAACACACACTTTTGTTTTATAGAAACCAAAGCAAACGCATATGAAATGAAAAACGATGTAACAGAAGAATATCAAGAAACTGCTTACCAGGTTTGCTATTAGTCTTTTTCATTCATTTCTTAATTCTTTTTTAACAAGCATGTGATACTAGTTTTAATTTACCGTAATTTAGTAAAAGGTCAAAATTGTAATTACTAGTCAGAAATTGCCCATACCTGAAACAATCAAATCAGAAATAGTCACACCTAGAATAACCAGCCTCCCAAAACAACAGAAAGTATAAAATGATAGTGCCTCTAGCTGGGAGCGAACCCACGCCGTCAGCCTAGCCCTGCAATTCCGGCGACGCAAACAACTGAGCTAGCCGGGACAACCCCAAAAATAGGTTGATCGGAAAGCCCATATATAGGTAACCATCACTGCAAGACATCGGTAACGGGTTATTTTACTGATAACAGTACTGACTATATGTACGAGGAAACTTTTGACGGCCGCCACACTGCAAGCGAGCGAACCCGCACCGTTACGGAGACAGCGCCTAGCCCTGCAATTCCGGCGATGCAACCAAATAAAGATCAGTTTCAAAAATGTCACAACAAACAGTTAACGAAATAGTCATTTTATTAATTCTGTAATGATATCCACAAAGATAAGATCTTTTTAATGTTTTATTTATTAACATCTAACTTTTAACAAGTAGTACGATGCAATATGCAAAGGGTAGTTTCCACAGAGCAGTTGCTGGCGTTAAGCAGAGTTCTAAAAGGCTGTTTGGCTGTTTTGGGGAGACACCCCATGGTCCGGAAAATGTCGTCACCTCAGAGCAAAAACGGTATAAGTATCATTGAAATATTAAGGAGTTATAGCGTTATTGCTGACGAAGTATGCTTTTAAAGTTAACGTTTGACTTGTTAAAAGATAATACACACTCAAATAATGCAAACTGTACTTGGTATATTGACTTATTTATATAACTTATTTATTGTTTTCAGAGTGTTTCCCGGTTCAAGCTGGTTATTCTTGGATTACATGTCGTAGTATTGACTGGTCTGGTTATAGCCGTATGTGTGATTATAGGAATCAACTAAGACATTGGATTTACACTGCAACTATAACTTTTTGTGTGGACTTCAGGGCCTAAGATCTTAAAATTGAGATTGGAGACCAGACTCAAATCTCAAGAATCTGATTGGCTGAAACGGCGACCAGTTGCCGGCATTGCCACATCAGAAATCATCAGCCAAGAAGAAAAGAGAGAGAGCATGGTTTATTAAATGATCAGCTTCAAAACAGACACCACAAACAATAAACAAAAATGAGAACCCGAGGGGTTACCGCCTTGGAACGATCAGTGGCAAATGAAATTGTCACTGGGGGTATAAACCAGGTTCTAGGGTGCACCAACCTTACACTTTCCCCCAACAGGATCTCATATCAACACACAAGTACAATAACTCCAACCCACCCATCAGCTCAACAAGGTTGCATACACAAGCGCACAAACATTAAACACATAAGAAGCTAATAACATTGCAAAGCCACATTGGCGGGTACTAAATCATCTTACCGAGACAAGAGCTCCTGGAGTCAAATCATCAAGAATAAGTGTTTCAGAGACAAGTTTGTCTGTTTTCAAAGAGCGCAATATTATATGCAAATAAAAAGAATGAAATTATCTTCCTGCTAATTAAAATTGTCTACATAAAGCTTATAAGCTGCATATTGTTGATTTGTTGAATCTGTTTTGAGTATCTACATTCTGGCAGATACCATACATTTTTGTTTTGAAAACTGTTTCTAATTATTTTTCTTACTGGCAGTTTATTTTGTGCATATGACAGGCACCAACCATCAAACTTGACTTCTTTTAGTTTTTAGAATTTTTTTCCCTTTTCATCCAGTGTTGCACTGAATCTAACAGCATAGTTTTGTGTATTGTATATGATTTTTGGGGGTTTGATATTATTAATAATATGAACTAAAGCACTGCCTCTTGTCGAGCTCTAGCTGTAATAATATCGCATAATGTTTTATTTTGTCATGTATTTGGCCAAAATATTAAAAAATATATTGTGTCTAACAATTGTTAGTCTATTCATGCATGATATAATTATGTGATTTTTGGAAAGAATTTAAGTCTGCATCAACTTTCTCTGAATTCAGCTGCACAACTTGCAATCTAACTTTTACTTAACATTTGTGTTTTTAATGTGTAAAACATAATGGCTTCTTGCTAAAATTTTACAACCCAAATGTTTTCCATTACCTCGATTAACGCAATATTGAATATTGATAAATTCTTTATTGATACATGTAATTTCTAATAATTATGTCACATTGTGCGTGATTTGTTATTGACTGAAATATAAAGTTTATTTTTTAGAATTTTTCCTTGTTTAAACTTGAATTAGTAACTTGTAATTGCACAAATTTGTGCCATGCTATTCAAAAATATATATTTGCATGTATATGCATTAAGTTATAATCTAGACCTAAAAAGTACTGTTTTTATATACATCACATTAACACCACATTCAGACTTCAATATATAGTGTAATACATCATCTAGATTTTGGGGCATATTTGTGCAGTCACTTGAAAATATCTGCAGGAATGACAATGCCTTAGGAATTTTCAGTTATTAACAACAGTGATATTGAAGCTATAGATGCGATGTGAAAAATATTGTGACAATATGGTACCTAATTGAGCCAAGTTATTTGAATGTGCATGATAGAGTTACTCATTTAAGTTGAAAAATAGTTCAGCTATTGTGCCAAAATAGATGAAATAATCTCAATCAATTAAAAATAAACATGTACAATGTCATGTAGTCTGATTATCCATATGTAACACTCCTTTACAGGTCTTAGTAAGTGATTTGAAACAAAATGCTTCTTTATATCTATTTTCTTTACCAAATGAATTGCTGTTGCCAATCAAATCATGCATTAAAAATGTTTTTGGTCCATTTTTTAAAATGTATAACAATGTTAAGAGAACTGACGATTATTGTAAAAATGTAAACCTGGGAACACATCAATTGGAAATAAAAATGCCATTATTCATAACCACCTTTGGATCTCTGTCTGGTAAGTACTTTATACATGTAATATATATACTGGAAAATGTGAATTTCAAGTTCTGAGGCTCATTTCAGTTGGTATTTTCTTGATTTTGTATTTTTTTATTGCAAAAAAGTAGGCATCACTACTGTAAAATAGGTAAATTTCTCTGAAAAAAAAAAGTTTTCTGTTTTAAAGTCCAGCTTAAGCAGATCCAAGTACCGGTATTTTCAGATTTTCACATGTATTTAATAAGGCCAAAAACCCACTGACATAGCAAAAAATGTTTTTCTTCCTCTTCACAGCAATCTACATTTTTGTTTCAACAATTTAAATGATTATAAAAGCTTTGATTTTTTTATTTTCTAAAACACAACTTTTTGATGCTGAGCAAATGTAGTGACACCATGCATATTTAACAAAATTTGCAAAAAAAACCTACAACAAAACAAAACAGACACCTTGTAAATAGTGTATTTGATTATACATGTACCTCACATACAAATTTTGATTATGAAATCATGTTGAAATGTGCACATGACAGAAAATAATGGTAATAATATAACACTTTTAATTCCCAAAATGAGCACTAACTTAATATTTGATACACATGTAGTCTGCTTTCTGGTCAAACATTTTGGTCCCAACTGATAACTGATAATATTATCAATTTATGTGGAGATTAACCCAAAAATACCTTCATGTACACACCTTTATGGCATGAAGAACTGTGTTGATTCAGATCAGCCAGCACATCCATGGTGACTGATCAGGATCTGCAATGTTCACATGTTTAAATCATTAGGTTATTTCTGACTAAAAAGTGAACAGTGCAGATCCTGATCAGATTGCACAGATGTGCCAGCTGATCTGGATCTACACTGGTCTCATATGGGTAAACAGGCATGTCTGTGGAGTAAAAGGGTAAATTTCTCTTTTATTTAAAATCTCATATTACTGTGTATTAAAATTTCAGTGGTTTTAATCAGTAGTTACTTTAAGCAAATTATTGTCTATAAAATTTATAAAACCTGAAAGTTCATACATTTAGGACACCTGTCATGTTTTTGGCCAAATATATATAAAAAGTGTGTCTAACATTTGTTTGCTTACTCATGCATGATATAATAATGTGATTTTTGAGGTATCATGTCAAATAGGCCACAAGTCATTTCAGGTAGTACTTGTAAGTCAAGTGTATATTACAATCACTGTAAAGAGTTAGTTTTGTTTTTAGATTTACATAAGCTTTTAAAAAATAGTATCATTGTTAAATTGATATCTAAAATACTGTGCTTGTCATCCTGAAACTCAAGAACAAATAAAAACATCATCTGATTGTCATGTTTGCTTTAAAATTATCTAATTGTCATTTTTGCTTTAAAATTTGGACTGTGATAAAAATTGGACTGTCATCAAAAAGTAAATTAATTTGTTTTATAGTCATACTCTGTTCCCTACACCTACCCAAGATGTTGATTCTATCATTTTTGTCAGGGTGTCACATTGTTATATAAGATCGCAATTTACAACACTTCTAGTAACAGTCAGAGGTGCTAATGCAAAATCAAAGGTGTCATATTAAATAAACAAATAAATTTATTTCTAAACCAATTTCCATGTTGGACAATGCAAAATACACAGCTTATGTTGCAACTGCATCAATATAAGATTCTGTGCTAGTGTTAAGCAAGAATTAGTGACTTATGTAGACTAAGGTCATAGATCAAAAGAGCGTATTGTCACATAAATGATGTAAATTGTAGTTCTGATAGAACTTATTTTTTTCATACAAAACATTTTTATATTTATCTATGTTAATGTTTTTTGTTAAATTTCTATCACAAAAAAGAAATAATTATAATGTTCTTTTCTTTTGTTGCAACATTTTGTCAATTGTTTTCCCTGCTGTTTAGCCATGATAGTCTTGGACAAAAATCTGGAAAAAGTACATGTATGTTGTTTTGTACAAAATGTCCAATCAATGAAGCAACTTGTTGAAAAATATTTTATAAAACATCATAAACTGACATAGAACATATTAACAGAATGATAATAAAATCTTTATGAATAAAATAAAAATGTGGCCTATTTTTGTGGCCTATTTGAGCTTTTCAAAATAAAGTGTGGCCCATTTGACTTGTTTGTGGCCTATTGACTGTAATCCATATACCAAATCCATGGTATTTGATTGTAAATTTTGGTGTGGATAGACTGATAACGATCCCAATCTATCAACTAAAACAATAAACATAAACATTATGTTTATGCAGTGTAGACCCAGAGTAGACCCTCATTTTTTTTTGGGGGGGGGTAGGGCGGGGGCGGCCAGTTTCTTCAATGTTTTTAGAAAACAGGATCAGTCTTCAACGACTCTGTGGTGTAGATTTGCTCTTGTGTCATGTGTTTTATAAAAATTATAAAAGAAATCTCATAGGCCTACCTCGTCACGGTTCAGTTTTTAGCTATTTCACAAACAATATCTTCGACTACCATGGGCTCACATGTCTGAATGACGAACATGACCAATGACAAAAAACTCTTATACAAAACTGAATTGTGGCGCTGGTCTACGCTAAGCTCTGTGTGTCTCACTCTGTGAGTGACTGAGCAATCATTGCGAGGCCCATTTCACAATTCAACTTCACATAAAAGTTGGTTCTCACCAGCCTTTCATCTTGTTTTCAAGAAAAACTCCATGCATCTGATTTTTCCGTCACTGGGCCTTATGCTCCATTGAATTTAAAGGCCTTATAATCCACTGACAAGCTACCATTCAGTAGTTTTCATCTTGATTTCCTAAGTCTAAAAATGGCCGATAGCTGGTATTGCTATTGGTTACAACGAACGACAACCTACTCTCTAAACTAACGATTTATTTGTTTTGCTTTCCAAAATGCTAGTCCGATAATAATGCTTACGAATAATAGATTTTAATTTTTAAAGATATTTTGCAATTAGCGTTTTATAAAATAAGGCCAACAAACAAAATTTGTCAAAACAATACTTTGCCGTAAGTTTTTACCGGTCAGTTTTTTTCCCGTGTTTACATTGCCTTATGCTTTGCACAGCCGGTAACCAGAGCAAACTTCCGTGACAACGAAAAAAACTCGTTAGTGAATGGGCATTCCTGCGACCTTAAGACGAGCTTAACGCTCGGGTCGCTTCGCGACCCGAGCTAGAGCTCGATATCAAAATGAACTACTAAACAACATGTGACTGTTTGTAAACTTGGTCAGTAGTTCAAATAATAATATAACAATAGGTGCTACCTATAACGGGGAAAGCTTGTTTTAATACCTAAAATAAATATAACTTACATGTGTTGCAATGTACAGAATTAATGCATTTTATTACTAATCAACAATACGACCCATGCAATGCAGCCCAGGATTTTCTGATGTTTAGGTCAATGACAGTTGACGACATGACCCATAGAGATTCTGTCAGATATGATTTTAAAACAAGAAATACTTTATGGCCCATCAAACCAATATTTTGTGTTGTTGTTTTTTTTCCAAAAGCTACCAACAAGTATGACCTTGAGGATACTTGCAAATTTATAGAACCAATGCATCGAGGATACTTGCAAATTTATAGAGCCAATTCAGGCTGTACTTTCACACCTATTTCACGAATATATAGAACAACGAACGGTGGTCTGCATGTCATCTTTGATGTTTTTGAAAGAAATGTCATTGTCGTTTTTAATTAATAACAAAACTGTAATTAAAACAGCAAGGTTTTTTTACCTATATTTATTTCAAAATTTATCAAAAAACATCTGGAAAACTTCACTGTGCTCATGCTTTAATTAAGCATGTACAAACTGTAGTTTATGATGTTTTTTGTGAACATTAGGTCATTTTGCTGAAAGATGCACAGTCTCATATTTTTTTATAATGTGTGTTGTATTGTCTTAACACTAGGCAGTATTGTCAGCCATTCTGAATGGAAACTTTCGTAAATGCGGGTCTAAAGTCTGCCAATCTAGGCTGTTGTCTGGGGCATATCAACAATTAGACATATTGTCCATAAAGCACTGTACCTAGGGTTTCACATTGTAGGTTTTGGAGAATAAAACATGTTAAGTGCAAAAGTAATGAGGTTTGAAAAAAAACTGCCATCTCCAGGGACATGCAAAGATTTGTAATGAGTGCCTGCTATATCAACATTGCTGAAACTGCCTCAAATTAATCCAGGTTTAAAAACATTACCTGATAAGCTACAATTTGTTTTGTTTTGTTTTGTTATTTTGTTTGAGATTTGTTTACATGATTGTGTTGTGTTTGTAAGTGATTGTCTCTAGGTTAATAGTTTAAGAATATATTTTGTTGCACATTGGAATGTATTAACACATTCTAGAGTGTTTGTATTTAATTCTGTTGATCACATGTTTTCATTATATTTGTGTGTGTGTGTGTGTGTGTGTGTGTGTGTGTGTGTGTGTGTGTGTTTGCATATACTGGAATAGTTTTTGTGTAATTATGGTCAGTTTCATTACATTTTTTGTTGACTTGTTGTAGAAACAGTTCCACATTTACTGCTTCCTGTACAATGATGATGAATTTTATTAACAATCTTTGAATGTAAATGGTCAGTTATGTGGTCAAATGAACCAATGTTATCTGTGTTTTTCTCTGTTTTTGAATGTTTATTATTTGAACCTTACTAAATTTTTGGTTCAGACTATCACTGTGTTCATTTAGCAAAGAACATGATACTTTGAAATGTTTAAACATATGAAGTGTTTCAATAATATTTTGACAGTAAAAGGTATCCTTAAAACTTTAAATGCATACTTTTGAAAACAGCCTGTTTCTTGTTGTATATTTAATATTGAAAAATGAAAAAAAAGTCATGTGTTACATTTTGAGGCTTAAAATGTCCCTTATAACATTCAATTGTAAATAAGGAATCATTTTATTTATATTTTGTTGGAAACAGGATATTAACATTTTATTTTATTAAAAAATATCTAATAACAAATTATGATGACTAGAGTAACGCTTTTGAGAATTCTCTATTAAGTACGAATTATTTTTTTATTGCTAATACAGCGCTTGGTTCTATCTTCCAACAGTCTACCGCGATAGTGCGGATACAGCTTTTCAGATTAATCAGTGATCTCCCCTATATTTTGACTGGTTATTGGTTTTCTGTTTTAAATCGGACGGTGAATTTGAGAGAATGAGAAACCAGTCTGGAAACAACAAAAATGGCGCGGCCCACACGAGTCAGATCTAAAAAATCTTGATGGACTATAGAGTAAGAAGTCAGAAATCTATTGAATTTTTGACAGATTTTGTTTGATTTTGTTATTTAAAACATGTACGCATTGTCTATAGGCGGGAAAAGCCCGAAGGCGACCCGCTTCGCGGGTCGCCTTCGGTTGCTTTCCCCGTATAAAAGCTTATGGACACAGTAAACCTATTTTTATTCTCAGCTCTCTCTCTCTCTCTCTCTCTCTCTCTCTCCCTTCCTCTCTTCTTTTTCGCTGCGTGGGGAGGCTGTGTTTTGTGAGTGTGGCAATTTCTGATATGCATATATTACTTATTTCATAATGGATGACAAGACGCGGGCTCTTGATAATTTATACAAATTTCGTTGGCAATACAAACCATGAAAACAATTTAGAGCATCTAAATGATCTTTCATTTCTGTATGTTCTTGAAATGATATTGCCTCTACTGGTGGGAGAAAACGTACCGTACGGCGACAGCGCATGGCCATGCAATTCAGACTATGCTACCGACTGAGCTAGCCGGTACAACTCCCAAAAACGGTTGATCGAATAAGCCCTATAAACTTAATCATTACTGCATGGCATCGGTAGGGTTTATTTACTGATAACAAAACTGACTTTATGAACGGGGAGACTTTACGACCGCGACTCTGCATATATAGTGCTACTGTGAATTTCAAATGATATTGCCAGTACTGGGGAGCGAACCCGTACCGTATAGCGCCTAGCCATGCTATTACTATCTTGCTATCAACTGAGCTAGCATTAGCAGAACTGAAGCTTTATCATAATGTTCCTGTTGATTGAATTAGGAATCCGTTTGAAAAGAAACACTTTGCTAAGTGAATAAGCAATTTATATTTCTGAAAATGACATGTTTACCAAAAACAGTTAATATATAATAAACATTATAATTGTAGTCACAAAAGTCACATTGAAGTTTATTAAAATACCGTTTCATATTCTGAAAAATGTATTATAGTGCACGTTCTTCTGTTTAACGATTCAGCCACATGCGGGCCTTACTTTCCACTTGCTGCCAAGTATCATAAGGTGTAATTTTTACATGTCGCAAGGGTCTAAGCAAATGCCCTAGTTCAGCATTTTTGTGTTGTGATTATTTTGGTAACTTAGCCATTTGTCATTCATCATTCATCATTGAGCCAATGGTGCTTATTTGATGCCTGCTGGTAGGTGCTATGATGTTAATGTCCTTGAAAACGTAAAACAAGATATTAAGAAACTAACTGAAATCATACACCATACGCCATCATGCAAGTACATTAACATCATAGCACCTCTGCTGGGTAAGAAAGAATCATACACAAACGTGTATGGTGTATGATTTCAGTTGCTTAATATCTTGTTTTACGTTTTCGATAGATGCTATGTTTGTGTATGATTCTTTCTTACCCAGCAGCTTGTAGATGATTATAATCACAACTTTCCTATACTTACACTTGTCATATTATTTCTCTTTCATGGTAACAATTCAAACAGAAAGTTATCCTTACCGTATTTATAGGTACAGTGAAAAATGCCGTAGCAGCCACCTGCTACATTCAACAGCCAGTTTCAATATGCCATAAACTGACATTTTGTTCTAATTTTCCCCTGTCAAAAAAAACCACCTGTGTCAAGGAGCCGCTTTTTATTCCCTTGTTTGGCTTCTTAAGACAGGTATGACTGAATATAATTAGACTTAATAGAACATATTTATCAAACTTGCTTTTTAATTAACTTAAACAGCTTCTATTTCGAAAGTAGCGACTTATCTCGTTTTAATCATGTAATTGAATTGGTTATATTGCCACAATGTATTTCCCCATTCACCTTCATATCTCCCAAAGGAATAACAAACACTTAAATACAATTCAGTATCGTATTGTAATTTGTATTAAGCACCTGGGCAACCGACTGTTAACGGTGTCTGTAATTACTGCTAAATATGTATAACATATACCATTTATCTCTAAACTCTACATTATTTAAGTTTATACAGTACTATTGTATCTTCAATTATCGAATACAAACTTCAAGCATAGAACTCAAATATATAAAACATACGAAAATTTAACAAAAATAGATGTTACTGTGTCGGCTGCCCAGAGCTGAATGAAAACCTGTTATTAATCTTACACGAGAAAATCGTGAAACACAACGCCACCTTTAGGAGATACCTGTGGCCAGGGGAAATTAATTTTCTGTTTATGCATTTCATTTAAGCACGGAAAATTACATTACTATTGATAAATGATTTTTAATAAGCGTTGTTGTTATGTTGTCACTTTTTCTCCATGCACTGTGTTTTGCCTCTTCAACAAACAGAAAATGATAAAAATACTGGGGAAACTATTTGTTTGTTAGTTTGTTTTTCAATGGAATACAGCTTTTCAGATAGATGTTTTCCAATTTCTATTTTAAGATTGACAGAAGGTCAGTTGTTGTCGATTAAACAACACACTTGCATGATTCTTAAGATTATTTATCGCTTACACATGTTACAAACATTTGAACTGTTCATTTACCCGCGTCAGTTTAATGTTAAATCGGGGTCACACGGCATGGGAAATACTTAACTAATGAAGAAGCGCAATCATACAAAGCTTGAACTATTAATGTCTCTATTTCTCAGACATATTTCACATAATTCCTAATATTCATCTTCTTAAACAAAATCTTGCTCGGGGAAGATGTCAAAAACTACTAAACTGAATTAATTAAATCAAACTAAGCACCAATATATTTTATTCATTTTTCTAAGGTAACACTAAAGTTGCAAATGGCGAAAACTGGCTAAAATTTCAAAAATGAACTTTGAGGGGAAAAATTGATTACCACCTTGATTTTAGTGAAGAAATGTATCTTTCTAAGAATGTACTAATGTTAGCAATCTCAGTTAAGTCTAATTAATGTTCTAATTACCAAGCACTTACTAAAACAAAAGAAAAACCATTTGCATGAGAACTCTCAAATTCATGGACAATATACCAAAACATGAAATAAGTATATGCTGGTCTACAACAATAAGTGCCAACTTGTCAAAATAATATTTTGGTTTTCAAAAAATTCAGGAAAAACGTACTTCCGAGTCTACTTTCGGTTTGGCAGTCATAACATGAATTAGACTTAACTGAGCTTGCAAACATTAGTATATCCTTAGATCAAAACATTTCTTCACTAAAATCTACACTGTAAAAAATCCCCGTTAAATATACGGTATTTCGGTAACGGGACGTAACCGTTTCGACTAAATGTTGTACAAATACAGTGCGGCACCGTTTTTTTATTCGGAGCCATTTGGTTAACATCCTGTCGAGCACATTGGCGCATTTTGCAAAAATAAAAACGGTTTCTTTGGAAAATTTAAAGGTTTTAAGCTGTTTGTGCACAGATTAAGTTGTGGTATTGTAAGCTTAATTGTTTTTTAAATTATATACTCCCTTAGCCAGTCAATGCTATAGGCTAAGGTCGTATTATAACGATGTTTTGAAATTTACCCCACCCACCATCTTTCACCATTACTGACAGTCAGCCAGTAAAAAATACACTGTCCAGTTTTATTTAACGGGAAGACCGTAACTGTCAGCCCGTATAATTTACGGGACTGTCCTGGTAACCAGCTGCCAGGACTAAAATTTAACGGGAAATTTTTACAGTGTAGGTGAGTATTTTTGCCGAAATTCATGTTTGAAATTTTTGCCAGTTTTCGCAATTTGCAATGTTAGCGACCCCTTAAATACCCGCACTATCCAAGGAATTACTCATAAACTGTTGCAAAAAGGGAAACATGCACATCAGGAATACCAACATTCAGAAAACACAGCCTCCCCAGACAACTAAAACGAGTGGGGAAATGAGAGCATGTGTTTACAAATCGATCAGTTTCAAAAAAGGCAACAAACAATAAGCGATAACGAGAACCTGACAGATTACCTTAATGGAACGGTATTTGCCATTGGGGATTGCTCCAGGCTTTGAACATTCACATTTATAACGGTAACTCTATACACTGAACAAAATAACGCTTAGACAGAGTTTTATAGTAAATTATTAGTAATTTACACTTTTTCTTTTATTTCAACTTGTATTTTTTTCTGGAAAAGTTCTCCAAAAATACTTGATAAAATCAAGATCTAACTTCAATATTAGGACAGGGCTTATTGCGAACTCTTAAAAAATATACTGAAACCGACGGGTAAATCCCTTTTGCAATTTATGTGCAGTTCAAAGACTTTATGACCGCTTTTCGCTTTTCGGCGTCAAGACTTGTTACCTTATATTAACTCTGAGAGAAACATATGCCCGCATTGTGAATATTCTCAGAAAGTTCAAGGGAGATAGTTTATCTTTCTTGTGCAATACATCATATCACCTGCCAGCAGGCATGAAATGACATTCAGGTGTTGCTTGATGTTGAAAATACGAAATTGCAGTTTATAAATAAATGAATTTGTAAATCAATAGATTATTTTGCGGCTTATTCGGCCGCGTATCGCCATATGCAACGAGTGGTTTTAAATCCGGGCATCAATTCTTCTGTAAGGTGTAGTAATTTGGTTCCAACGCCAACAAGTTAAATAATAAAAACTTTGAGCTTTTGATAGTTTTTGACCTGGTAGAGAAAAGGAAAATCTTAGGTTTTTGGAATTGTATGAAAGATAAATAACTGAACTTTGGTAATGTGTATTTAATGAACACACGAGTCGCCAGTCTGTAAAAAGGTTCAATTTTGGCCTATGTTTAAATATATTATACACAGAATGTATTTTAAGTTGAATGTAAAACTGCAATCTCTGTTTACGTTGAGTTAAAGAGGTCGATAGCTCTCAAGATTCATGAAAGAACAACATCCTTCGGTTGCAGTAATGAGGCACATTAGTCCTTTAAAAGCCATATGAAAGAGGGATGGCGCAAGCACTGATCAATAAATATAGTCATCATTTATTATGATTTCTATGTGCAGATTATATATTCACGGTTTTATGTCTATAGAACAACAACTTTCAAAATTATAAGCTAAATCAGGTTTTAAGCGCAAGTTATTCAAAAGGGGCATAACTCCCTTGTCCGGTTGAATACTTTTGCAATTTGGATCCTTATTTAGCATGTCTAGTATATAATCCCGCGACTTATCACCATTGCTATTCTCGCGTACTATAATAAACAATCCCAACAAAGTTGCTTTTTTAACTGTATAACGGAAGCGAAAGTCTGTTGTTGTTGTTTTGTTGTTGTTTTTTTGTGATAATTATCATTTTGTAAATATACTATTATCGTAATCATGAATGGGAAAAAAACGACCTAAATATTGCATTGAATCAATGATATGAAGTATCCATGGAATGAAACCGTATAAATCCTGTTTGTGCATTCATATGCACATGTAACTCAATCTCCGCCACGATCTATTTGTACTTAATATATACATGTAGGACGCCTTATATGTACTTTTTTGGATTACATAACCTGTTAAAACAGGTCTTTTATGATAAACAGAAAATTGTGTAAGTTGTACATTTAAGGTTTTAGAACTGTAATATTTCCGCCAAACATCGACTTATGCCGTCACTAATTCGTTTTTTCCGAACGCCGATTCGTACGTTTCCGGTTGATGCTCTTTTTCGTAAAAGGAGTCTACTCTTTAGGTGTTTTCCGCGATAATGACGTCATTAATAATTAAATCAAATAATAACAAAATGCGGATATAAAATTGATGTAAAGTAAACAAATATTTTCATAACAAATACTCAAAATAAGTCTAAGGACGAACAACACTCAGTAATGAATAGAGCTTATATGAAATTGACCACGTGTGGTCAATCCTCCGTGGCGTAGTGGTAACGCTCAGAACTCTTCATTTTGACGGACCCGGTTCAATCCTCGGGAGGAACCTTTTTTCACTTTTTCTTCTTTTTTTTTAAAAAAATTATTGTGAGGAAATTTTTGGAGAAAATAGTATAATCAATAGGTTTAAAATTCGGAAATAATTGTTATTATTCTTCATCTTCATTTAGTAGCCATGAAAACTGAAATATCGTAATGATTTTATTACAAAATACTGACTCTTTTATAATACAGCAACAGAATCACGATATGAAACTAAAATGATTTTGGAATCTGTAGAAACTTTCATTTAGGAAAATGTTGCTATTTTGTTGTTTCTATAATTGAACAGTAATTTTGTGATACTTGTCTTATAAAACTAATTTTATGCGTTTGCACAATGATTTTTTCCTTTAAAAGAATGCTTTGGTTGCTATGGCTACGGTTGCCAAAATTTATTTTTTGAGGTTAAATTTTAACCAGGATAGCTGATTGCTTGCGTATTTCTTGTTTTTCAAAAAAATTGAGGGTGTATAAAAAAAAACACCATTCGTAAACCAAGCCCTTTGGTTTTTGTGGTTTTTAACCGTTTGGTCTGGGCCATAGGTACCTATTTTGTAGGCCAATAAAATGAAAACGAAGACGGTGAGGTGCTCTTTTTTTAAAATGATTTGATTCTATACACATCGCAGAAAATTTAATGTATAACACAATTAGTTTACTGCATTAAACATGCACACAAATCACAGATAAAAACTTGCTTAATTTTTGCAGATCGGAAAAATGTGCATTTCCGAAGATGGGGTACACTTTAAAAAAGTCAATTTATAAAGTGTTAGAAATAAATTATAAACATAATGCTTGTTTTTTTCCTGTTCAGATATGATGTCCTTAAACAATGAGCCTTTATTTTACAAAATTTTACAAGGTTTCAAAGAAATAGAGATGAATTTAGCTTCTAGTATGTTTGATTTTACAGCCCATTTTCCGATACAGAGGGTCCCCTTCTAAAATACTAAATTTCTCGAGTTACGCACGGTAAATGTTTTTTACAACCCGTGTTTAGATGTCTAAATGGATGTACTTGGAAATGAAAACAGCAAAATCCCAATCTGCAAAAGTGCATATTACAGTTCTAAAACCTTAACAGTGTTTATTGTAAAATGTCATTTGCGTAAAAGATATTAATGCCCTTTACTGATAAGGAAAATGACATATTATTATAAAACATTTAGTAATTTGTAAGCAAAAACTACAAAGATTCAAAACACAATTGCGTACGGACTTAACGGTGATCGTTTAAAGAAGCTTGTCGGAGAGTTGACGCTTTCTAAAGATATAAGGGCAGTTTTGGAATAGTTAATCGGTATGTTAACCCTTAATCTACTATATATATTTATTTTGAAATTGGGCTTGTGAATTCACGGTTTATGACTGTGCAAGGCGGATCTGTCGAAATAAATTGAAAATTATTAGACCAAGATCAGAGTGTATGGATGTTCAGAGAGATTTAGCGATACACTCACTCTTTCTGATCTGGGTATATACCGGGTTATTCTGGCGCTTACTTAGGAACTTACAAGGGCTATTCGAAAAGAATTGCTTATTTTCGCATGACACGCTAAAAATTTAACTCATTAACGTCTGGCGTCCCATATTTAGGACACCTGGTAACTGTTCATTGTTATTATTATAAATTTGCTGTTATCTCTGTAATGTAGCTGAGCTATCAGTCCATTGTATCAGGTAAAACCAATAAGAAACGAAACTGAAACAAATTTTATGAAACAATAAGACCGATGTAGCGTGAAATCCGTCAGCCCCATGAGATCCTTCAGCGCGCATGCGCAAACGAATGTTGATATCCGGCGTGGGAAATGTCTTACAGATACCAGACACACATTTCATAGAATGAATATGGCTCGAAAATAGAGTGTACGTTTTCATGCTCAGTGAATACTGTTCATGGAAATAATATAATACTGGAAATATAAATATTAGCTAACTTTCCTTACACCTTTTTTCTGACCAATATGATGTGCCGAAGTTGGGACGCTAAGCACATATGTATACAAAATGTGATATTATAGTGTATATGTATTTGTATCAAATCGGAGTGTTTTATTCTTACATTTACATTTATGCTTACAGATTCACTCTAAATGAGTTGCTAAACTTTTTCTTAAAGATTACAGAGGATTTCAAGAAGCCAGTATAGTCAGTACATTATGTGCATGGGCGTATGGGAGTTGGGTGGAGCTAGGTGTTGATGTCACGGATCAACACATAACTCAAACAGAATTGGGATTCTAATTTAACAATTGGGTATGGCGCTGTTCGCATCTATTTTTGATACAGTGGTGCAAAAGTTTTGGATCCTGTACAGGTTATCCACTAAATATAAACTACAGCCCGCCTCGATCTGCTCGCGTTTAGATGGGAAATAGGTAACATATATGCATTGCGGTATCTTTATCAAGCAGTTCGGGGACGACTGGTAGGAAGGGTCTTGAACATTGTTCGGAGAATATTAAGAAAAACTGATAGATATAGATTTGTTTTCTATCATTGTTGTATAGTATCTATTAGATTTTTCTAAAATTGCAAAAAATAATAATGTGCTCATTAATGGGTTAAATAAAAGCTTTACTTCATACCTATAGAGATTCCCCGTGACTAGAATACATCATTGCAGTCTCTAAATCCATTTCTGAAAGGGGTCACTGTAGCTGATTTAGGTAAAGGGCTATGGTACTTGAAAACTGCAGAACCCAATGCCTGTCTTGACAGATAGTTTCGACCAGCAAGGTAATTTTTCAGTTTGAAAAGAGAAGAAAAAAACACTGGTAGCGAGATCTGGTCTGAAGGTTATAAAGCTGAGATTGGAAACCAGTCTCAAATCTCAAGCATCTGATTGGCTGAAATGGCGACTGAGATTTGAGACTGGTTTCCATGCTCAGCTTTATAACCTTGGGCACTGGAGAATATGAGGGATGAGCGAGAACAATTACTTTCTCTTGTTTTAAAAATTGGAAACTATTGCAGAGGTATGGGCCGGGGCGTTATCATGAAGAAGACGAACGTGTTTGAATCATGTGACCGGACGTCGTGTTTTGGTAGTGTTTTTTTTAGTTTCTTCAGCACGACGTCTCTGTAGTACTTCCCTGTTATGCTTTGAGCCCTTTTTAACTGGGACTTGAATTGCAAAGCATTTAGTTTAAAAAATGCGTGCATAACCTTCTTGGCAGTTTCTAGTTGCCGATATTTTATTACTTTTTTTTCGTACAGGCTAAAAAAGTGAATCCTGGTTTCATCTCCAGTTACTACATTAGCTAATTTGGATTGGTCATATTGTTGAAACATGAAGAAGTTTTTTGACCCGTTGCTTTTTTGATCATCTGTTAACAAATGAGGTACCCACCATGAACTTATCTTTCTAACATGTTTTCCTCAGAATAACTTGTACACTTGATAGTGATATACCTACCATTTGTGCTATCACGCACCGTAAACCTAGCATCTTTCTCAATGATTTCTTTTATTTTAGCGACGTTTTCTTTGGCGGTCGCACGCTATGGTCTGCCTGATTCTGGTGCATTTACAACAGACTGTAGGCCGGATTCACATTTATTTTTCAACCTACGAAGAGTGACATATGACAGCGAAGTCATACCATAAACAATCTTAATTTCGCTAAAATATCTTTCAATGAACAACCAAGTAACGCACGAAATTTCATTTAAGCCGGTATTTTTGCTTTCTAATCTACGCTTTTGCCAACCATTTCATATACAGTAGTCAATGACTGTGTGTTTTCAAGTGACAAATTCGCTACACTTTGAGAAATTTTATCGGTGCATTGCTTATATAAATGTAAAGCCATTGAATAGAGCTATCCGTTGTATCAATATTTTTCGATGTTTCCTTGTGAATTTTGAGTTAAAGTGTATTAAGCAATTTTTTTAACAGCCCTCGTATGCTTCAATGATAAATTAAGCGTAGATAATATAGATCTTCCCCATTTTAAAGTTATTTAGGTGAAACGCAATGATTTGCAAGACTTAAGAGTAATACGAAACCAACAACGTTTTTGCATACTATTACATTTAGTTTATTAATTTATGTACGCAGTTTGCACATCAAAACGATAAAGATTAAATTTGCTAAATATTGGCTTTCAATTTTCAAATGTTCAATTTCGTGCTATTACAATTTAAATTACAAACATGTATGCAGTCATTCGTTCGTTAGGGTGACTAATTTGCAAACTATAATAACGAACTTTATGTAAAATAAATCAGACTCGTTTAAATCGCGAATTAACCTTCTTGAAAATTTCTGTGGCAAAATATTTGCCACTGGGAGTTTATACCGGGCTCTATGGTGCAACTACCTGACACTTACCCCAACATGTTCTCATATGAATAAACAAGTACAAATAGAGTAAGTGAAATATCCAACCATCAACTCGACAATTTTGCAGGCAAAACTAAACAAACATATAACACATAGATCTAAGTCGTATTTCCGCGTGTTTTACCGGGGAAAAGATACCGGAGCGAACCCGCACCGTCACGCCGACAGCGCATAGCCCTGCAATTTCGGCGACGCAACCAACTGAGCTAGCCGGGACAACCCAAAAAAGATTGATCGGATAGCCCTAATAAACGTAACCATCACTGTATGACATCAGTAACCAGTTTTAAGCATTTCTTTCAAATTACTTGAGCATCCAAACTTAAATACATCCACAGGACACTTTATTTCTTCACTTTCATTGATCTGCCAGTGAAAATTTATGTCTATATTTAAAAAGATACAACGCAATTATTTGCCCCTGAAACCTAAAATATCTACATGACGGGAGTCTTCCTCGATTTTCTTAGATCTGACTTTTCTTTTTCATATTGTAGTTTGATATATTGATCAGCATGTGCACACGTTACTTTTGCTTACATACACTTCAGTATTGTGAATGGATGCAAATGCTTTTACCAGTAAAATAAACGTTTGTTTATCTTTTGAGTTGTGTGCTTTTCATCATATATGCACCATATTATTCAGAATATTGTTTGCAATGATTTGGTCTAATTTTTATTTTGGAAAGAATTAAACTTTCTAAGGAAAACTTTTGTTCTTGCATTACCCAACCCAATGATCAAGTTTGCAATACCTTAAACTAAATAAATTGTATAAAAGCAATATCTTTAATTTGATATCTAGTATAAGCGTTACAAAAACGACAAGTATTGACTGTGCATTTTAATGGCATAAGTATATCTTCAATGTAAAACTGCAACGCTTCAGTAATTTAACATATTAATTTAATGTTTAACCGAGGTTGAACAATTGTTTAGATTGTGCATAACAGTCATATAAATGCCTTCTGAAAACTTATTTGTTCACTAAAAGTTACAGGTTATGGGTTAATAGTCTGGTTCTTACGGAAGATATTCACCCGACCTTCACATTTTCCCCCTGGTTACTGGATATAAGTCATCCGTTAACAGTCGACGCCAAAAACATTATACATTATATAAGCATATATTCCTCACAGGTACCTATTTATACAGCTGGGTGGAGAGAACCAATGAATGCTTAGTTGGAGAACGTTTATAAGCGTTTTAGCTTGTTCTTTAATCCATATCATGACATGTTCTCATTGTATTCTATCATAATTATAATGTGCATCTGTTAGAATAAATGTTGTTTAATCCAAGGCTTAATTTCTTTTTCAAGGAAATTTGCGGCAGGACTGGGGCTTGAACCCGGGACCCTCGCTCATTAAGCGAGCACAGTTTTTGGTAACCAAAGATTAAGGCTTCGATACTTCACATGATAGTTGACATCATTTCAATAAGTAACTATACGAGAAAGTGTAATACATGTTACTGAATCTTTCCACAATTACGTTTCTTTCGCTTTGGTTAACTTGTATGCATCAGTTAACTGTTAAAACCTGATTATAGAGTGCATCTTGGTGTTGGTGAGATAGCTCCAACCCACCTTATGTACAAGCACACAAAAGCGAACGACATAGGACGCTTATGGCATCGTCAAGCTAAAGAGGTGGGCACCAAAATGACGCTACTGAGACCATGCCCAAGGTTATAAAATTGAGAATGGAAACCAGTCTCAAATCTCAATCTACTGAGACCAGAGCAACTGGAATTAAATCAGCTAGAGCAATATAGCGGTGATATAAACAGCGATCGAGGTTCTTAGTTGTTTTTCAGATTCCTTATAAATCTTCAAAAGCCCGTACATTCAACCAGTGCTGATATCATTTACGTCCTTTGAAGGTCGTTCAGCACGATACTTATATTTGAGTTTACGAGGGATATCCCAAATAAGCGTGTAAAGAACTGTATTAAGCTAAGCATGTCGTTAATGTTTGCAAGCTCAATTAAGTCTAATTCATGTTCTAATTACCAAGCACATACTAAAACAAAAGAAAAACCGTTTGTATGAGAACTCTGGAATTCATGGACAATAAACCAAAGCAACTCATACCTGAAATAAGTATATGCAGGTCTACAATGTTTTGTGCCAATACATTTCTTTACTAAAATCTAGGTGGCAATAAGTATTTACCCCAAAATTCTTTTTTTTTTTAATTTTAGCCTGTTTTCGCCATTTGCAATGTTTGCGACCCCTTAACATAGGAGCACTATGAACTTGGCTTTCTGTGCTCTAATGTTTGAATGGTGGTATATACTTATTGTTAAAATGGTTTTAACAGACGTGCATGAACTTGGTTTTGAAAAGTGAAGTGATTTTGCTTAATCGTTCAAGCTTATTCGTTTAATTATGCTTAACTCTAATACATTTGCACAATTTAAAGAAGAAAATGATTTATTTTTGCAAAACTAAATAAATTTAATAATATTTCTTCTGATTCACAGTCATAACGAAACATTACAGTACATAAAATAAACAAGTTTTATGTTATTTATGTTAGTTTTTCTCATAACTGATAAAGATGTAAATACCTGATTTTGCTTACTGAATATAAGCTTAATCGGGATAAATCATTTTGAAGACTGATCTTATCAATGTATTAATTGTTAGAATTGTAAGTGTGCGTACCCCATTTGTAACCATCGCAATACTTTTTTAATGTAGTAATAAAATATGGGTTATATGGGAAACGAAGCCTTATATAGTTGTACATGATATCCTAATAACGATTTGTTTTAACAGTAAGAAATGGGAGAAAAGAAGCTACATGTCTGGAGCCTGGTGTGTTTCTTTATGGTAGAATCAGTATCGGGATATCCCACTGGGCCACCGCCGACAGTCTGCGCAACCTTGATCCCAGGCCATCGGAACACATCAACGCAAACAGATGCAGCCCCATATGAAATTTTCCTGCCTAAAACTACATACTCTGCAAGTGAAAATATCCAAGGTATGTTGATAAGTATAAGAAACTTTATTGAACCATTACCATCGAAACATGAACAACTCAGCAATAGAAGTATCCAAAGTATGTTGATAAGTATCAGTAACTTCAATCCCAATTGAAACATTAACAACCCAGCAAGTGAAAATATCCAAGATTTGTTGATAAGTATAAGTATCAACCATCAACATCGAACGGTACAGAACTCAGCAAGTGAAAATATCCAAGGTATGTTGATAAGTGTAAATACCTAACATAAACAGGGAAAGGTTAAAACTCAGCAAGTGAAAATATCCAAGGTTTGATTAAAGATATCATAATAGTAATATTTCATTTGTCGAGCACTATCATAACCATCAAAGTTCTAACTGGTCAGATTTGTCAATACTTTAATGTTATAGAGACATTTAATTGACATATAAAATGTTTTAATAGGCAATTACAGTTTTCAATAAGTGATATAAACTTTTAATATTAACTTATTTGGGAATAATACTTGTTTAAACAAATAATTTCAATACATTTTTAGTAAATGGAGGAAAATTTAGGAAAAAATGGAACTTTGTTCAAAGGATTCCTGCTGCAACCACGTAGCGTAATAAATCCAGATACCACATACGGTAACATCAGCGATACTACAAATGGAACGTTCAACCCGTGCAGCGGGGTCGGGGTAAATATATACATATTTATAAACCGTACAATGAGATAAATATTTACTTGTCATAAAATGTGATAAATTGGCACGGGGGAACTGGTTTTTCGGTAGAATTAATTTGTCATCCATAATATTTATTTTTATCAGAGGAACTGACTTGTCTGACATTTAAAGGATTGGATAGGGTTGATGAGTAAAGGGATAACGGTTTCTTTGTTCCAGCGTTTAACCATACTCGTATATGATAAACAAGAAATATTTTAAAAAAGATAAACGGCGTTGATGGAAAATATTTATATATACACGTATATAAGAAAGAAAGAAATACAGAGAGGCGAAGCAGACACAGTTTAGTTATTTTATTTTACTTGTTGACGAACCCTCCCTGCCTTCTTAGTATGACCTAGAGATTAAGCGACCGAATCATGACAACTCATAAATTCATTGAAAGTGTCTTTCAAAAAAAAATGTTCAAGCTGTTGCAACAATTTCATACAGTGATAACAAGTAGATTAAAGAAGCAATGTCTTACATTAAGTCTTGATCTACATTTATTCAGTTTCAATAAAATACCTCTTGTAGAGTAAGAACTCAATATGAATAAATGTCCTTTAAATTTAATAAAAATAAATACAAACAGCCAGTTACAAGAGCGAAATCTACCAACTTTTACGTAAATTAACTTTAAAAAAGTGTCCGTCCTGAGTATTGAACCCGGGGCCTCGGCTTGAGAGGCGAGAGTGTCATCCACTACACTACAATGAACTTGTTTTTTTTGTACTTGAAATTAACAATCAGTATCAAAGGAACTAGAAAGGAACCATTAAGAACTAGAAATATCTACACTTCTCTTTCGTTTTACACTGTGTAAACTTGTATGCAAGTGTTAACCTGACACCCAAGAATATTCCATATAAAATTGTATTTAAGCCATCAATGTTGACTTAACTGGTTATTTAAATCGTAAATATGTTTTTTTCTCCAATACAACACCCACTAACAACCAATTAAAATAATCTATTTGATTTTTCCGCTGCATAGTAATAAAAATCCCACTAGATACCTCTCCACCCTGCTAGATGCCTCTCTGGTGTAAATAGCTACCAATCGAAATAGTTTATTTCATTTTCCCTCTGCATAATAAGAGAATACGAGTATTATTTACAACATTTCATTGGTCGAAAAACTAGGTCAAAAGTGTGCTTAGACAGCTAACGCCGAAAAATAATTGCCGTATAATGGGTTTTTTGCGACCATCGTGTTATCGAAAACCTATATATGTGTCTTGTACGTCCATTGTTACACTTTATTACTCCTTTTTGCTTTCTCATGTGAATTATTCCTGTTTGTTAATGCTTTCCTTTCATATTTATTTTTGTTGCCATTGCAAACAAATTATGACCGGCAACCACAAAGTAATTATTCATATACTATTTATGTTGTTCCCCCCATGTTGTATGTAAATACCTGGGTGTAATAAAAAAACGCCAACAATTTCCAACTTTACTTTCGCAAAGTGCCCTAAATTGCTAGACTGTTCGGTACGCTTGATTAAAACTGCCATTTCTATTTCTTTATTTTCTGTGTTAATTGAGTATATCCTCATAGTGCACAAATTTAGAAATTGCTTCGGCAGATTAGATAATTACCGAAACAATTAACAGTTCGGGAGTCGAAATGATTGATATTGATCGTTATATCATTGGTAGAGGTAATCCTTGGTAAGCTATGGCGATATCTTTTATCACTAATGTGTAAAGAGCGAGATTTTAAGTATTAGCTAAAGATAATGACACATCCTTATTATGTTATGTTTAATATTTTGATGCAGAGCGTTACTCTATAGAAAGTGCAAAGTGCCCTCCATGGGTCAACGCAGTGAAAACGATTCTTGATAATATTTAATACAGTTATTTCTGGAATTCACAAAAAATTGATATTAATATCTTTCCAAAATAACAAAGAAGAATAGGGATAATTATTTACAAGAATGGAAAGAAAATATTATTACATACCCTAAACTTGAATAGTATGTAAAATTTAAAACATCATTCAGTTTTGAACCCTATTTATCCACTGTAAATGATGACTATTGAAGAAAGTTGCTTTCTTGTTTCCGTTTATCAGCCCATTGCTTAGCTATAGAAACTGGTACAGACAGTAATATAGATAGAAGAAACAGATTATATAAGAATGTAAAAAAAATTAAGTTGAGTCGGAAAACCACTTTTTGATGTGTTTCCCTTTGTACAAAGGCTTAAAACAGAAAATGTGTTTGTCTTGGCCTAATATCAGTCAATTTAAATCAGTCATTAATTCGGAAAACTCCAGAATAATTGTTAGAGTACAGTCAAACCTGTCTTTAGCAGCCACCCAAGGGAGTGACAAAAAGTGGCTGCTCTATACAGGTGGCTGTTAAAGACTGGTTAAAATAAGAACAAAATGTCAGTTTAGAACATATTCAAACTGACTGTTTAAGACAGGTGTTTGATATTCGCAGGTGGCTGCTAAGGCAGGTTTCACTGTATGTTAATTCCTTAAGGAAATCTACAAAGTACGATCGAGCCATCTTGACGATTAGAAATCGGTTCAGAATATAATTTGTTCATATTGACCACTGTTAACATAATTATGTTCTTCTTTTGTTGTTTTATTTTCTATGTTTTGTTGAAAACTAAGCATGTTAGCACTGTAAGTATATATGTTTTTTCTGTTCATTTCCAAAACAATATAAATGGTGAAATGCAATAAATGGTTGTTGTTGTTGGTGGTGGTGGTGGTGGTTATTTCATACTTTCAAAGTTTGCTGCATATACTATGCTTTAAAAACAATGCAGATATTGGTTACTTAATAAGCTGTTGAAAAAGGCTTTATAATCGCCCCAGCGGGTTAAAGGTTAATTATCGCTTCATAACGTCTATATTTGCAGTGGTCACGGTCATTATTTCGTCGATAAAACATAATCCCCATTGTTATTAAAATTTCAATTTTGCTAAATTTGGATTATAACAGTTTGCTAAAATACCACTGTTAAATGCACAGTTAACACACAATAACAAACACTAATAGTACTTAAATTTTAGAGGCACATTTGCCGGTACATGATTACAAGAAATATAGCAATAGAATATAATCAAATTATGCAACGGTAAGAACGCTAAAATTATTTCTTCGGGTTCGATTTCGCTAAAATTGCAACCGCGAAAATGTTAATTATCGCAAAATTGCGAAAAACTTCGATCGCGAAAATAATGTATCATACGGTATATCCGGCAATTATTTCTAAGTGACATCTGAATTCAACTTATATTCCTGATTTGAATTTAACACAAATTAACTGCAATCGGCTTTGGTATGTTTAATTAAAAGGGTGAAACAAAATTGTTCTTCATTTGAGCACGCCATATCCTTATAGACATTTTGCCAAATAATACATAAAAGGCTATTAATGTAAGTTTTTCTTGGACATTTTTTTGGTTTTTAGAATAACACCCGAAATTATTCGTTTTAATGTGGATTATGTTTCTTGATCTGACCTTTCACCTTTAACTATAAATCCCACTATGAATTTCCGTTATATAAGATTATAAAATATCATCCGTTTCCAAATGGTCTCCTCGAAAACGCTTGGTTTTTTTTTCTAAAGTGCTCACAAAACTCTTACAAAAGATTAAGATCCAGAACTTCTTACTAAATGTATGTAAAATATTTCTTGCAGAAAACAGGGTTGAAGGTTATAAAACTGAGCATGGAAACCAGTCTCAAATCTCAAGCATCTGATTGGCTGAAATGGCGACCAGTCGCCATTTCAGCCAATCAGATGCTTGAGATTTGAGACTGGTTTCCATACTCAGTTTTATAACCTTGGGCACTGCTCTTGCCCATACAAATCGTGATAACAAGACAAGCATTACCTTTACTTGGACAGCTCCTGATTCTAATGTTAGCGATATTGTATTTGTGTAAGTTTATTTCTATTGTTTTACTGTGGCTTACAGTACCCTCCCCTTGGCTTTGCAATGCTATAAGCTTCTAATGTTTTATATGTTTGTGTGCTTTTGCATGCAACATTGTTGAGCCGATAGGTGTGTTGGAGTTATTTTACCAAGACAACTTGTACTTGTTTTGTGATACAAGAACCTGTTGGGGCAAGTGTGAGGTTGGTGCACCCTAGAACCTGGTTTAAACCCCCAGTGGCAATTTGTTTTGCCACTGACAGTTCCAAGGCGGTCATCCCTCGGGTTCTCACTTTCGTTAATAGTTTGTGGCGTCCATGTTGAAACTGATTTTTGTAATACCATGTTCTCTTTTCCTCTCTACTGTTTGGCTGTGTGGGGAGGCTGAGTCTGCTGGATGTGGCCATCCCTGATATGCATATTTCACTTTTTGACAAGTATAATGACACGACGGAAGCTGTTCTACATGGCTGGCATTTGTTATTGATTATGTTTTTATGTAGTTTTTTGGTTTCATTACAGTTTTACTGTCGTACAGAGTAAGCCCTTTTACTGGGTGAACCAGAACTCTGCCATTCTCACCTACCAGGCTACAATAACTCCAGGTGTGGATAATAAAACACAGGCAACAACAACTTCAGGCGTACTAAACACATCACAGGCAACAACTGGAGATGTACAGAATACAACACAGAATTCAACAACTGCGAGGGGGCAAAACACAACACAGGCTTCAACAACTGCGGGTGTGCAAAACACAACACAGGCTTCAACAACTGCAGGTGTGCAAAACACAACACAGGCGTCAACAACTGCAGGTGTGCAAAAACACAACACAGGCGTCAACAACTGCAGGTGTGCAAAACACAACACAGGCTTCAACAACTGCGGGTGCGCAAAACACAACACAGACTTTAACAACTGCAGATGTGCAAAACACAACACAGTCTTCAACAACTGCGTGTGTGCAAAACACAACACAGGCTTCAACAACTGCAGGTGGTACACAGAACATAACACTTCCTACAACATCCCTGCTGAATACAACATCGTCCAACCCCGCTTATACAACTTCAATTGAACAAAGCACAGAACATGCTACAACAAAAGCACCTTCGCCAATGGTAAATGTTGATCGCAATATGTTTAGTCAATCAGTTGTGGAAATTCAGATCGATAAACTGTTGAATAAATGTGAATACATTTCACAGTATGTAATTTTTTAAACACTATTCTCATTTAACCGGCATAACTGCCGCAATCTGACGTTAACATTAGCAATAAGAACTTTTCTACTGACGCTCCAGCTGAGAATACTTTTGTTGTCATCAGAATATACACTATATTCATTTAAAGCTTCCTTCGTGTATTTTTGGTCCTTGTTTGACAAATATGTCTTCCATTACTGCCCATGAACAGGCTCAATCAAACCGAGGCTGCAATATTTTCAAATTTGTCGTGGTCGAGGGTCTTCAAAGTTCCCTTTTCATCTATTTGAATGAAAAATAAGTAACGTCTTTCACATAATAATGTTGCGTTTAGATACATGTTATAAAGACAATTTCTAATAAATAAAGAAATAACAAATAAAGAAAGGTAGGTCAGATTTATTCAGTCAATTGATTATGTATACTTTGCTGCTGTTTGAGCAAAGGAATGTGGCTTTGGTGTTAGTGTTGTTTTTATTTGATTCCAAAACGAGTGTTGTTTACTCTTCATCAAAATGATTTAATTGTTCACTTGAAAATACATTTGAGCTTTTAATTCACGAGCTAAAATCTTGTCTGAATAACTAACATTTTATTGTCAGAAATATTCCTATTTCTTGTTTTGCTATTTCTAGTATGCTCCACCAAATAATGTATTATGACAAAACATGTCCATTTTTTCTTGCTTTCTCCATAGGAAACCCATATTATAAGCTTGAATTTTAGAACACTTTTAAAGCTTTGAGCTTTTAATTCACGAGCTAAAATCTTGCCTGAATAACTAACATTTTATTGTCAGAAATATCGCTATTTCTTGTTTTGCTTTTTCTAGTATGCTCGACCAAATAATATAGTATGACTAAACATGTCCATATTTTCTTGCTTTCTGCATAGGAAATCCATATTATAAGCTTGAATGTTAGAACACTTTTAATTTAAGTTGATCCATTCTCAGACATCTCCGGGCGTTAGTTTCCGCCTTCAATAGTCACTTTATTGTAATGAGCATGCATATTTGGGGTATCCAGATTGGTAAGTTATAGACATTATTGTTAAGAGAGGTATTCTAGATAGAATTAACGGACTTCCTATACATGTATGCTACTCTGTATGTAGTAATCAAGTTGTAGATAAGCCCTATCATGAGCTAAACAACAGAACTGTCATAACTTAGGCTTCTGATTAGTTAAAACTAAGCCTTCCAGTCTCCGAATAGACCATTCAAAAGCGAGAGATTTTGGGACTTGCCCTAGATTCCGTTATGATGTAAGGCCATAGAAACAACAAAAACATCTTCCAAACTACTTAATTTGACAGTAAACAACATATTACAGGGCATAACAAAAGATGGTGGGTGTGGAAAGACTGTAGGATGCTTTCATGACTGTGACAGCAGCAGCACGTGTGGTTTTCTTTTAACCTGGGTCGAAAACGGAGATTATATAGATCTGGCCTTGTCCTGTCTTCTTGATGGAGGGGGACGTCTACTGTGCGATTGGTCTGTCAAGTGATAATAAAATGGTAAGGCCGCATAAGTTTACATTGAGAACCTGTTGGTCAGGCAACTGTGAAGTAAGTGCTCCAATGAACCTTGTTGAAACCAGTGGCATGTTATTTTTTACCCTGACCGTTCCAAGGCAGTAATCAATCGGTTTCTAATTATTATCTATAATTGTTTGTGGTGTTTGTGGTGTCTATTTTGAAATTGATCATTATATAAACCCTGCTCTATTTTGGCTGAGAGGGGAGGCTGTTTTATTTATGTGGCTACTCCTGAAATCCACATTTAACCTTTTTGTAAACACTTAACACAATTGTGTTAACACCAGCGTGAGAAGCCACGCAGGCTCGGCATTGTTTAAAATTATCGCAATACAGTTGATAAATTCAGTTGAAGAATTTAATTTCTACAAACCATGTGTGGAAACAATGAATATTCTGGCTCAAAATATTTGAAAGATGTGTTATTTTCTGCAATTTAGCACTGGCGTTAGGGTCCTATACATTAGTCAACTTATTGAAAGCTTTTCTTTGACCTTCTGAACTTTAATCTCCATTATTTCGTACTTTTCACTTTGCACGGCTTTCCAATTCACAATTTTCAGTTAAAAACAATTTGATTTTTAACAACTTAGCTTCCTTATACCCGCCCCTTCGGCTTTGCAATGCTCTTAGCTTCTTATGTTTTATATGTTTCTGTGCTTTTGCATGCAACATTGTTAAGCCGATAAGTGGGTTGGAGTCTTTTCACCGAGACGACTTGTACTTGTTTTGTGATACGAGAACCTGATGGGGCAAGTGTGAGGTTGGTGCACCCTAGAACCTGGTTTAAACCCCCAGTGGCAATTTGATTTGCCACTGACCGTTCCAAGGCGATAACCCCTCGGGTTCTCATTTTTGTGTATTGTTAGTGGTGTCTTTTTTGAAACTGATCATTTTATTAACCATGCTCTCTCCCCCTCTCTTCTTCTTGACTGTGTGGGGAGGCTGTTTTTTCTGAATGTGGCGATTCCTGATATGCATATTTCACCTTTTTATAAAATATTGTTTGTTATGCAATAAAATATAGGTTAAAAAAATAGCGAAGTTAAAAAGGTTAAACAGATTATATAAGAATGTAAAAAAAATTAAGTTGAGTCGGAAAACCACTTTTTGATGTGTTTCCCTTTGTACAAAGGCTTAAAACAGAAAATGTGTTTGTCTTGGCCTAATATCAGTCAATTTAAATCAGTCATTAATTCGGAAAACTCCAGAATAATTGTTAGAGTACAGTCAAACCTGTCTTTAGCAGCCACCCAAGGGAGTGACAAAAAGTGGCTGCTCTATACAGGTGGCTGTTAAAGACTGGTTAAAATAAGAACAAAATGTCAGTTTAGAACATATTCAAACTGGCTGTTTAAGACAGGTGTTTGATATTCGCAGGTGGCTGCTAAGGCAGGTTTCACTGTATGTTAATTCCTTAAGGAAATCTACAAAGTACGATCGAGCCATCTTGACGATTAGAAATCGGTTCAGAATATAATTTGTTCATATTGACCACTGTTAACATAATTATGTTCTTCTTTTGTTGTTTTATTTTCTATGTTTTGTTGAAAACTAAGCATGTTAGCACTGTAAGTATATATGTTTTTTTCTGTTCATTTCCAAAACAATATAAATGGTGAAATGCAATAAATGGTTGTTGTTGTTGTTGGTGGTGGTGGTGGTTATTTCATACTTTCAAAGTTTGCTGCATATACTATGCTTTAAAAACAATGCAGATATTGGTTACTTAATAAGCTGTTGAAAAAGGCTTTATAATCGCCCCAGCGGGTTAAAGGTTAATTATCGCTTCATAACGTCTATATTTGCAGTGGTCACGGTCATTATTTCGTCGATAAAACATAATCCCCATTGTTATTAAAATTTCAATTTTGCTAAATTTGGATTATAACAGTTTGCTAAAATACCACTGTTAAATGCACAGTTAACACACAATAACAAACACTTCTTCTAATAGTACTTAAATTTTAGAGGCACATTTGCCGGTACATGATTACAAGAAATACAGCAATAGAATATAATCAAATTATGCAACGGTAAGAACGCTAAAATTATTTCTTCGGGTTCGATTTCGCTAAAATTGCAACCGCGAAAATTTTAATTATCGCAAAATTGCGAAAAACTTCGATCGCGAAAATAATGTATCATACGGTATATCCGGCAATTATTTCTAAGTGACATCTGAATTCAACTTATATTCCTGATTTGAATTTAACACAAATTAACTGCAATCGGCTTTGGTATGTTTAATTAAAAGGGTGAAACAAAATTGTTCTTCATTTGAGCACGCCATATCCTTATAGACATTTTGCCAAATAATACATAAAAGGCTATTAATGTAAGTTTTTCTTGGACATTTTTTTGGTTTTTAGAATAACACCCGAAATTATTCGTTTTAATGTGGATTATGTTTCTTGATCTGACCTTTCACCTTTAACTATAAATCCCACTATGAATTTCCGTTATATAAGATTATAAAATATCATCCGTTTCCAAATGGTCTCCTCGAAAACGCTTGGTTTTTTTTTCTAAAGTGCTCACAAAACTCTTACAAAAGATTAAGATCCAGAACTTCTTACTAAATGTATGTAAAATATTTCTTGCAGAAAACAGGGTTGAAGGTTATAAAACTGAGCATGGAAACCAGTCTCAAATCTCAAGCATCTGATTGGCTGAAATGGCGACCAGTCGCCATTTCAGCCAATCAGATGCTTGAGATTTGAGACTGGTTTCCATGCTCAGTTTTATAACCTTGGGCACTGCTCTTGCCCATACAAATCGTGATAACAAGACAAACATTACCTTTACTTGGACAGCTCCTGATTCTAATGTTAGCGATATTGTATTTGTGTAAGTTTATTTCTATTGTTTTACTGTGGCTTACAGTACCCTCCCCTTGGCTTTGCAATGCTATAAGCTTCTAATGTTTTATATGTTTGTGTGCTTTTGCATGCAACATTGTTGAGCCGATAGGTGTGTTGGAGTTATTTTACCAAGACAACTTGTACTTGTTTTGTGATACAAGAACCTGTTGGGGCAAGTGTGAGGTTGGTGCACCCTAGAACCTGGTTTAAACCCCCAGTGGCAATTTGTTTTGCCACTGACAGTTCCAAGGCGGTCATCCCTCGGGTTCTCACTTTCGTTAATAGTTTGTGGCGTCCATGTTGAAACTGATTTTTGTAATACCATGTTCTCTTTTCCTCTCTACTGTTTGGCTGTGTGGGGAGGCTGAGTCTGCTGGATGTGGCCATCCCTGATATGCATATTTCACTTTTTGACAAGTATAATGACACGACGGAAGCTGTTCTACATGGCTGGCATTTGTTATTGATTATGTTTTTATGTAGTTTTTTGGTTTCATTACAGTTTTACTGTCGTACAGAGTAAGCCCGTTTACTGGGTGAACCAGAACTCTGCCATTCTCACCTACCAGGCTACAATAACTCCAGGTGTGGATAATAAAACACAGGCAACAACAACTTCAGGCGTACTAAACACATCACAGGCAACAACTGGAGATGTACAGAATACAACACAGAATTCAACAACTGCGAGGGGGCAAAACACAACACAGGCTTCAACAACTGCGGGTGTGCAAAACACAACACAGGCTTCAACAACTGCAGGTGTGCAAAACACAACACAGGCGTCAACAACTGCAGGTGTGCAAAAACACAACACAGGCGTCAACAACTGCAGGTGTGCAAAACACAACACAGGCTTCAACAACTGCGGGTGCGCAAAACACAACACAGACTTTAACAACTGCAGATGTGCAAAACACAACACAGTCTTCAACAACTGTGTGTGTGCAAAACACAACACAGGCTTCAACAACTGCAGGTGGTACACAGAACATAACACTTCCTACAACATCCCTGCTGAATACAACATCGTCCAACCCCGCTTATACAACTTCAATTGAACAAAGCACAGAACATGCTACAACAAAAGCACCTTCGCCAATGGTAAATGTTGATCGCAATATGTTTAGTCAATCAGTTGTGGAAATTCAGATCGATAAACTGTTGAATAAATGTGAATACATTTCACAGTATGTAATTTTTTAAACACTATTCTCATTTAACCGGCATAACTGCCGCAATCTGACGTTAACATTAGCAATAAGAACTTTTCTACTGACGCTCCAGCTGAGAATACTTTTGTTGTCATCAGAATATACACTATATTCATTTAAAGCTTCCTTCGTGTATTTTTGGTCCTTGTTTGACAAATATGTCTTCCATTACTGCCCATGAACAGGCTCAATCAAACCGAGGCTGCAATATTTTCAAATTTGTCGTGGTCGAGGGTCTTCAAAGTTCCCTTTTCATCTATTTGAATGAAAAATAAGTAACGTCTTTCACATAATAATGTTGCGTTTAGATACATGTTATAAAGACAATTTCTAATAAATAAAGAAATAACAAATAAAGAAAGGTAGGTCAGATTTATTCAGTCAATTGATTATGTATACTTTGCTGCTGTTTGAGCAAAGGAGTGTGGCTTTGGTGTTAGTGTTGTTTTTATTTGATTCCAAAACGAGTGTTGTTTACTCTTCATCAAAATGATTTAATTGTTCACTTGAAAATACATTTGAGCTTTTAATTCACGAGCTAAAATCTTGTCTGAATAACTAACATTTTATTGTCAGAAATATTCCTATTTCTTGTTTTGCTATTTCTAGTATGCTCCACCAAATAATGTATTATGACAAAACATGTCCATTTTTTCTTGCTTTCTCCATAGGAAACCCATATTATAAGCTTGAATTTTAGAACACTTTTAAAGCTTTGAGCTTTTAATTCACGAGCTAAAATCTTGCCTGAATAACTAACATTTTATTGTCAGAAATATCGCTATTTCTTGTTTTGCTTTTTCTAGTATGCTCGACCAAATAATATAGTATGACTAAACATGTCCATATTTTCTTGCTTTCTGCATAGGAAATCCATATTATAAGCTTGAATGTTAGAACACTTTTAATTTAAGTTGATCCATTCTCAGACATCTCCGGGCGTTAGTTTCCGCCTTCAATAGTCACTTTATTGTAATGAGCATGCATATTTGGGGTATCCAGATTGGTAAGTTATAGACATTATTGTTAAGAGAGGTATTCTAGATAGAATTAACGGACTTCCTATACATGTATGCTACTCTGTATGTAGTAATCAAGTTGTAGATAAGCCCTATCATGAGCTAAACAACAGAACTGTCATAACTTAGGCTTCTGATTAGTTAAAACTAAGCCTTCCAGTCTCCGAATAGACCATTCAAAAGCGAGAGATTTTGGGACTTGCCCTAGATTCCGTTATGATGTAAGGCCATAGAAACAACAAAAACATCTTCCAAACTACTTAATTTGACAGTAAACAACATATTACAGGGCATAACAAAAGATGGTGGGTGTGGAAAGACTGTAGGATGCTTTCATGACTGTGACAGCAGCAGCACGTGTGGTTTTCTTTTAACCTGGGTCGAAAACGGAGATTATATAGATCTGGCCTTGTCCTGTCTTCTTGATGGAGGGGACGTCTACTGTGCGATTGGTCTGTCAAGTGATAATAAAATGGTAAGGCCGCATAAGTTTACATTGAGAACCTGTTGGTCAGGCAACTGTGAAGTAAGTGCTCCAATGAACCTTGTTGAAACCAGTGGCATGTTATTTTTTACCCTGACCGTTCCAAGGCAGTAATCAATCGGTTTCTAATTATTATCTATAATTGTTTGTGGTGTTTGTGGTGTCTATTTTGAAATTGATCATTATATAAACCCTGCTCTATTTTGGCTGAGAGGGGAGGCTGTTTTATTTATGTGGCTACTCCTGAAATCCACATTTAACCTTTTTGTAAACACTTAACACAATTGTGTTAACACCAGCGTGAGAAGCCACGCAGGCTCGGCATTGTTTAAAATTATCGCAATACAGTTGATAAATTCAGTTGAAGAATTTAATTTCTACAAACCATGTGTGGAAACAATGAATATTCTGGCTCAAAATATTTGAAAGATGTGTTATTTTCTGCAATTTAGCACTGGCGTTAGGGTCCTATACATTAGTCAACTTATTGAAAGCTTTTCTTTGACCTTCTGAACTTTAATCTCCATTATTTCGTACTTTTCACTTTGCACGGCTTTCCAATTCACAATTTTCAGTTAAAAACAATTTGATTTTTAACAACTTAGCTTCCTTATACCCGCCCCTTCGGCTTTGCAATGCTCTTAGCTTCTTATGTTTTATATGTTTCTGTGCTTTTGCATGCAACATTGTTAAGCCGATAAGTGGGTTGGAGTCTTTTCACCGAGACGACTTGTACTTGTTTTGTGATACGAGAACCTGATGGGGCAAGTGTGAGGTTGGTGCACCCTAGAACCTGGTTTAAACCCCCAGTGGCAATTTGATTTGCCACTGACCGTTCCAAGGCGGTAACCCCTCGGGTTCTCATTTTTGTTTATTGTTAGTGGTGTCTTTTTTGAAACTGATCATTTTATTAACCATGCTCTCTCCCCCTCTCTTCTTCTTGACTGTGTGGGGAGGCTGTTTTTTCTGAATGTGGCGATTCCTGATATGCATATTTCACCTTTTTATAAAATATTGTTTGTTATGCAATAAAATATAGGTTAAAAAAATAGCGAAGTTAAAAAGGTTAACGTGCACATTTAATACTAGCTTCTAATATATTCAGGAACAGTATCTTTCTATATTTTTGTCAATAAATACAAATTTTGTGAAGCATCACGTTGCAGTTGAAATTTCGTTACAACTCAGTAGGTAAAATGTTACTAAGCATCTGGTTCAAGAACATTAATACGCTCTAAGGTAAGTAAGAGCTTAGAAAACCAGACTGAGATCCCAAGCTGTTCATTCTGGGACTGTGTTCAGTTTCAACTAACCATATTGATGAGGTCTCTTTTTTCTGTTTTATAATCTTCCCTTTTCATCTACTTGTACACAGGACTGGCTGGACTAGATCAAGAACGTAGTACCGCCTCATCAACAAATTAAACCTTTGTATATGCGGGTTTAATCGCATTTGCAATCATTGTAGTTCCAGATAAGTGACGTTTGAACAGGATTTTCACTGTTCGCTTTTTGATTTATTAAGGTTGCGAACAATGTTGATCCTAATCATACGACACGAATGTTCAGGCGGATCTGAATCTACACTGTTCACACATTTTAGCAAACCTGTTTATTTGGAGTAGAAGATGAAACACAACAATAAAATATGCTTTTATTCATTAACCGGCTTTACCAATCCTTTTCAGAACCGGTTTTACCAATGCTTTTCAGAAAGTTTGCAGATTGTTAAATGTCAGTTGAGCTATTTAACAAATGTAATGTGGTTTTTAATTCAGGGAGATGACAGTGTGTTTGAGTGTGTTTCTAGCAATAACCAAGTTTCTATATATACGTCTTACAATACTGGCAGAAGTAATTCCCGACTTGATCAGGTATTTATAATCTATATCAACAGTGATTATTATGCTGGCACAAGCGTCATACAACCAAGAGCGATCCAGTGATTTAGATAGTTTATAAAGAGTTTTAAGATTGGTTTCCGTTTTTGTTACTAGTATTTATGATTTGGAGATCAGAAGACTGCCAAATGTCTTGATAGTCAGACTAGCCGGAATGGTTGTCAATCATGTCTATGTGGAATTGTGTCACTTATGAATTTTTCATTTTTGGTCGGCTTTAATAATATTAATCCAGTAATGATAATCCTGGTGCTTTATATATCGAACTGTGATATTACTGAAAATAAAATTCTCATTTTTAATGTTTGATTATACTAAAAAAAATCAAAAAGTGAAATATGCATATCGGAAATTTGCGCATTTAGAAGACATAACCTCAAAAGTAGACTTCGATTTCATTAAATCATTTTATAAACACTGAATTCGGAACAATAATAGTATCTCTGGCATATTCAGGAAATAAATTATATTTGCAAATTAACTAAAATAACCCATGATACAGTAAAACACGAGCTATTTTTTCTGGCATGCTAACGATTGTTACAATGTAATAGTTTCATATTAAACGCATAATATATTTTAAGAGAACTTAAGTGTTTGATAAATCATTTAACGTTAATCATTCAATGTGTGACTCAAAGAGTAAAATATCTAAGGAAAAGAATGAAACATATTGCAGACCATCTTGCCTTATAGTGAAACTGTGTACACATTTTGAGAGTCGCAATATATTTATTTTATTAGACCTCAACAGTTTCTATCAAATGATAAGATTCATATGTTGAAGGAAAACGAAAATTTGGTGATATTAAATTTTAAATATCCAAAAAACTGATAGTTATGCGGCATTTACATAAACGACAGGTTGAGGGTTTGTCTGAACATTGCAACTGCGGCAAGTGTTAGACTGGTGCACCCTAGATCCTGGTTTAAGCGCCTAGGGCAATATTGTTTTGCCACTTACCGTTCCAAGGCGGTAACCCCAAAAGTTCTTTTTTTTCGTTTATTGTTTGTCTTGTCTTAATTGAAATTGGTCTTCTTATAACCCGTTCTCTGTTTTCCTCTCTACATTTTTGCTGCGGTGGGAGCCGGTCTTCTGGGTATGGCAACCCCGGAAAATTCATGAATATTTTACATTTTTACGTTTTACTGTTTAAACATTACCAGGCACAACTAGGCATCACTGATATGCGAACTGAACACAAAGATTGCGTGTTAACCTGTAAGTTTTCTCGAAAAAAGACCTTTTCTCTCGCGACTGTCACGTCCGCTAGGAAAAAACGTGAAACTGCGTCAGCTGCTACATACTTTGACATGAACAATGACTGGACACTGATATATGCATCCGGAAAATCCTTTTCAGGTATGAACATTTAAAATAATATAGACTTGAATGATGTAATGATGTCGACTTTTTGTATTTGAGACATTGAAAACGTTATCGATCAAAATGCAGAATACAAAAGTCAGTGCGCAGAGTTAAAGGTAGTACGGTACATTGTGTTGTGTTTTTGTTGCTGTTGTTTTCCAAAATTGTCTCATAACTAATCTGTTAATATAGTTTTTTTTAAGTTTGGTTGAGTATAATTGGAAACGATCGCATATCTGCAATAGCTTAGAGGTAAATGTGGTTTGGCACATTTCAGGGTATTTACAACAACATGATAAAATACCAACACGGTCAAGTCAAGTTGCTGACTTCCAGAGTGTCATGGATATCAGTGCCACCGAGGCCGACAACAAGTTAGTAAAAGCTCATGGTAAGTTTTGTTATTATTGTTAATTTACAGTTGGATATCCTTTCTGCCTCGTAACCAGTAAATAAGATGTTAACATCATACATGGTTTTGTTTTTAAATATACCATAAATAAACTTCATTTTGCCAATCTATGGAAAGTTAAGAGAGCTTGGCTTGAAACTCTGTGTCTGATACGTTATCACGGAGTTTCGTTCACTGGAATGAATTGTAACGTTAGAAAGCTTGGGAAAGCTTATTAAGATGTGAATATTATATGATAAAAACAAAAATACAAAATTTAATAAGGTCTTGATGTATTTATTTACTGGTTAGGTTATAATTACGTTTTCTGTTTCTGATTTATAAAGGTAAAACTAAACAGAGAGTTATGTGCTAATATATGCATGATATTTTACTAGGTATTCTGATGACATTGGCTTGGCTATTTTTTGCTACCCTTGGTATTTTCATTGCAAGGTTTTAAAAGACAGTCTGGCCGGAAGGAATGGAGTGGTGTAGTCAGAAACGATGGTTTCAGGTCGGTATTTATATCAACACAAGATTTAGATTCTAACCATAATTAAATATGATATCGTATATTAATCATAAGTTTGATTGTACACATTTGAAAAACCTGATGTTTTACACTCCAAAAATAGCCTAATAACTATCATTTTCTTACTTAAATAAAAATGTATTCAGTATATGCATCTTATTCTTATCACTTACTGGATTTAAAGGGGGAAAATTGTTGGATGCCCAAGTTAAAGCGCTTGTTATTGAGAAGACTTCAAAAGAGAGAAAAACAGAGAAGTTTAGATAAATTAATGTGTAGACACCTTTCTTCATTATTTTCTGATGTATGAATAATTTAACTTGACCCTGGATAAAGTTCCTCATTCGTTTATACATTTATTCGTAAATTCTGTATTTAAAGTAATTTTATTCTGCTCACCAATTACCACTTTCTTCTTATTTTCTAAGACTTATTCACATTTGCAAAGAAAAGAGAAACTATGAGGACTGATAAACAATTTCCATTATGTCGGAATGTTTAAAATTAAGTACATGTAGCTTATACAACATTTTTTTATAAAACGGAATGTCTTAAAATATGTATTGACGTTTGTGTCTCACAAGCGGTGCAAGGAATAAGTGGTAAGCAGTTGGAGCAATATAATACTTAAATATTTTAAACCCAAGTGTTAAATACAAAAATATTATTAAAACGAACTATTTGTGGGTATATTTGTCTCCGACACAGGTTCACAGAGTCCTTATGGTGTTGACCTTACTGATAACGGCTGCTGCCTTCATCATCATTTTCGTGCATGTTCGAGGATACGCTTATGTAATATATTTTTATTTTCTATAACATATTGTGCCTCCGAAATTGAATCGGATTAATCTACAGAAATATGGAACATATGTAATTGTGAACGTTAAGTTATAACCTCAAATTGCTAGCTTTTCTTGTTTTGCATTGACCATGTTGACATAGTAAATAATAAAGGGAGGCAACGTCACTATACAATATTTTACAATGTTGAAATAAAGATAAAACATGTGTATCGTATCAAACAGTTGATTACTGTGAAAAACTGGCAACACTGTTAAGAGGTATGCGGTCGAATTCTTTATAACCCATATCACAATAATAAAATGTTTGCAGGATAGAGTCAAAAGTGAAAATAAATATCAACTGCATAGATCAGCATTTAGTAATAACAATTATAGTTTCTTTTACAGATGGAAGACGACAACGCTGATAACTTTGACAAATCCCACCCCATTCTAGGAATTATAATTATGGGTCTTGTTGTTATAAATGTAAGTATAAAAATATAGAATAAGAAAATCATCCATGACTTATGAACATCATGCCTTTCCCGTTCCAAACCTATATGTCGATTCCCGGACGCCAACAGCCTCAATTTGAAAATAATTTCCTTCTACCTCGCACTCCGTAGACGAACACATATTAAAATATACCATTGATTGCTAATATTTTCTGTCTTTTTCATGCTTGAAAAGAGGAACACCTTTTCAAAAAAAACCTCTTTTCACTGAATTTGTAGACCTATCTAATATCTGATTTTGGAAAGTGAAATGTTAATCATCAAAATTCAGTGACAGGTGAGCAAAAACGAATAAGAGTAAGAGGCTTATTATTATTATTTAAAATAATTGGGGCGCGTCACGGGAAAAAGTACCTTCGGACAGTTTACGTCAATCCTTGAAATGACGTCATAGAGTTGAGCAGACGGCATTAATTATTATGCATTTCGCGTTAAAAATATCATTTTATTGTCAAAATGTGTAAGAAAAGCACTTGTTAGGTATGAGAAATTTAAAAATAGTTGTAAGTTCTTTCTAAATATAGTAACAACCCAAATGTCACAAAATATGACCGTAGGTACCTTTTCCCTCGGCGCCCCAAATAATTGTGATACAAAAACATTCACTGATTATATTCGTTAAAAACGATACTCGTACATATGTTTCATAATTTAAGAATTATTCTAATTCACTTTGTGTAAATGGGATAGGTTTGCTATTCGTTTGTGCATGTGAAAAGGTAGGTTGGTTTGCTGACGAGAATGGAAACTCACGAGAACTGTTTTTAAAGGCTTAAAGATTTTGATTTTATTTTACAGCTACAATGGTTAAAGTGTTATACAGTATGTCAAAAAGTATTGCTTGCATTTGTTGAAGAAAATCGTTTGTTAGTTATGAATTGATTACCTTAAGTCCAACAAAGTCCTTCTTAATTGGGTGAGTAATGGCATATTGTTTTATGAACAGTCTCTCCTATTTTCAGCCAATAATGGCCCTATTTCGACCACACCCAGGGACTCCACGGAGACAGATTTTCAATGTTCCCCATACTTTTTTGGGAGTGTCGGCGCATGTATTAGGAAGTATGTACAAGGTTATAAAATAAAGAGTAAAACTCTTGAGAAGAGAGCTTGTGAAATGTGTTCAATTAAGTTTACAGTGTTTTTTCCTGCAATAGGTGAACACTTACCAATATCTAAACGTTCATTTAAAACCTAATTCCTATTCAAATTATGGTCAAAAGGTGAATTTTCACCTTACTAAAATGATAACCATAGTATAACATTAACATATATTCAAACTACTACTACGGAAGCCCATTGAGGCCATTTTGAGTTAGAAGTTAGAAGGCAACGATTCGAACATAGATGCTAGATCTTAGAACTTAGGTCTTAGATCTTAGAAATTAGAAGTGAAAACACCATATTGAATGGAAGACAGACAAGAAGATGGATGTGAGATAAACTGATTATTTTAATTCTTTTAATTTTATTTCTTATTTCTTATATCACAGTAGCGTTGTTTGTGCCGTGTAGCGGCTATAAAAAGTCTCCCCGTACATTAAATCAGTGCTTTTATCAGTTACGTCCTTTGAAGTTCGTTGAGCACGATACTTATGTACTATGTTAATAGTACTTCTAATATTGCTTTTGTTTAAATGTTTCGGCCAGTTTATAGATGGGTGGTTTCAATATCTCAGCCAATATAGATTTGGATATTGTTCAATGGCGTTATCTGTGATAGGCAGGTTTTATATTCTCAGATCCCCTGTCAAAATTCTATTTTGTTTAGTTCCGCCCATTGTTGTCTCGTTTAGGGCAAACCCATTCTTTTATCTGGGGACCATACGCCGCTGAGCATGGAATGGTATTAATCTGAAAATACCGCATTGAAGGTTCCATGTTCACTATATGCATACCATCGTTTGGAATGGATCGAATTGTATTGTTTATTGGTGTAGATATTGAGTTGCGCTCAACCCGGGGCTAGACGACGTGGGCAGTAATATGCATTTCCATTACTGCCCATGAACAGGCTCAGTCAAACCTAGCCTGAAATATTTTCGTATGTGTCGTGTTCGATGGCTTTCAAAGTTCCCTTTTCACTTATTTTCAAGAATTGGTGAGATATAGCTATTAAGTTAAAAATCAGGTGATTATATCGGTACAACTTCAAGGGCCGAGTCAAAACAATCAATTTCAATAGGCATATATAACTGGCTGGGACGAAATTCAAAAGTGGTTTTTTAGCCAATTCAAACTAGTTTAGCCAAATACGGCTAAAATAGATCTTCAAGATGACAATTTGAAGAGCAACTTGAGGTTCAACCTAATTACTTCTTTTACTTCAGAGAAAGAGGAAAGGAATGCGAAAATAAAGGCAGAATTAAACTTTATGTCATCTAACAGAGGTTTCTGTAGAAAACGAAGGAATGTAAAGGTATTATATTTGAGTATTTAGACACTCGGCTCATTTGCAAATAAATGACCTCAGAAAATATGTCAGATTATTTAACATGGAGGTGTTGTATTTAGTGAGCATCGATAACCAATTCAATAAGGTGTAACTCATTAATTCATATGAAAATTCTATAGTTCATGGTCTATTTAGTTTCTCAAGTATCCCTATCAATGATAAAAGTAACGGTCACATGAACTGTACATTCGCATAAAGTCAATTTTCGTGCTAGGTTTATTTTTATCTCACCAGAATTTTGTGACAAGGTGACTTTTGCGATCAAACTTAGTCTGGCTGGCTGGCATGCAGGCAGTCTGGCCTTTTTTCAGTCTATCTGTCTGTCTGTCGTTTCGTCTATTTGTCCATCTGTCTTTCTGACAAAATCCAAGGCCAAAAGTCGAATTTCAACAAAAGTTGTGGGAATTACATATTGGTTGATGTTCTTTCAAAGATATAAAAATAATTCATTTCTTTTAAAAATCTGTTTGATTTTAATGAAATTTGCTATGTTTATTCTCTTTTTAAAGTTGTTGCTATGGAAACCAAAGTATTTGCAATCAAGGGAATGTCAATGTCACCACTGACTTACATCAGCAACCTATCAACCATTTATTTTCTTTGAAACCATTTACTTTTATATCAACCAGTGACTTCCCAAGCCAACAAGTGACTCCAGGTAGCCATTGATTCTTATCAACATGTGACCCCCATAGCATCCATCAATTTTCCTCTAGGCCATTGACTTCAATGCAACAATTGCTTTTCCTTAGCAACCATTAATTCAATACCAACAAAGTATTCTTAGCGACCAGTGACTTTCAAAGTTACAGTTGACTTTAGTAACCAGGAAAAGGGAGAGGTGAGCAGTTCAATGTAGTTGTCAAAATAACTGTAAGCAAATTACCTTTGAAAGTGTAACTTAGGTATTTGGAAATTATCTTTTTATCAATTTATCTCAACTAATTAAAATATGTTTCAGCTTTGTAGGAACCTGATGAGAAGGAGGAGAAAAAAGAACTTATGATTAAACAAAATAATTCGTAGAACAACAGTTTCAGTTTGAGGAGCAAAGCTGTATTACCCGGGCTGATTAAATGGCATAAAGTGACAAAAGTGACACCATAAATCCATTCAAAAAAGGATTTTATTCATCAAATGGAACATGCATTAAATGTTTCGTAACACCCTTTCATTGAATACCAATTTATACAATGATTCGCTTTCTTTTTTATTTTTGACAATAATTGGCATAATGCAATTCAATTTACGCGAACGAATGGCCTCATTATACGGGATTTTGGTGGCTCTTTTAGAAGATCTTACTTCACTGGTAGCAGTTGCGTTGGAATAAGTGGCCGCTTTAGATGATCCAACTTCATCTGTAGCAGCGGTTATGTTATTTGATGCTGTTTTACCTGTTTACCATAAATTTTAAAATATAACTTGAGTATTTCTTATTTTTTACCATTTAAGTTTAAATGCACACGTAACAATTCTTGACTTCTTAAACAATTTCCTTAATTTGGATTATTTGGTCATGACCTACAGATGACGGTGCTTAAATAATATTTATTTCTCGAAACTGATATTGAGTATTTCTTAAATTTTCGGCTCATATTCAAAAATACATAAATTGTATTGATATTTCCCCATAACTTTGAAATTTCTTGACCTTTTGTACTCCTTTTTATACAAAGGAATCCCTGAGATAAGCATTCTTTGAATATTTGACCTGAAGATAACATTGAACTTAATTAAATAAGTATTTTGTTTCATTTTTTTGTAGTTAACTGTTACTTAAATAAAGTTTTATGTTTAAGAATGGAGTTATTTTTCCTTCTTTAAGCTTCATATTTGAAAAGCATGACCGATTTTTTGAAAATTTCTGTCTAGGATCTAATGTCAAAGTTCTAATAACAAAGTTCTAAGAACTAAGTTCTAAGTACTAAGTTCTAATGTCCAAGTTCTAATATCTAAGTTCTAAGAACTAAGTTCTAATGTCTAAGTTCTAATAACTTTATTCTAAGACCTTAGTTAATATCATATATTTTATAGCTAGTCTTCGCATGTATGGTCGAAATTCTATTTAGTTATGCGATCCATTATATATGATCCCAATTTGGAACCAAGAGCAGGTCACACCATCAAACATTTTTGCAAAATTATGCCCCTTTGTCACCTATGGAAATTGTAGCAAATAGTATTTCAATACTATATAAGACAAAACATTTTCTTCTAATATACTTCTATTATGATGACCACAAGCGGTATCCAACAATTTAATACGTTTTCTGACAATAAGCATAATTAGCACAAAATATATATCATTTTCGACTATGACAGACAGGTTGAATGGTCAGTAATCACACGAATATTGTGAGCGTTCCACTGCTGAGCTATGTCGAGTTCTGCTTGGATCAATCCATTAAACGATATCCGAGGCATTTTAATGTGTATAAGACGTGTTGAATCCAAACGTTTACGTCCAGTAGATCCTTGCAAAATGAAATCCACCAGCGGACCCTATATCTACTAAATAATCCCACCAGGATTCTATACGCTGATTTGCTACACTCTTTTCATACATAAACATTTTCAATTTAATAAATGGTTGAAGCAGTGCTATCGTCAAATTTTCAGTTCCTCTACCGCAACGAAGAAGCATACGGGCAATGCCAAATTCGTTTAATGTGTCTAGGTAGTATGACGCTATTACTGCGGGTGTGTTGTTGCTGTTTGATATGACATTCGAGACATCTTCGGCGTGATAATCGGTGTGCTTTGTGTTCACTAGTTCCTTTGAGATCGATTTCATCGATTTCTCATTACAGACACCACAAGTCGGTAGTCAGTCACTAACTTTTGCCACATCGAACGATAACCACACACTCCTCTAGATTTCTACAACTCAGGTTTACGTGTTTTGCGTCGGGCAAGATTGTTATCTTTCAGTATACGCTTAAGTTGACGCAAGCTAAGTTTACTATCACGCACAATATACAATAACAAAATAATATCATTGTATGAAAAGCTATAGAATAAGTAATGCTTAAAAGTTTAAATGCGTCCTTTGAGAATGACAGCTAAATACGTGATCACAACACTAGTTACTGGCGTAATAACAAGCAGCCTAATCCCAAACGTCCATGCCCATTTAGTGACCATTTTTGTCGTCTGGAAAAGAAAGAAAAGAGAAGATACAGCAATAGGAAAAATAATAAAATTATAATACTCCGTAGAGAACCGATAGTATCAATTAATTATACAACTGACAGTTCGTGATACCTTTTTAAATATCGTTCCAAATTTTGACAAAGGGGGTAATGCAACAGATACTTGGGTTATTGTAACAGGGAGCCCCTGTGTATAAACGACCATCTAGAACAGTTGGATAGGAAAGCCTAATAATACACATTAATACATATTAAAAATAAAGCTGACTGACTGAATGATTGACGGAAAGCGGAGTTAGACACACCTCCTTTTAACAATCACACAAAACACCTCTAATGCGACCTACCATACATTTATTGGTAAATATACTATCAAGATCAAAATTACACTATCGCCTGGATAGAATTCTTATGAAAATATCATCAATGAATTATAACTCACCCCTTGTTGTGGATTTTCATGTCTACCTGCCTCTGTTGATATTCTTGAAAAAATGGCGTCTCCCGGTTTCAAGAGATTTCGACATTCTCAGTTCTAAGACCTAAGTTCTAAGACCTAACATCTAAGTTAGAATTGTTGCCTTGTAACTTCTAACTCAAAATGGCCCCAATGGGCTTCCGCAGGTAAATATTCAAAATCTACATTTAACTTGTTATTTAACTGAAATATTAATAGTTAAATATACTGGTAAGAAGAATTGCTTGTGAACCTGTTTTCTGGCACCGGACTACCTCCCGCCCAGACACCTTCCTATGTCTGGATCCTGTTATATATTTTCGTTGCTTGGATGCTCTTCATCGAGTTTGTTTCTCATTTATATGAGAGGAATATAAAAGGTAAGTTTTACAAAATTTTTACATACGTATTAAATTCTAAAATCTCCAAATATGAATGTTTTGTATGTCAATAGAATGTTCAAGTTTCAATGATTAAGGATTTGGTGTAGTTTTTTTTCTTAATTCATAAAATTGTTAAATTTAAATATAATAAAATATCACATTAGTTGCAGATCGTCTAAACTAGAGTATACAAAAACTAAAAGTTATAGATATGACAATTTATTCTTACAGACTGAAACAATATAATTATTCAATTATGTTTTACAGAGCCGAAAGCAAATTCATATGAATTGAAAAACATGAGTAAAGACCTATAGAAACCTTTCCCTGACCAGGTAAGCTAAATACATTGTCATAATTATTCTTATAATAATTTATTAAGACAATAACAGATGTGATTAATAAAATCTATGAGCCGAATGCTTAAATTAGCTAATGTGGCCGAGTTTTTTTCGGTTCTTATTGTGTGTTGTTGCGCTCAACCCGGGGCTAGACGGTCCCGACAGTGATATTTTAACAGGATTATCCAAACCGAGCCTGCACTATTTTGATATTTCCCACATTCAGGGGACTTCCATTTTAAACTATTTGAATTCGAAAAATCTCAATGTCAGATATATATTGATAAAACATTTTTGTTACATTTTCAGAGTGTTTCACGGTTCAAGTTGTCTCTCCTTGGAATACATGTCATAGTGCTGACCGGTCTAGTTATAGCAATATGTGTGGTTATAGGAATCAACTAAAATTTGTGGGCATTATATAATTTTGTTGCAACAATTTGTATTGTACTCAAGTCTGACTTATGCCAAAGGTTATAAAACTGAGCATGGAAACCAGTCTCAAATCCCAAGCATCTGATTGGCTGAAATGGTGACCAGTCGCAGTTATATTACCTTCAGCCCTAGTGTTCTTGTAGATATGTTGTGACCCTTAGCAATGATTGTTTTAAGTTTAAAACAAACAACAGCACTGTGCTCGTTAAAAAGTTAGTGTCAGATGTCTCTTTAAAAGAGTTAATATAATGAATATTTCTTGAAAAAAAATCCTAAAATTTAGTAAAATGTAGACAAATGGAGTCTGATTTATTTGCCTAATAGTGTATACCTGGCAAGCAGAAGTACAGTTGTCTGTATAGTTGAATTTAAAGACATTAAAGCGAAGTTTGGAATAAACATGAGCATTATCTCCAATCTACCCATTCTTTTCTGGCTTTAATATTTGATTGTGTACATAGCAGATTATTCATTTAAAAAGTCAATATATATATATATACATTGTTACACATTTATACACTTTTTTTCCTTATTACGCAAATTCCTACGATAAATACTTCGTATTACTTGCGTTACACAAATACCTCCGATAAATACCTCGTATTACTTGCGTTACACAAATACCTACGATAAATACCTCGTATTACTTGCGTTACACAAATACCTACGATAAATACCTCGTATTACTTGCGTTACACAAATACCTACGATAAATACCTCGTATTACTTGCGTTACACAAATACCTACGATAAATACCTCGTATTACTTGTTTTACACAAATACCTACGATAAATACCTCGTATTACTTGTTTTACACAAATACCTACGATAAATACCTCGTATTACTTGTTTTACACAAATACCTACGATAAATACCTCGTATTACTTGTTTTACACAAATACCTACGATAAATACCTCGTATCACTTGTCTGTTGGTAGATTTTGGTAGCCTTATGGAAAACAAAATATTCATAGTAAATAATTTATTAAAATGACATGTGTAGATACTGATCAAAAATATTTAGCATGTAAACACTGTAATTTAGTTATATAAGTGATTTTGAAGTTCATACAAATACAGATATATAACAATTAACTATAAAATAGTAATTAATTTAGCAGTTTTGAACCATGTGAGCTACAAGGGCTATTTGCAATCAAGCTGAATAGCTGCTAGTGGTCAGTTTACAAGCAAATAACATATTTTTTTTTATTTTTGTGTGTTACTTTTTGTGTACTTCGGCAGGGAAAAGGGTATACTTTACTATTTTCTAGCTGCTAGCAGGCGATTTTGCTGCTAATTTTAATGTTCTTAAATAGGTACCATATCTCGTATTAACTGGGTTACTAATGTTTTGTTTTGCTGACAGGTTCAATGTAATTATCTAACATCTGGCAGATGCACGTGTTGCTAACTTTCCTATATATTGATATATAATTATGTGTATGTTTAATTGAAAATTGCCTTTTCGATAAACATATTTAACCCAACATCACAACAGATATTCAAAATCACTATGACAAGTCATATTCTCCCATTTGCATTGCGATTGACCGCCTAAGACGTTTACCTTTATGTTTCTTTTAAACACTTGTTAGTGGTGTCCTTTACAAAAATCGATCAATTATTAATTTGTGCTATCTTTCACTCTACTGATAAGCCTTGTGTTGAGGCAGTTTTTTTCTGCATAGACCTTTTCTTGTTATTGAATATTTTAAAGAGTAAAGCTTTAAAAGGTTTGTAAGAAAGTTTTTCATCTATTTTTATGTGCTGAGAGGAAAAAGTTTGGTCAGTAGGAATACTTCATACGATAAAATTGTTAAACATTTAAATTGAAGACAAAAGCATCTTTCACCACGAAAATCATTTAATACCCATTGACTTTCAACAATATTAACTGAATCCAGTCATAAAAAGCGATTCAGTTTGATTAAGGTTGAAGACAGGGGTCAAAATCAAAATTTACATTACACTCAATATTTTGTATGACAACCTCTAGCTTGAATAATAGCCAGAAAACGCCCTTCGTATGTTGTTTACGAGTGTTTGAATGATGTGAATAGGGGTTTGGGCCTATTCCTTGTCCAATAACGGTTACCGTTTCAGACCATTTACGTTGTTGACGTCATTCCTGTCAGCACCTTTCTTCCAAGATCATAGCGCTCCCAACACCGTAACGGTCATATTTAAAGACGTTAGCAGGATCAAACCTTTCTCATCGACGTCAACAAAAACAAATCATTCCATCAGCTTCTTTTAGATTAAATTTGGAATAAGCGGTGAATTCGATCCTGTTCCATCGCTATCTATTCCTGCGACTGCCCTGACGTGCCCAATTCAAATGTGCGACGCGCTGACGTGCTGTTAGAAAAATACCTTTGTAAGGACTTCGAGCACGCAGCCGAGCAGCTCTCCGCCGGTTTGAAGCGATACAAACGAATATTCTTGAATGTCTAAGACGTTTAACGAGCTTTTGAGCAGGTGTGAAGCAATTTGTTGACGTCACCTTAACGCGACATTGTTTTCAACGTCCTACCTGGACGACGCAGGTGGTTGACGCTGCCAGTTTGTCAGAATTGCAAAAATTCAAAATTTCAATGACGGTTTTCATCAGCACGTACGTCTCGACCATTTTGAATTTACACAGTCATGGTCTGAATGAGGAAGGTTTTTGTTAACAAATCATCGTGTATGTGATAAGAAGAGTTAGTACAACACATATGTTCATTTTTTTCACGATATTTGCAATATTGTAGACTTAGGGCGAAAACGAAAATACTGACTAATATGTTTGTTTGTTTTTTTGTTTGTTTTTTTTTTTTTGTTTGTTTGTTTGTTTGTTTGTTTGGGCACTCTCCAAGGGATAGCCTCAAAGCTAAATGAATACACTAAATTGTAAACAGAAACATTGGAAATAAATATAAAAGTAAGTCAAAACCATGTCGTACCTCGTATTCAAAATAATAGGCACACTTGATAGTATGTTGGAAATGTACACATGATAGCCGCAATCAGAAAAAAAAGATAAACACCTGCTTCCTGTTTGCCGATGGTGTACCTCAAGCAACCAAATAATGAAACGTTTTTGTTTAGTCCTTTTTTCATGTAAGAAAACATATAAGAAAGAATGACAAGACACCTGACTGGAAATGGTGGATGAAATAAGCCGACCTAACGGAGAAACCCCGAACATCCTTTAAAACATTAAACTCTTTTTGGCTGTTTTAAGTATTCAATTTTCGAACTATTTGACTGCATTCTTCTTAATATTTCTTGAACCGTCTTTTATGGCAATACCGTTGTATTCTAACCAGTATGCTTTATCACGGGAAGAAAGCAGAGACAATCTGAAGTGAAAAATGAAGGACGTATCTTTGTTGAAATCATTAAATATCGTTAACCAACAGCCATTTATTTTTTATTATAATATCCCGTTTCTAAAAAGAGCATTACAAAAAAGCTTTTAATGGCCATCAGTGCAACAAGTTACAACGCTCCCAAAATATTTTACCTTTATTGAAAAAATTGAACGTATGGATCCCTGTGTTTTTGTTTTTCTTGTTAACGTTTCTTGTTTGTGTAATGTTCACTGAAACTTTGTATTCACCAAACTTTGGGCGTAGCATTCTTGCATCGACTTTTTGTGATATTTGTAAAATGTTCCTGCTGCAATATACAAGGCGAAAAAAAAGATATTACTTAACTAGGGTAACATAATATCCACCAGGCTTACTTTTACATTTGCGCACGACTAAACCTTTAGTCTAGTGAAAATCAGTATATATTACCCATATTATAAATATATAACCATACTATCTTCAAAACACAGGTTAAACTTAGGTTATAAAATTCCTTTCTTAGACATCCATGTTAAGTGTTTGTTTATTTCGTTGAGAGCTAATGTCCTCAATCGTTTATTTCTTTAATCTGATGATAGTAGTTACCCCTGTCTATGAGTTGTTCAGTATGTTTTCATTATTCCGTAAACAATTTTTAGCACCTCACAGTTATAGTGATTGTTTTTCTAATTCTAAAACTCAAATTCCGTTCCCGCATCTAGTTCCAGCATGCAAAGAACTTTCATTACATCGTCTTTTTTTGTGTCGCACTTCATTGGAGTTTACCGCAAACAACAAGTATATATCTCTTAAATTGCTGAGATGGGTGCTTGTGGTGGCACTTGTAAAGTAAAAATTTTCCTTTGACGGAATACGATCAGACATCTGTTTCTTTTATCGCAAAACCTTTCTGTCTACAGTGAAACCCCGCTATTACGGACACCTAAGGGACTGAGGGAAAGTGTCCTTAATAGCGGGTTGTCCTTAATTGTGGGTTTTAAACAAAAGGAAGAGAAAATGTCTGTTCTTTAAAAAATTGCCCGTTATACCGGGGTGCCTGTAATATTGGGTGTCCGTAATGAGGGGTTTTACTGTATTTTGTCAGCATTTTGCAGCTCACCTTCAAAAGTATATATCCCGTTTATCATCAGTTTTCGGTTTTAGATCCTGCAGCTGTTGCACATAAAAGTCATCTTCACTACAACTTACTTTGGGTATAAGTGCGAAGCCACACGGAATCGCCATTTGACCTACACCGGCTGGGTTACTCGATTTACTATCTTATTTATAACACTTTTTGCATTATCAATTTCTACACTATGACATTGCCTTTGACTATCAGTAGTATGCATGAGCGTTCTTGATATTAATTGATATTCCTAAATTTTAAGAGACGGCTTTAACAGTCCGACCGGTTATGAACAAATTCTTGCGACCTTGTAGCTGCTTAGTGATTGCTTCCCTATGTGAAAGTCTATAAGGTCGTGACACCTATTAGGAGAGCATATGGTAAATGTGAAATCTAGTGAATGTCGTGACACCTCTGCAGACAGCATGGCGGTAACGGTTACAGTGTATTAAATCCTGACATCTCTGCAAAGAGCATGGGGTGACGGTAACAGTCTATTACATCGTTACACCTCAGCAGAGAGCATGGGGTAACGGTGACAGTGCATAATATCGTGACACCTCTGCCGAGAGCATCAGCAAAATGTGACAGCCTATTACGGATCTTAACGACTGTCTGGTATACTTGAAACTATTAATGAGAATAGAATCAAATTGAATTTACATATTTGCGGTCAAACTGTCAAAATTTTCTTCAGTATAAATCCATCACTGGTTGCACAATGATAAACTGCTGTGCCCAAGATTATAAAACTGAGTTTGGAAACCAGTCTCAAATCTCAAGCATCTGACTGGCTGAAATGGTGACCAGATGCTTGAGATTTGAGACTGGTTTCCAAACTCAGTTTTAAAACCTTCAGCCCTGTACTATGTGTACCTTTACTGGGTTCCACAATGACGCTGATAGGAGTTGGAGATATTGACGCTGATTCGATCCCCGTTCTGAGATTTCCTCATAATAAATGAAACTGATGGGTTCCAGATATAACTCCACACATTGAATTGCTTGAAAATTTATTTTCGTGATCTTAACCAAATTGTTGTTGATCCATATGAATTTATATGTAATTTCTTTTCCATTAAACAGCTTGATCTTTTAGATATCCAAAACTACCAAAAACATATTTTAGTTTTTTTTCTAAATTTCCATTTCAAAAAGGAATGAACTTGCTTTTAATTTGATGTTATGTTATTGCTGTTGTATGGTGAAGCTCATGAAGTATAACTAATTGTGATCACATGTGAAACTCTCATTACTAATGTTCAGTCTAAAATGTTCTAAAAGAAAGATGTATAAGAAATAACCTTGATGTGCACTCCCTTTTTTTTGCTCATTTAAAAGACTGAATAATATTAGACTAGCCATAAGTCAGATAATAAAGTAAATAAAAGGGAACTTTGAAAGCCATCGAACACGACAAATATGAAAAAATTGCAGGCTTGGTTTGATTTAGCCTGTTCATGGGCAGTAATTGAAATCCATATTACTTCCCTTCCAATTAAAGACTGATCTTATTTTGACCAAGCGGTGTACGTAAATGGTATTAGATTCATTTACAAAAAAAAACAATAAAGATTAAACAGAAATTGTTATTATTGATTTCAACACTTTAAAAGCCATCGAACACGACACATATAAAAAAAGTTCGCAGGCTTGGTTTGATTTAGGCTGTTCATGGGCAGTAATTGAAATCCATATTACTTCCTTTCCAGTTAAAGACTGATCTTAGTTTGACCAAGCGGTGTACGTAAATATAAGAGTCATTAACGAAAATAATCAATATAGATTAAAAAGACATGCTATTATTGATTTCAAGACAAAACAGTTCTTTTCACAGCCTCTCTTGACATAGGGAAAAACAAAACTAACAAAATTGTAAATATATATAACTGATGACGAATTAGAACTTTGGGTGAATGTATGTCAGGGTTTCTTTTTCTATATGTTTAGCTAACTTGTTTTTTTAACTTCTTTAACTAGAGACACTATCGTTTGAAATTCACAGTAGCGCTATTTGTGCAGTGTGGCGGCCGTAAAAAGTCTCCCCGTACATATAGTCAGTACTGTTATCAGTAAAAAATAACCCGTTACCGATGTCATGCAGTGATTGTTACGTATATCAGGGCTATCCCATCAACCTTTCTTGGGGTTGTCCCGGTTAGCTCAGTTGGTTGCGTCGGGCTAGGCGCTGTCGCCGGACGGTGCGGGTTCGCACCCAGCTAGAGACACTTTAATTTGTATCGGTTTGCATATTATCTCAGTTAAAAACGTAGATATTTATAACATCAATTGAGCCAATAAATGGCTAATAAGTTTTGCTAAAATAATGCTGGCATAAAAAATCAAAAAATATATTTAAGGTAATTTGCCGGTTTGACTGATTAGTAGGTAATATGCAACATTTGCTCTGTATGCAAACATGTTTATTAGTGAATCTGTATATTACTATAGCTTTAAAGAAATGAAAAGAAAAGAAAATTTTAAACAATAATAACACGAAAAGAAACTATCTTGATTTCATTGTTTTAATGAATTTAATGCCAATGAACAGGCTCACTCAAACTGAGCCTGCAATAATTTCATATTGGACATGTTCGTTGTTATTGTTATATTTTTCTATTTTATATTTGATATTGTGAAACCTTAACTTTTGCGCTTTAATATGGAAAAGTGCTATGAATAATTATTATTCAAAAGCAACCGTGCAACAGTTTTAAAAGATAAGAGCTGAGATACTATCTTTTCTTCGAATATTTGTCTATTGCTGTAGAAATAAATATTTTTATAGAAAGTATCAAACAAAAACATAAAAAACATACATTGTAAAAATTAATGCTTGATAATGAATTTTTTTCCAAGATCTTTAAGCATGATCTATGTTTTATGAGTATGCAATTCGATTAATGTTTTATTTAAACTGGAATAAAATATGTAATAAAATATGTAATAAGAATGGTATTTGAACCTTGGACATTATATGACGATTGAAACAAATGTCTTTGTATATTTTCTGCCTCTATTTAGAAGATGTTTTCTCGAAATTAGAAAATACTGTACGCCGTTTGGTGTCTATATCAGTTGAAGCTTGTAGTGTCATTTTTTATAATATGATTTTACAGGTATAATTATATTACAATCGACTGAAGACTGCATGTACTGACAACTTTTTATGAAGCTATTTAAAATAAATACTCATGAATCGCATTTATTCTTATACATACACCCAGCAGGGTTACAAGAAAATAAATATTTATCTAGTAGTCCATGTTAATGTGGAAAAGTTTTGTTTTGACACGTATCATTTAAGATTGACGTTAAAATAAAAAATCTACTCCTGTAACAAATTGTTTATACTCAACATTTTATATTTAAGTTTAAGTTAATTGCAGTACTGTACTACATAACAAATACATGTATAAGCACCCTTATAGTGTTCTGAGAAGTTTTTGAAAGTATAAATTTCAATTGTAATTGAGGCACGCCACGGGAAAGGTACCTTCGGTCATAGTTCGTGACATTTTAGTTGTTACTATATTTAGAAAGAACTTACGATATTATATTATTTTCTCATAACTAAAAAGTGATTTTGTTACACTTTATGTTAATAAAATAGTACTTTTACCGCACATTGCATAGTAATAAATGTCGTCTGCTCAACTTTATGACGTCATTTCAAAGATTGACGTCAACTGTCCGAAGGTACCTTTTCCCGTGACGCGCCCCATATTATAAAACGATTGTAATAATTGTCGGTGCGTCACTTTTCTATATCTAAAGATTTCCAATAAATACGATTTCATATCTGCAGGACAATGTCTGCCGATCCAAAATTGTTGAATATGCATCCTTATAAGTAGATCGATACAGAATTTTTAATATTGCCTTTTGCGTATGCCTTAAATCTAAATACAGTTGAAATTATATCCGTGGCATAATAAATTAGTACCGAGTATTTCATAACCGACAACTTTTCTATAGGAAAATCATAATCATTGACTTTTTTGGAGAAAAAATGTTGTTTAAATTTTAAAGTGTCACGATTTACAAAATGCAAGTTGTGAACTAGATTCTAAAAAAAAATTGACATTCATGCAGTTTATGTTAAAATTATTAAAATAAACAATAAAAAATGATAGGATAGAAATATCTCTGATTTTTATAACAAAAATTCCAGAATCATCAATTTATCTAACAAAACATTTGTTGTATTTTCCTTCTTTGGAGTATTTCATTAACAAAACATTGAAAAAAGCTTTAACAGAAAATATTAACAAAACAAATAATACAAAATACATTTACTAATAAATAATAAGTCAATAAATAACTTATTGTTAACAACAAAATAAAATATGTACAAAATTAAATTTTCATTTATAAAATGAACACTAAGGGACCATAAATAAAAAAGAGAAAAAGAAAATAAAATATAAGTTATAACTGATCATGGATAAGTAGACAGTCACATTATACTCTGTGTAAATATATACACTTACATGTAACAATATTTCTAAGTATACACCTTCGAACTGGGGCATTACTGACTTGACTTGATAATTGAACTATTGCTCTAAAACTTTCAATAAAACATCTAATAGATGCTAACTGATTTATAAGTAAAATATTTTACAAAATGACAGACAACTGACTGTTCACAATCATTTATAATACTGACACCCATAGAATACAAACTCACCACCTTCAGCGATAAACGGTCAAATAGCGAAAATGATGTTGAAGCGGTTTTTTTTATCGCAGTGGAACAGTTTTAATGTTAATGCACAAGAGGACTGAAGCAGTTTTAATCCAAGCGAACTTAAATTCTGAAGAATATCGGCGACAAGTCCTTGTTCCGGTTGTCCTTTCACTGCTTCAAGCACATAGGCGTATGCAGTTAATGCATGATTGAGTACCGTGTCATCATTCGGCGAACACCAGACGTTTTCATGAGGTGCACACCGTCAGAAAATTTCCATGGTGCGCTAGATATCCGGATCTAAATCCAATTGAAAATCCGTGGTCTGATCTTGGAAGGGGCATACGAAACAGGAGGGACCAACCATGCAATCTTCGCCAACTTGGTAATGCGCTTCTTCAGGAATTGGCTTAAGGAGTCATTCAGAACTGTAAGAGCTCAATAAGATAGATCATTGTGTCTTACGGATATACACGCTGTTGGTGATCATACTCTTTACTCACTGATGTGAATTTGTATTCTGTGGGTTCCAGTACTCTTAATGATTGTAAGCAGTCAATTGACTGTCATTTTTAATAATCGTTAACTAATAAATCAGTTAGAATTTATTGCATGTTTTATTGAAAGTTTTAGAGAAATAACTCAATTATCAAGCCAGAAATGCGTACGACGGTGTATACTTAGAAAGGTTGTTAAGTGTATATAACCAAAATAATTTGACTGATATGGGCGAAGTATATTTTTTTCAGTGATCAATATTAGTCAAGAAAAAATGCTTGTTCAACTTTTGCCCGATAAACAATTTCAAAATTCATTTTTATTACTCGTGACTGTCAAATTATCGATAATGTACTATATTAAATAGTCAGACCATTCTGTAGGTAAACAAAATTAGGATAATATAAATAAAACTAACACGTCCAATACATAACGTACGCATTTGATAGCTAAAACACAATTATATAAAGAGTGTAAGAGTGTAGAGTGGTTTTACAAGGCTGTTGACATTTGTGTATTAACACATGTCAGAGATTAAACGAACACAACAAAAAAGCTTTATCAAGAACCATGTTAACAAGCAAAATAGAAATGGAAAAAAAACTTGGTTGTTTAACACCCAGATTCTGTTGCTCCAGTTGGTAGGAACTTTCCCTAAATATTCTACTCAAAATTTAAAAAGAGCCCATTATGTAGCCTGTAATTTTTATTGTTTGGAAAGTATAGGATACATAAAGATTCGTTTGAATTGATTTTTCGATAAAACCGATGAATTAGTCATATGAGTTGAGTTATGGAACTGAAACCTGAATGTAAAATTATCTTAGCAAAAAAATCCATATACTACGAAATTGGCACTTACCAAATTTTGAGTAGTATATTTGGAACAAAACATTGAATCTAAGACTTATAACGATAAGGGACCCTTTGTCTTTATTTACATTCAATCAAACTTTTTACACAGGTAAAACTCCAGTTAAATCTTCAGATCCATTTATTCATGGACCTTAGTTCTTAAGTATGGGATAATTAGTCACCATTTTTCATCTCCCATCGAACAATTTTGTATAGAGGGGTATCCATAAGTTTCTGAAGTTTAGTTGCTGTGGTGCTTTGTCGCTTTCTGCGGCCTGAAAGGAAAATCAAAGAACGTCAAAATTAAAAGCATTTTTAATCCACAAATGAAAATCAAGCGACTTCTACTGCTCTAATTTTCATTTGTATGTAGGTGATTTGACCCTCTCCCCCTTACCATTTTCCCCAACCTGTAGCGAAAAGAAAAATTTTCGCTTGTTTTCTTTAAATATTTGCTTTTCTTTAAAGTCCATTTCCGTACACATCGAAGATTGGTCAAAAGAGGATTTTCAGCATTTCCAAGATAGCAGGCAGGAAAGTCGACTGCATTTTTGAGAAATTATCTTGTATAACATATTTTGTGTACGAGTAGTGAACATAATTCTAAACCTATAAACTGTAAGGATGAACTCTATGGTAAATCAATTAGTTGTCCTCATGTTTCATTTCTTACTTTTGTGTCAGTGATATCATGATGCTGTCTTCATGATGACAGAACATAGTAGTTATGGTAAAAATATTAGAAACGTATCATTTTGGTCATTTCTTCTTTTGAACATTAAATTACGCCTTTCTGTTCATATCCAAACACATTGCTACTGTTTTCAAAAGAGCCAAGTAATTATTTACGGTAATAATTGTCAAACTGTCCATAAATTGGAAGTAAGTATAAAGCTCTTGATCCCATACCAATATGATGCATATGATTTAAAAATAGCTTTTAAATGAAATGCCGATGAATGTCGATCACAATAGCTATAGAAATTTAGAAAAGTTTACTTAAAAGAACTCCAATTTGTCAAGCCAACACAATAACTTGCAACTATATATTTGATTAGTAACAATAAAATGTATCATAAATAACCCCCATAGCAATACAAATATAGCGGCAGAACCTACCGGACCATGCAGTAGACAGACATTGTACATACATGTACCATCCGTATCCAAAAGGATAGTTCAAGTATGCCTGTATACTGTCATCCACAATTCTAGACATTCTACATGTTTGAAATTAGCACAGGGCCATCAAGGAAGTTAATTGAAACTGATTTCTTCACTAAAGTGAAGTATAAAGTTTAGTAGCCGTAAAACTACATGTATTTTGAAAGCCGCAAATCGGGTTAAATTTAAACTACGTACTGTTTGTTTGCTGTTTTTCTCTAAAAATAGACTCTGAAGCTTATCATGTCTCCTCAAATCGATTCAAAACTGTTACTTACCTCCTTATCATCAAATTTAAAATTTCAATTATTAAAAATGTGAAACATTGCTATTATATTTACTGATATACTGATAATTGCAATATCGCTTTGCACATGTTCATTTTAATTAATATAATTACGTGTTTATATGCTTACAATATTATATTCTTGATGAATCATGTATTTGTCTTATGTCATGTCTAAGTATACAACAAACACATAAGGCCAATGTAGGTTTATTTAATCATACCAGCTTTTATTTATGCTAAGTAGCGTATCAAATTGAATTTAACTATTTCCAAGATGAGTCTAAGAGAGCCGAGAGCTTGTGTTTCACTACATTAAAAATAAAGATTGATTTTAACAGTTGAACCATAGGGGCTTTAAATGGTAAACTATCACGTTTTCATACTCATAAAATATTTTACAAACACAAACTTGTTTTTAAATTTGGAATTAGTCACATAGCTACAAGTGCAAGTCAATAATCCTGAAGTATCATTTAATTTCGCGGGGACTAAATTTTGCGCATATGGCACAATTTTCGTTTTCGCGCGGACATAAATTCGCGCAATTGTATTGCTCCTATAGGATATTATATTATATCGTAAATTTTCGCTTGGGTTTGATTTCACGCACATCCCCTAGCGCGAAATACGTGAAAATTAGACCAAAGCGAAATATAATGATATCACAGTACATCATAATCGATCTCATTTGGGGCACGTCAGGGAAAAAGGTACTTTCTGTCATTTTATTGATATTTTGGTTTTTACTAAATTAAGAAAGAATTTTCAACTATAAATTAATTTCTTCTAACTAAAATGTGACTTTGTTACACATTTTGACAACAAAATGGTATTTTTATCGCGAAATGCATAATAATTAATGTCGTCTGCGCAAATTAATGGCGTCATTTCAAAGATTGACGTCAACTGTCCCAAGGTACCTTTTCCCGTGACGCGCCCCATTTATGAGAAGAGGTTTCGAATTGGTCGTTTTATAAACACAGGCTCTCTTTTCCTCTCTCAATTTTGACTGTGTGGGCTGGATGTGTTTTCTGAGAACGGCTTTTCCTGATATACATGAAGATTATTTCAACTGTTTAAGTAACGCATGGAGTCATAGTTTTATAAACAGCTCAACTTTGCGTAATTACTTTTGTATTATTATTTCCCTGTCATTTGAAAAAAAAAGATCAAAATATCTCCACACTATATCTATTGCTAATTAGGTGTTACTGTGCATGTTTTTCTAAATCTACTGGTGCATAAATACATATGAAATGTGATGGTTTGGTACGTTATGGTGTGTGTGAAGCAATCGTCGGGTTAACCACTGAATGTCAGCCAGGGTTTCAGATAGACAGACACAGAGTAGTTTTAAACGATTTCTCACCTATTTTATACGCACTAATTTTTGCACTGAAATTGAAACAGCATTTAAATATGGTATATTCTGTCAGTTTTAACATTTAAATGTTACGACTAGCCCGTTTAAAATGAAACTTGTACAAACTTGTGCGTTATGTAAAAATAATGTGAAAGATTAATAAAATTTTGAAATTCAAAACAAATGCAAAATGGTGATTATTTCAAGCAGATTTTTTTACAAGTATACGTTAGACAAGCCTCATGAACTACCCAAAATTAATACTAAAGTTTAATAAATTCCTTAGTGAGATAAAATATTAAATGGGAGATAACTAAGAAAGTACGTTATGCTAGAAAACGTCGCGATTGTGTCCCCTATAAACGTAAAAAACATATGATCCTTTTAACGTGTTGTTTAAATAATTCGAAAAATACGTTTTTTTAGTTTTAAAACTGTTTCCACTGCTCTCTAGAATGGCAACTAGTAATCAATCTGCTTGAAAAATTTCTAATCTGTAAAGCAAAATTTTCAAACCAGCATTTATATGTTAAAGCATTTAAGCAAAGCACTACCTACATTTACTAAGAAAGCGCTGAAATAAAATCAATCAAACAAACTTGCTTTATTCTATTATAATCGTTTTAACCAAAAGCTTTATATTATAATGCACCCGCTGTAAAACTATAATTATTTAGCTACATTTATTTTAAGAAACTCATATTTTAAGAAAAAATGCAAGCAATTCAAGCACAAATTAGAAAGGAGTTGAACGTATTACCTGGGTCACAGGATGGATCGTTAAAACAGTCATCAATAAAACCGGCAAGGGTTTTATACAGTGAGGCTTTACCGGCTTTCGTACCGAGGTGTGAATACATGCACGGGAATCCATTACACGTGCGTCTCTCTACTTGAGGCTCGTCTATCGATTTACTCAGTCTGAAAAAAGGGATAGCAAACATGCATATGATATGGAATTTCAATCTAAAACGAAATATTAAACATATCTTTTTCCAAAATGGAATGGCAATATTAACTAAATAATATTTTAAACATTGGCGAATATCACACTATCAAACACATGCTGGACCTAACTTTCAATTCATCACTGCAAACAAAGGAGAAATATGCATATAAGAAAGGTACATATACTGAACAAAAATAAAAAGTATCCACTTTTTATGCTTATATTCTCCTTTACATATTTCATTTAATCAGGAACGCTTTGAATGGTATTTTGCTAGTCCATCCCAGTTGTTTTTAAGTTTAATTGTTCATGAATAAAAACTTCCACACCAAGACCTGAGGAACTGCCAATCGAATAACAATTAATCATGGATTACAAAACACTACATATTCAGTTTAAAAGGAGGTAATTGGAAATGGTTGGAATTTCTAGCGTTGTTTATCGAGGACCAGTTGTGTTATTGATGAATACTTTGTGATTTTTTTATCCACAAGAGGCAGAGAAAGTATTTGAATTCAAATTAATGTGAATATTACAAAGAATCGCTGACATTTTACTGAAACCCTTATTATAACACAGGGAAAGATAACTAAGTCGTGGCTGCAGATTTTCAAGAATACTTTATCCCTTTGCAATGATAACAGAAAAGCAAATTTGTACACCTTTAGAATTTTTAGTTTTCTTTTTCAAATTTTACAAAATTTAAAATAGGACAGTGGATACTTTTTATTTTCGTTGATTATATATAGAAACAAAGACAACCAACACAGTAAAACGTTGAAAATACAATAGTACCTGTGTTGATAATATGTTAATTTCGAAAAGTCACCATAACAATTAACAAAGGGGCACCGTCAGGATCAAGTTCGAGTAGCCTAGGTGAATAAACTCCAAACACACCATCTGCTCGATCATGATGCATGCATAAGCTAACAGTATTATAAACTCTAATATACAATTGACATAATAGTTTTCCTTTTTTACTTTGAGACTTACACATGTAATACTGTTTTCATCATGGTTAAGAATTGCATCTTTATAAGATCGAAAAATTAACGACTAGTACTCTATATAACAGAAATGAATTATGGATATTTTCATAAAAAATAAGAATTGTTTATTCACAATTGAAAACGAAATTACTGATATAAGACAGAAATGATAAGTTTTTATAAAACGATAGGACTATAAAAGAGTGAAGTATGCACATCGTGAATGGTCATATCCAAAAGACACAGCCTCTCCACACAGCCAAAAGTACAGAGGAAAAGAAGAGCTTAGGTAATAAAATGAGGGGTTACCGCCTTGATACGGTCAGTGGCAAAACAATTCGTAACTCGGGGTTTAAAACAGGTTCCAAGGTGCACCAAACTCACACTTTCCCTGAACAAACAATAATTACAATTGTCTTGGTGAAATATCTCTAACTCACCCATCAGCTTAACAATGTTGCAAGCAAAAGGACACAAACATATGAAACATAAGAAGCAAATAGCATTGCAAAGTCAAAGGGAGAGTACTCAAACAAGTTTTGTTGGTGAATTAGCTCCAACCTACCCATCAACTCGACAGTGTTACATGTAAAAGTACACAAACATGTAAAACATAGGAAGCAAAGGCTGGGACCCTGAAAATATGGTGTTGAACGAAACATATTTATCCTTCAATATTCTTTCATTTGATATTGAAAGGTAGGGGAAAATACAGTCAATTCATTTTTTCACAGTATAATTATATAAACTTTTTATGTTTTCATATGCAACTGTACTTATAACAGTACATCCAGCTATCATATACCAGGACATTTTTATGAGGAAAAGCTTACTTTTTAAACTGCATGAAAGTATAAACGCAGAAAACTTATATTTTCACTATCACTGTTTACAAATTATCAACTAACCATAACGCTCAATTATATGCTGTTTAAATATTTTAATAAATGTGACGATTGGGTTTTAATTTTAAATTTAGATTAACTTGTAAAATTATAATTCGGTACAATTACAGATTTAGCAGTCGAGTCTAAACATCAGTACTTCAGTGAATACAGTATCAGCTGTTTTTATAGATTACTCGTCTTGCTTTACTCTTGTCTAATCCTACACATTGAATTGGCCGTCAACCAAAATGACCGATGTCTTTAACAACTCTCATTACAGAAATAGAAGGAAGTGTTTGAAAAGCAATAAACATGATAATGACTGAGAGTTACCTTAAATGAGTTCATGTAGTACATTTGTGCTACCACAGAGGCAAATATACAGTCGGAAAAATATTCATAGATCTTGTAATAACAATAAATTAACATTTTAGGTATATTGTAACACTTTAATCTGTTCCAATATTCTTCTGTTATAAAGGAGGGTGAAAACGACATGGACTTACTGTGTTCCGAACTCTTACATGTAACCCTTCGTTTCTACAAACAGTCCTGGACCATTAGAATCCATCAACTTGCAAAATTCTGAATACAATTTTAGAAATCTGTCTTATATTTAGACACGTTTGCACACATCTTTATGACATGTAATTACAGCATTCAATTCACCACTCACCGATAGTTTTTATGCTACGTAAGGTTATTTACAAGCAGTTAACTTTTTGCATACTCACCTACATAAAGTAAAAAAAAATATATGATCATGGGATAGTGATGCATAGATATATAGACTGACAATCATGATTATGTCAATCTTCGGGTCCAAAAAAACATCATCTCGCTAATCTACGGAAATCTACGATCACAACCAGGTAAATTTACGGGAACTACGATCATCACCTCCAGATTACTTTAATGTTGTCATTATGTTGAGTTGGTTTATGAATTTTGAAATAGCGACAATAATCCGAAATGTTGGTATTCGTTCAAACCTTTTTTCTTGAGTGTTATACAAATTATTTATCTCGTATAATCAAGTGCGCATGGTCTGGTCATTGTCTGATATTGCCAAGGTCAGGCAATCAATGACCTTTTTCGGCGTTAGCTGTCTAAGCTCACTTTTGACCTAGTTTTTCGACCAATGAAATATTGTAAATAAAAATTATTATGCAGCGGGAAAATCAAATAGATTATTTTGATTGGTTATTAGTGGGTCTCGTTAATGATTACCGTAACGATTTTTATATTGTGTGTTAGTATTTACATGGCACTTATATGTTCGGGCATTTTCGTTTTTAAAAGCGATAATTGTATTGGAGTAAAAGATATTAACGGTATAAATAACCAGTTAAGTCAATTGATGGCTTAAATACGATTTTATATGGAATATTCACGGGTGTCAGGTAAACACTCGAGTACAATACACAGTGTAAAACGACAGAGAAGTGCAGATATTTCTGGTTCTTACTGGTTCTTTCTAGTTCCTTTGATACTGATTGTTAATTTCAAGTCAGGACATTCAAATCGCCTTGATGTAGTGGTTATCACACTCGCCTCTTAAGCGGATGCCCCGGGTTCAATACTCGGGAGGGACACTATTTTTTAAGTTAATTTACGTAAAAGTTGGTAGATTTCGCTCTTGTAACAAGTTGTTATTATTTTCATTTATTGTATTTTAATAACATTTATTCGTCATTAGTACTAACTCTACAAGAGGTATTTTATTGAAACTGAATAAATGTACAGTTAACATTAGACATTCTTCTTTAATCGACGTATTATCACCAGACGAAATTTTTGCACGCTCTTTATTTCTTTCTTTCTTATATATAAAAATCTTTTCCATCAACGCCGTTTATCTTTTTTTAAAGATATTTCTTGTTTAAACTAGAGATAAACTGACAACAAAGAAAAGGAAGTTTGCCCAATTCGCCAGTATCTGACACCCCATGAACAAACTTTGTACTTATTTTAGGATTTGTTCGCGCTTTGTCGATAAATTTTGTCTGTTCCTCCGCACTGTTTTATTAATGAACAAAATATATATGTTCTTGATCAGAATGTTTCCGCATGATAAATGTGTTATCTTAGACTATTTTAGACTATCTAGAGAAAGTAATGACGAAGCTGCATACTAGATACTCACAGAGGGGTTTGTGCCATGTGTTCCGTCGTATTAACATTGCTTATTATCAGTTAAGCAACACCTGATGCTTTCACAAGTCATTTCGTTAGATAGCTGTGTCACAGTGAAAAGAGGAGATAATTATTATCAAATGCACGATAATTTTTCGCGATCGATTGTACTTGAACAAGTGCCATCTCAATTAACAACCTGTAACTTTGGGCTTTTTTGTTACATGTATCAGATACCAGGAAAATACCTCGCAAGGAATAGAAAGTGGGAAAGAATACGTTTTTTATCAAACCAACATGTAAATATTTATATAAGTAAAATTATTAAATCAAGAATGCAGATTATCATCTGTTTGCAAGTGGTTACGCTGGCAGCGAGTAGTTTAGTTTTAAAATCGTGTTTGTGACTTCCAACCTTTTTTTCACTTTTTCACTTTTATGAAACACCAATAAGTCTTGTTTTCTATTGTTAAATTTTGTTTTCGTTAAGCTATTAATATATTTTAAATCCGTTCTAATTGATCACAAAAACAAATATATGATATTTATAAGCTCTGTACTTCTGTAATCATAATTTGCTGCTGCCAAAATGACTTACATTTAAGACGGCTCGAAAATATTCTCTTTCCTTGCCTATTGCTATTTCGAATTCATAAAGTTCTCGTACATTATGTTTTATCGAATCATTCTCAAACACTATTCAATGTGATGTGACTAAAATAACTGCATTGCTGGCTATTCAATTGGCTATAATTTATGATATCTTTATTCATAATATAAGTTGGTTTATTAATGCGCATTAAGCATGCCTGTAAGGAAAGGATGTTACATCAAAAGAATCCCTACTTTGGTTGGGCTCTGTTTCGTTTTGAAGCAGGTTTGTTTTGGATAATGCGACTCCGATGGTTAGCTGTCCAATGAGTTATTAAGCTCACGTCTCCAATGTTTCGTTTTCAAAATGCAGTTCAATAAAACTTTGCACAAATAAAATTAATAATTGTATGTTTATCATACATATGTTAAGAAAAGTAAGAGCGGTAAAGAAAAATAGTTTGACCTAATAAAATACCTAACATTTTTTTTGTTACCACACACGAAAACTAGGCAACATTCAACATGAATAAAAATGCCTTCATGAGAAATGTGATTCTGACAACAATATCTATTGTCTTATAAATATATACAATACGAGATATTTGTAAAAGTGTGTTTGATCTTCATTACCCTGGTCGCGAAAATGGTTGACAAATTATATAAAAATTTTAATGTTGATTTCTCTCTTCATAGTTGAAAGTCTTTCAAGGACCTTTTAAGTTGTTGAAATAAAAACAAGAAATAACAAAAGAAACATTACATGAACAGGTAACAAGAAATATTACATGTACATAAACTTGTTCTTTAAACCGAAATCTATCAGGTAAGCCGTGTATCTTCAAAATGTTAAATTATAACTTGAGGGGAGTTTAAAATTCTACTCATTAGTCTTTGTGAAAGTGAGACCGAATATATCATTACCTGGTTACAAGAAGACGTCATAAAGTGTGTGTTAAACAACGTTTACACGATGAATGTAGCCGGAACCAGTATTCAAGTATTTATTGAAACAATGGTGTTAATGTCAAGCTACACACATGAAGTACGTAAATAGCTAGTCACACTTAAAAAAAACGCGGTTGTGTTTCACCTTCTATTCTTCTTTTTTGTGTAAAGCAAACCGAAGTTGATTTACTTCTGAATAGTATGGTCACATTAAATTTGCTTTGCATAACATGACAGATAAAGAGAAGTACCGATGATTGTGGTCACTGAGATATAGGTTGAAGGTTATAAAACTGAGATTGTTAACCAGTCTCAAATCTCAAGGATCTGATTAGCTGAAATGGCGACTGGTCGCCATTTCAGCCAATCAGATGCTTGAGATTTGAGACTCGTTTCCACGCTCAGTTTTATAACCTTGGGCAATAGTCAGAAATAGTGGTGTTAACGTCTCCCAAGATTTACAACTTTTTATATGTACGTAAAAATATCGCAAGATAATTCTTGCCCAACTGAGTATCTGTTACACCAGCTTGTTGTTAATGGACTGGACAAAATGGGTATGACTCAACGGCTTAACTACTTTCTGCATCAGAAAGGTTAGTTAAGTATTTGTGAACTTACATTTCAAATATTTTGTTTACTTTTATTCTTTTGCAGCCTTATTTAATACAAGTACATATAATTAAGAATGAAAAATAAAAATATTTTCAAATGCTTTAGTCAGCTTTATTGTCTTTGCAGTCTAACTTAATACCATTTTACGCATTTAAGCTTGATAATAGAAATATTTTAATTGATAGCTAAACGACTTCCACACAGGCAAGTTGAGTATTTGCAAACTAAATTATCGCATACTTTGGTCAGTTTTCTTGTTTTTGCAGTCTTATTTAATCGGTTTTATTGTCTTTGCAGTCTTATTTGATACCATTTCTTGCAATTAAGCTTGATAATAAAATATGTTTAGTGATGGGGCAAGGACTGTCACACAAGCCAGTTAAGTATTTGCGAACTTTCGGAATTAAATGGCTAGGCGCTGTCAGCGTGACGGTACGGGTTCGCACCCAGATAAAGACAACATCATTTTACACATCACAATACTTTGGTATGTTTTATTGTCTTTTGCAGTCTTACTTTATATCAGTACACAAAATTACGCTCTAATTACGCTATGACTCAATGACTTCCAGATAGGACAGTTAAGTATTTGCGAACTTACACATCACATCTTTTAGTCAGTTTTATTGGTTTTGCAGTCTTTCTTTATACCATTAGATGCAATTAAGCTTGGCAATGTACAAATACATATTTATAATGATAACATAACTCAAGGACCCTCAGATCTACCAGCAAGTATTTGCTAACTAAAAAATCGCATACTTTGGTCAGTTTTATTGTCTTTTGCAGTCTTACATTATACCAGAACACGTAATTAAGCTTGATATTAGAAATAGATTTGTTTATTTACGACTCAAGCTTTCCAGCTTCATGTAGGCCAGTTAAGTATTTGCGAACTGACATAGCACAAACGAGTCTGTTTTATTGTTTTTGCAATCTTTTTTAGACAGTTTTATAGTCTCTGCAGTCTTATTTAATTCCATTTCTTGCAATTAAGCTTGATAATAAAAATATGTTTATTGATGACTCAAGGACATTCGCACAAGCCAGTAAAGTATTTGCGAACTTTCGGAACTGAATGGCTAAGCGCTGTCGCCGTAACGGTACGGGTTTGCTCCTCTGTAGAGGCAATATCATTTTACACATCTCAATACTTTGGTCAATTTTATTGTCTTTTGCAGTCTAACGTTTTCCCAGTACACGTAATTAAGCCTTAATTAAAGAAAAAGTTTTTATTTATACCTCAAGGCCTTCCAGGAATGTTAAGGTTTTGAGAACTTAACACATCGTAATTGTAGTCAGCTTTATTGTATTTTGGAGTCTATTTTTAATCATCCCTTGTAATTAAGCTTGACAATAGAAATATTTTAAATGATAAATCAAGAACTTCTAGATATGCCAGTATGTATTTGCAAACTTACTTAAGTCAATTTAATTGTCTTTTGCAGTCTTTATTTATACCATTCCTGACCATGTAATTAAGCTTGACAATATAAATATTTTCATCGAGTACTTGCTGATATATAGCGTAATGTTTCCCGTTTTAGCTTAATTACATATTTCATTGGAAAGATCAGCCATTATAATTGAAATTTAGACAGTTCTCTTTCGACGGCTTCCTTTAATCACGTCTGATGTATCAGAAGTGTTTCATTCATGAACTTAAGTATTATTTAATGGATAAATATAGCATTTATATTGGGTAATGTCAGTCAATATCTGGATAAATGATGTAAACAATTGACACCAAAGGAGGCTAAGATATATATTTTGTTGGTATAGAAAGTCTGGCTGACTTTAATGTCTTACTTCGTCTGAAATATGTTAAAAGAAATAATTGCGTTTAAAAAATAACAAGACTTCGGTAAAATCTGAAAATAGGAAAAGGAAGAATAACCGTTCCGCAGGAACATAAAAAACAGATGAAGATGATTTAAAGCACTGAAGAGTAAATATGCTAGACCGCATGAAATATTTCTTCTTCAGAAAAACTAAGACTGATTAGAAGTAGACCGTTAACTAATACCGGCAGCAGCGCATAGCCAATCAAGCAAGAGACAGAATCGGTGCATAATATCCATATCACCAAAAAAAAGTTCAAGTATGCCTTTATACAGGTACAGTCCCAAACAATGATTGACATTCTGAATGGTTTAAAATAGCATATAACCATCAAGGGAGGTAATTAAACTTGAAAATTATACTGAACTGAGATTTAATTAATTGCTGATACCCAGATGCAAATCACAAATACAACTTCAATTAAAATCACAACCGTAATTTTATTTGCAAATTGATGAACATAAAATCCAATATTAAACTTTAAAATGCACAGGTGTTATTGCAGAAAAGATCTTGAACAGTTTCTCTATCATGCCAACAACTTCTCCATGGGCCTAATATCATAGTACTAAAACTGGAGACTAGTCTGTTTTAGCCAGTCAGATGCTCGAGATGTTAGACTGGTCTCCAATCTCAGTCTTAACGTTTACAAGCAAACCGAGCCTGGAATATATTCATATTTGTTGTGTTCAGTTGCTTTCAATTTTTCCTTTTTCATATTTCATGTTAAACAAAACATCAATGTTTGATACGACATTTTCCTGTTACAAATTTATTAGATGAGAACTTTTGCTCGTTTAAATGAATAAAATCACCTATACGTTTATTTTAACAATAATGACATGGTGACGTTTGGCTAAATAAACTTTAATCAGTTGTATATCTTACTAATTACCTCGAATACATGTGAATGCTGATGTTAATCCCAGAATATATGACAATATGTACATGTATTGCGATACGGCATTCCCGTATCGCGATATATTGTGAAACACTTATTTGCGATACAGTGCCTATTGTGAGACGACAGTCCCAAATCGCGACATTGTGTGCAACGCTTCATTCTACGATACAATACCCATTGTGATACGACAGTCCCGTATCGCAATATATTGTTGTACTTTTTAATCTGCGATACCCATTGTGAAACGTCAGTCCCGTATCACGATACACTGTGATAAGCTTTATTATGCAATAACCATCTCTAAAATTAAATACCCGTAATTGTATCAAGTCGTACTCAATACACATAACTTTATTAGAATAACTACAGGGTTACGTTACATTTTCTCTAAAAGTATAATATTTTACAAACGATTTGTCACGTGATTTTCCATCAGCTATCATTACTCAATGTCAAAGATATATTTGTTCTGTCAAGAAGTTTATTTTTTAAATTAAGTAACTTTGAATCGTCTGGATACTAGGAAGGTATAATATTATTTGATAAATTAGATGATTATTTTATGTCTAAGAAGACCATATTTGCGTGCCCACGTATGTATCCGTGATTTATGTCTACAGTCATAAATTGAAAATATAACCAGAGTATTGGTATAAAACGTTCTGAATAGAAAATGTGGATAACCAAAGAATCTCACAACGGTCCAAAGATTATGATTGTACTAAATATTTGCATTATATAATTGCACTTTAAAAATGTAAATATGCCAATTAATTAATCGATAAAAATGGTGTAAAAGGTGGGCGGCGTGGCAGTTATTTACGTTATTCCGTAGCCGCAAACCGAGCCTGCAATATTTTCATATTTCTCGTGTTTGATAGACTTTCTAATTTCAATTTTCATCTATATCAATATCACAGTAGCGTTGTTTGTGACGGCTGTAAAAAGTCTCCCCCAACATTCAATCAGTGCTGTTAAGTGTTACGTCCTTTAAGGTCGCTGACCACGATTCTCATGTAAGTTTATAGTACTTCTAAAATAACTTTTTTAATAATATGTTGGCCATTTTGGATGGCTTCAATATTACCGCAAATATAGATTTGGATATTATTAAATCAACAACAAGAATATGTTTTCAGATCTGCATTTTAATTTTTAAGTTTTATGTACTCTGTGATATGCAGGATTTATAATTTCGGATCCCTTTACACAATTCTATTTTATTCCATTCCGCCCAGCGTTTACTCGTTTAGGACAAACCCATTCATTTTGGGGTACCATACGGCGCTAATCATGGAGCGGTGTTAATCTGAAAATAACGCATTGACAGTAACATGTTCACCGCTATATGCAAAACATCGATTGGGATGGATCACACTGTACTGTCTGTTTTCTGGTGTAAATATCGAATTGCGCTCAACCCGAGGCAAGGCGTTGTAGGCATTCAATACTGCCATAAACAAACTAAATCAAACCGAGCCTGCAGTATCTTCACATCTGTCATGTTCGGTTGACTCTGAAAGTTTACATTTCATCTATTTAAACTTTTAAAAGAAAATCTATATAAAATCTCGGCTGAAATATGCAATTGCAATACTTCTTCAATAAGAAAACAAAACAATATTAAATATTCGGTTATTCTGAAAATAGTCATTGGTTTTATGTCTTGTCTGTTCTGGTCACATTCGATAATATCTCATTAACACCGAATGACACTGGTAAAGTTTGGTAAAACATGAAACAACGAGGTCGACTTATAAAATTTTATATCACGAATGTAATTCTTATTTTTTAAAAATAATTTTGTTAAGTTTTCTAATTAAATTCGTGTAGCCTTGGCAAGCGATTTCTGTTCGATTCAATTATTTTAGTCATTGAAGGCCGTAAAATGTTTTACAACGTACTGATTACATTGGATAATTTGCCAGTGTTCAGTCATTTAAAGACATTGAATGTACACGAATAAATGAATTAACCACATCTGAAACATTAAAATATTATACACTGAACTGTTAATCGTCAGCGTTAACATGGAGTCATGACTTCTGTAAACTAGCCATGATGAATTGCTTAAGCTAAATGTGTTTTGCATGACTTGCGTCGTTTCTAACTCAGTTCATGAATCAACATCTGTTATCTATTATGTAACTAATTTCGATTAAGTATCACCATGGGATTTGTTTGGAAGCCAGATCAGGTTTCCTCTTTATCTTAATGAGAAATATATCTATTGTTACTTTTTTCAGAGAAAAAATAAACCGACTTGAAATTTAGTCACGTTAAAAAATGCCAAAATGATGTTTCAGAAACAGAAAACAGGAGTTATGCAATACACTTCAACTGGGGAAGCATCATAAACGCAATTGCTTTTGTCGCGGATTATGGACAATAATACAGTTTCAACACTTTTATTTGGTTTTTAACTTCTTATTAAGAAGTGAAGGTTGAATATCTTGTGGTGCGCTTTCTATCTATAGCGATTAATTTCTTCCGTGTAAATTTTCCATTTTTCTAGTTGGACTTTCGTTTTGAACTTAAAAAAGTTTCCATCTGAAGCGATTAATTTCTTCCATGTAAATTTTCCATTATTCTAATTTGACGTTCGTTTTAACTTAAAAAGTTAGTGTTTGCTTTTCCTTTTTATAATTTTTTTCAGTTGTGCTGTTTTCATTCGTTTGTTGTCATTCACTTTTCGTTTCCAACTTTAGCCAATAAACTATTTGTTTTATTTTGAAATTCGTTCATGTATTCATTATCTTTAGTGCCATGTTTAAATCTTGTATCACTAACATTTTTAAGTTTGCTTTCTTTTTATCTTATTTCGTTTTTGTTTTGCATCACTTGTTCAATTTATTCATTATTATACATGTACTTATTCAGTTTATAATGTTTCTTGTTTCTGCCGTTTTCATTTTTGAAATAACAACAACAATAATAAGCAACAAACAGCGTGCATTAAAATTTACCATATAACGTTTGATTATTAAATAAGGAGAGGGCAACAGAAGTAACGCCCCGTGCCCAAGGTTATAAAGCTGAGATTGGAAACCAGTCTCAAATCTCAAGCATCTGATTGGCTGAAATGGCGACCAGTCGCCATTTCAGCCAATCAGATGCTTGAGATTTGAGACTGGTTTCCAATCTCAGCTTTATAACCTTCAACCCCGGGTTCTCATGCTTGTTGATTGTTTGCGTTTTCTTTTTGAAATGGTTCATATTGTAAATCCATGTTCCCATTCCTTCTCTACTTTTTTAACTGTGTGGGAATACTGTTGAATAAGGCTATTTTCTGGTATGCATATTTCACATTTTTATAAAAATTATTGAGACGCGTCTTGCGGAAATACGTCTACAGGAAGGCGAGACAATGTTGAGGAACTTGCATAATTTACTACACGTTTCGCTGACAGAAAGATGTTATTAAGTTAAAGTTTGTAGCAAAATCAACTGATATTGATAAGGGAACTGTGGATGATATTTGTTTCTTTCCAAAAAAAAATTTAAATGTCAAAATTATTACTTAAAACAGAGTATGCTATATACGGTTAGAAAACAGGTCGACAAGTGTGTCAAATTTTATTTCAATCATTTGCCTTTGACTTCTTATGTCACGCCTTGTTCAAAACCGTTAGCAAGTTGTATGCGTTCACCATCAAATGTTACAACAAAATATGTTAGAAAGTCTACTTATAAATCAAACTTTGACACTTATGAAAAGAAATGTTTGAAAACTTGGAAGAAACTATTCTTTTAATTATTTTAACCATTATTAAATAATACTTCTGACTGATTTTTTATATGTCCATACTAAAGTTTTGTTGCCCCTGCGTCATTCAAACGTAAATTAAACTCCTGATTATATATTCTCTTACATGCTGTTAATGCCTATTATTTTACATGTATTGTTCTTGTTAACTTAAAACCTCTCTTTACCATTTTTCATGACCAATCTATTAAGATCTCAAGTAACATCTTGGCTTACATGTATAAACAGAAAATGTCTAATATTATTTAATTTGTGACGTTTGAAATCACTTGTTCTCTGAATCGCTCTGTAATATTCAGTCGATGATTACGGAGCACCGTAGACGTAATTTAAATTTTCATGGAACAGGTCACGCAAAATGAGTAGTCATGTTTCTGAGCAGATAAATATTACAATTATAATGATTATTACATAACGTAGGATGGGTCGGTATGTTATTTTTAGATTTCATTCCGTGTTCAAAATACTTTCAGCCGTTTTCCTAGCATCAGACAGACATATTTGTTTCTTTCATCATATGTTTCTCAGAACCAAATATTAATAAATGAGTTTCGAAACACGCCTTACTTTATCTATTGTAGGTAACATGATATTTGGTTTATTAGTGTTTCTCTACTAACGATTATTTTCACAAACGTTAGTTGGACACCTTTGCTTATTTGGAATTGGGACATATGGTATTTTCACACTAATTGAGATAAACTAGGTTATTTTTGCCTAACGGGTATTCTAGCAGCTTTTATTTCATAAAATAGCTGAGTGTGGGAAAAGCTATTCAAAAGTAATTATCTATGTTCACATAAAACAACTTACGTCTGAACTGAGTATGACAATGACTTTTTGTAGTTTAAATGGTTATTAGTCTCTTCTTTGGTATGCATGAAAATAGTGTTGTTGTCTCCCCCATTGCGATATCTTGTTTGCCATTGACTTTTGCAAGGCGAAAACCCCACGGTTAATATTCTTTAGTGTTTAATGTCTTGTTTTGTGAAATCCCTCATATAATATATCTTGTTTGCCATTGACATTTTGCAGGACGTAACCCCGCCGCTTATAATCTTAAGTATTGTGAGATCTCTTGTTGTGTGAAATTCATCATTTAATAAACACACGCCCAAAGTTCTACTTGGTCACTTTTTGTTTCTTATTTTTATATGAAACACATAGATTAAACTTTTATAAGTGATCAGTCAAGTATAAAAATGTCAAGCAACCATAAAAGTGCTCTGAATTGCTTGTTCTGTTTTAACTGAACCTTTATTAGTAAGAAAAATATATTGTTTTAAATCAGTAGCATTTTGTTGTTCAAATATATCCATGTAAAAGTGTCAAATTTATAATTACCTCCCTTTTAATTGAAAACTGTTCTAATTTTGAGCCTGCGATGTTAGTAAATGGTACATGTATTGGATCCATTTAGGAAAACTATCAATAACAAGAAAAGTATAACACAGATGTGTTATATGTGGATGGCATTTAAAGGAATTGTAGAGTTTCATATGTAGATACTCTACTGAGAGCTATGTAATTCCTCCCTGGAATGTCACTTTTCCCAATATTAACAGCGGCTGAAGATTATATTAGACCTTGCACTTTGTGGACAGTTACACCAAAATTTAAGTTTTATGAATGAGTTGCCAGGAAGTTGGAAATTATCATAGCACTAACCACACTACAATGAATTTGCTCTAGATAAACTCAACAGTACTTTTCAAAATTGTCCTACCACGTACATGGTAATTGTTGTGTACTTTCAGGATGAAAATCTGTACTTAATTTTATTCATTCAAAGCATCTTGATCCCGCACTCCGGGGTGGGGGATGGGGGTTGAGTCACACTGAAATACCACCTCAAACCAAATTATTCTGATCAACAGAAAAAGACCTACAAACAATCATTATTTACTTTATAGACACGAAATCACCTTCTCCTTGACGGTGTGTCTGAATGAGACTTTCCCTGTTTAACTTATTTCATTGTCTTCACCACATTTCAATTAAGAAAATCGACCTATAACCGAAACGACTACAATGTCCAGTAAACGTACAAATCGTTCACAGGCTCACTAGACAACGCCACAGCCACACAAATGGGGGACGCCACTGGAAAATGTGCTTTTAGTATAATTTTGTGAAATTTTAATTGTTACTATATTTCAAAATGAACATACATTTCTCTTTTATTTTCTCACAAATAACATGTTATTGTACCTTATTAATACATAATTATGTTGTCTTTAAATTATTTGTTTAAGACGATATGCATACAAAGCAATGTCGTCGGCTCAACATTTAGATGACATTTTTAGAATTGACGTCATTGGTCGAAGACAAATTTTTCCGTGACGTGCCTGAATTCAGGAAGTTGTAACCCTTATTGCCATCCAACCCCTCCACAAATGACAAATTAAATAATTATTGTGTATTTTAATTAACCACACCCTAGACGTTGCTAAAACGACCTCAACTTGCGTATCTATATGTAAAACGGTTTGCAAATTTACTTACATGTAAACATACAAAAGGCTGTTAATTCAAACATGCGGCTTAGGTCTTTATTAACTAAAAAAATATTAACATACTAGTATTTGGTTTGTACAGTTTTGCTGAGTCAGATCAGGTCCTTTGTTTTTTCTATATTTATCAATATCTTTACTTGTACTTGTTTGTTTATATGAGAACTTATTGAAAAGAAACCCTTTGTTTCTCAATTTCGTTAATTATTTGTGATGTCTACTTTGCAATTTATCATTTATAATCCATGCTCTTTTATGCTCTGCATTTGGATGTTTCGAGAGGCTTTGTCTTCTGGATGCGGCCATTCCTTCAATGCATATTTCTTTTCTTTTTTCAAAAAAAAATCAGTGACAGTTCATGTGTAACAAATGAAGGGATCCGATTTCAAATATAGACGACGCTGTTAAAGAAATTCCGAAGAACACGAGTTAATCAGGCATAACAGATGTTGTTTGCTACAGAAGATGACTGACATTTTCTCTAAGTTAACAACTTAAGTGTCTCCTTTTCAGATCAAAATCACCTAATTGGATTGATGTTATCGCTTTATAGCGACCGATAGATCAATGTAATTTACAAGACTGGTGAAGAGAATGAGATTATTGCTTCCTGGATGAAACAACGCTTTGCCAAAAGATTAAATTCTCGACAAACGAAATTGCATCATTAAATTATGAGGCAATCCTCACCGTAGACACCTTTGAGTCTAAATCAAGGCAGACAGATTAGTGGTTCAACATAATCGGGCTTACATTTTTAGGAAAGACTGGCGCCCGTATGATAAATGTCTAAATAAGAAGCTCTAAAAATGAACATTTGTTATAATATAGATTTTTCTTGACAGGCTATTTCTATGGTTAGTTCTATGGGAAATAGTTGTATGACAAAATGTCCTACAAAAATAGAATTTTGGAGATGTATTATGTAAAAATATTTTTATGAAAATGTCACATGAAAATAGATTCATAGAAATTTATGATTTGATTTTTATATAAAAGTGTTATATGTAAATATATTCAAAGGAAAATGTCCCATGTAAAAATATTTACATTAAAATGTCCATATTTAAAAATATTTATAGTTATAGTCCAATTAAAAAAAATATATTATATAAATTGAAAGTTCTCCTATGTAAAAATATTACATGAAATTGTCTATATGTAAAACTACTTTAAGGGAATAAACCTGTGTAAAATAGTTGTAGAAAGATTTGAATACATTGAACAAAAATGATATGTTTAGTTCAGCTTATTCATCATGTTTATAAGCATTAAGGAACTACATAGAACCCGGGTTGAACACATTTCAGGCTTTGACTTTTTATCCATTCATAAACCATGTTCTTTTCAGAGTAATAATATACGAATATAAACAAAAAAATAATACTCAGAATACATTTAGAGAAATATTAAAAGAAAGGACAATCTTTGTCAATTTATTTTTTTATATTTTTTCTTGTTTTAGCTTCATTCATAGTTTTCTTGCGTTAACTCGAAATATGCAAATCATCGTTTGGGATAAAAATATGTAAAGTCTTATTGTTCATATATGTTGATGAGTGAAGAAATACAACCGAGGCTAGATGTCATAGGCAGTAATTTGCCCATAACAATAACTGTCCATGAACAATTTATAGGTGTTCCGTCTTTTCATCCTGGCAAAAAACCACAAAATGAGAAAAAGTGCCATTGTTTCCATTTTTGTTTGGTGGTTATTTCGACCCTGCCAGAACAAGACGGCGAAAAGTCATCAATCAGCCACCCTAGAAAATGCCCGAAACCACATAGCAATTTAAGAACAGGCTAATGATGAAAACTACTGTACGTTAGATGAGAACTGATTTTATTTATGAACACATTAGAAGACAATGGGTTTTTTTCCAACCAATATGGTTAGCAGAGTATCTCTGCATAATAAAAATACGCGTAGTTCATAGGAAAAAAGGAATTCACAAAATATAACTCCGTTTACAAAAAATTATAATTAAATGAATTTTGCAATGAAGTATAGAAATATGCATATCCTTAATGCACCCTAGAACGTACAAGGACTTAAATCACGAGAAAGTAAAAGTTGCATAAAATAAATGAAGATGGCATATGAGACTGTCATTGCAAAATGTCGTATGGATTAAAATCAGGTTATTGTTGTTTGTCCACTTTCACATGCCACAGGCTTAACCCTTTACTCTATGGGATATGACTCATATCCAGTGGGCGATATCTGCACATATCCAAATCAGCCAGAACACCCGTGCAGTCTGATAAGGGTCTAAACTGTTCGCTCTTTAATACCAATTTTTATTCTAACTTTTGGCTAAACTACTTTTTATTTAATATCGCCCTTTCCAAATTTGTTTGACAAGGAAACTCAAACTATAGAGCAAATGCTTGTTTTAGTGACATGTGAATATTGTTTCACATGTTATCTCCGAAAATCTGATACTTCACTCGTAGTTACTCGAGTTTTACCATCCTTAACCTTGTAGGCAACATATTCATCCCATTCCATACAATGGAATTGAATCGGAAAGCTATCTGGGGAAATGGCACCTGCGCTATTCTAATTTAGCCAGTAAGTAACGGAATAAAGTGAAATATACGTACCTTAATTATCATTTCTTAATTCATGTGATGATCCTAAGAAAATTTTTCCTCATAAAACATTAGAAATATGTTACGGCAGATGTTTAATGTATGTCGGTGTTTTAAAATTGCATTTCTGCGTTACAACGCATGCGCATTGAATACAATTTACTCCAGTGCGAAGCGAAGAGTGGGGCAACCGTTGGACAAGTTTGAAACTTTAACATGGTGTTTACTCACTCTGCCTTACATGCATACAAAAATGTGACAATGAACAACAGGAAACAGATTGAACCAATTCTGTGTCACAATTAGCTAAAAATGTTGCTTTTGCTTTTGGGGTACCGTCTTATTACGCAATAACTGTTTTAATATGCAATAAATTTTCATATGTTTGGTATCTAAATGACCGCAATGCATTCCGTTATATCAAACTGTGAAATAGATGAAAAGGGAACTTTGAAAGTCATAAGAACTCGACAAATATGAAAATATTGCAGGCTCGGTTTGATTGAGCCTGTTCACGGACAGTAATTGAAATGCAAATTACTGCCCACGCCGCCTAACCCTGGGTTGAGCGCAACTCAATATTTACACCAATAAAAAGTACAATTTTGACCACCCCAAACGATGAAAAAATATTTATAAGATATTTATTATTCTTGTTAAAATACAATTATCCCGACTGTGCGTTTTCATTGTCCTTAAGTATAAATGACATTTCTCTTTTTTTTTACTTAGACTATTGCATGTACGTCTAATAAATCAATTGCATTTGGAAAGGAAGCGTTCTTTAATTCTTTCGAGATCTTTTTTCTAATCGTTCAATTTAATGAAACCGTTCACGAAAATCAAAAGGAACAGAAGTAAACCGTCATCAGCCATGCATATCCTTATAAGTTGTTTGCATAATGCGACATGTTTGAAAAATTCTTTCCCTAAAACCAATAATTCTAAGATGTGAAGAAATAAGAGACTGCCAATTTCAGGAAGACCAATTTATATCAATTGTTCTGTGATCTTTCAGAATGAGGATTAATGCTATGAAAGACATCATCGGCTAAGCGCTCAGTGGCGAAATATCGGAATACAATGTATTAACAGAAAGTTTTACAATATTTGGGGCATGATACGGGAAATATGTCTCAGGATGCTGACGTCAATCATTGAAATGACGTCATAACGTTGAGCAGACGACATTGTTTGTTTTACCTTTGGCGTTAAAAATAAAATTTTACAGTCAAAATGTGTAATGAAGTCACCATAAGTTAAAACAAAGTCGTACAAATGTTTGTTCTATCCAAATAAAGCTAAACTAATTGTCAAAACTTACCACCGAAGACACAACCTTGCCGTGGCGTGATCAATTTACAATAAAACTCCGTGGGGTAGGGCTTTTATCTCATGAGAAAACAGTGTAGATCAAGATCGGCCGGCACATCCGCGTTGTCAGTACCGGCACAGACCAGACAACATGGATGTGACTGCTTATCTGGATCAATGCTGGTCGCACACGCGATTATACCCGCAAACATGTATTTGGAAGGCTAGCTCATGACATTTCTGTTTCTATGTTTTTTGTTGTGCAATGAGGCTGTGATTTTTGCATGTTGAGTTTCCTGATATACTTATTTACCTTTTCTACAAACAGCAATTATTAAGAATAATAAGAAACGACTTTACCACTAAAAACAATGAAAACAAAACAATTGAGCTATTTTAATGAAAGGAATGCCAAAAGTATTATGAAAATAATTAACTGCATACAAGAATCGCGGCCGACAAAATATTTTTATTTTCTTTCATTTATTTATATTTCATCTTGTTTATACATGAAATTTACCTTGTTGGATGGTAGGTCTTGACTTTGTACAGTTATATTTTGAATATATCGAACTATATCGAGTTATAAGCTCGAAATAATTCAGCAAAACCACAATGTCACTGAAGTCAGATCTAACAAACGGCCTAATAACACCGTGCATAAATTATAGCGGTTTTCCTCGATAACTATGTTTAGAAACAGTCAATCAGGAAGCATGATTTATAACGCTTGATCTGAAGATGTCTTTAATATATGTGAGTACTAGTAGAAATCAATGCAACACTACATTAAGCAAAATATGCCTTACGCGGTTTGTCAAATTTTTACGTGGTGCATACATGAATACAATATACAAACTGGGTCTCACTATATCTTATTGTCAGACCTAGATACAATATTACGTTCTAAACTATTCAACAATGACGGCAATCGTCATGTATTTTTGCGATTCTGATAAGTTTAAAAGGTTTTTGATAAAAAAGTACCAATTTTAGTGACTTGTCGTGCGTTTCTCATTAAACGAAAAAAAATGTGCGTGTAAATTTATTTTTATAAAAGTAATTTACTATCACAAATGTCGACAATCTTCAATCCTCATTTTTACGAAGTACTTTTCTATTGATTCAACTGGTTTGGATGACCTTGAAATATTCTTTATGTACATGTATTCATCTCATCAGTAGATCAACTTGCGGATGCTCGCCATTTATGCAGGTGCATATTGAGTTATTTCTACAGCTAACAGACAATAAATGTTCTGGAAATTCTTGAACGTACTTGATGTATGAAAAATTATATTGCCTCTCCTTGGCAGCGAACCCGCAACGTAACGGCGACAGCGCCTAGCCCTGCAATTCCGACCACGCAACCGTTTGATGTATAACAGGTATCAGCAGGAACAAACAGACGGCGTCATCTTGAGCAGTTTTATTTTACATATTTTCTCACGCCACGTCGAAATTTGCAGATTACCTCTTATATGGTCACATTTAATATAAATATCATGAAAATTAATTTTGAAAGCCATTGAAAGCGACATAAGAGCAGATTTCATTCATTAATATCCAATGATGTCCACTTATTTTTCAGCCACAAAGCTGAGGAAACAACGTATGGGTAATATAATGATTAATTTCAAAAATAGACCCCCAACAAGTCACGAAAAATAGAACCTGAGGGGTTACCGCCTTGGGACGGTCAGTGACAAAACAATTTGCATCTGGGGATTTAAATTATGTTCTAGGGTGTACTAACCTCACCCTTTCCTTAGCAGGTTCTTATATTAACACGCCAGAACAGGTTGTCATGATAAAGTAGATCCAACCCACCATTTGCTTACAATGTTTTATTTTAAAGAACAAAAACACACAAAAATATAACACTTAAGACGCTCATAGCATTGTCGAGCAAAAAGGTGCGTTCTAAATGACCTTACTTCGTGAGACAAAGAGGGTATTTTTCCGAGCTTTGGCTCATTAAACATGCCCACTTTTGCTGGGATCCGGCTAACGTACTTATTAATTAATGTTGACGTTTGTAAATGGGCTAAGCCTTTTCTATATATGGGACGTCTCACTGTGACTTCTTCGAATTAGCATTGAGAATAAGGTCACGGTTTACAATTTAATTTGATTTAACTACTGTTAGATCAACTCATTACAAGAAACAGACTACAAAAACTATTGGCAGATGGCATATTAAACAATGTTAAAGAGAGAAAGCGCACGCAATTGACGCTTTTTAAATTGCAAAAAGGTCAAATTAACTGCGTTTGAATTGTTGACATGTCTAAATTGGTCTTAGATGTCAGATCTAAAAGATCGTATCACAAAAAATACGTCATTACAGGAAACTGCTTTGAGGACAGATTAAACAAATATAAGGACGTTTGAAAAAATATAACTGCCCAACGGGCTGTTAATTTGTCCAAGCGATTGATAAGCAAAACATTATCATAAATATCAGTTAAACATTAATTTATAAATAATAATATTTTTCAAAATCAAGCGATTCCACATTCGATCCAAACATCTCTAATACGTTTACTGGTGTACATATTGAAATGCGAGCCAAACCGAGCCTGCTGTATTTTCCACTCACTTTTATATTTGTCGTGTTCGGTGGCTTTAAAAGTTCCCTTTACATATTTTAACAATTTGTTGGATTTAACAGTTATTTTATACCCGCTCAGATTTCGCCTATATAATAAGTCACTCAACATCTTCTAGTATGAAGGTTAACATGATTATATCGTTTTAAACAAGTAATTCACATGTTTGCTCTATGAAGCGATTGGAATTTCTCGTAATTTATACTTGTCCTTTTTTATCATTAATCTAATTGATGTGATATTGTCTTTTGGCGTGTTAAACAAATTTCAAGTGGAATTCATTTTTGCTGTGGCATATTTTTTAAGCGAATGGTTGATGTCAATTTGAAAGGCTGTAGAACGGCAAACAAGGAATACTGCGAGTCGTCTTTTATTACAAGAAATTTTATGTACGCTCGTATTTTGATGGCCACATTTAGAAGACACACACCCCATTAAACCAAAAAAGAAAGGAAATGAGTAATAAAATGATAATTACAAAATCGAAATCATAATTCATTTAAGATCTTGATCCAAATGGGATTGTCGTATTCTAAAACAAAGAATTAATACCTAATTTCAATAGAAAATTCGGCAAATTTAACATTAAAAAGTTTATATATCAGAGTATGAAACCATACTCAATCTCATGTTTTTCAAGTGGAATTCATTTTTGCTGTGGCAAAGGTCTTTTTTGAGACTTTTCTCATTTTTATTTATTAGATCCCTGAGATTGAAGAATGGTCTTTGTTCTTAGACTGGTTTCTGTTCTAAGACTGGTCTCTGTTCTTAGTTTTTAAATCTTAGAAAAATCTTTAAAATCTTTCAATTACGTATTAGAACAAGGTTTTTCAGAAGCCAAGCTTACACATATATTTATTTGTTTTTTTTTAAATACTGGAAAACCTTTCCAATTATAAGCGATTAATAAAACGATTAATAAAACGATTCTTCTCCTTACATTGTGTTAATAGTGATCATCTCACTGGTCAGATCTAACAAAAAGTTAGATATGATGACGGCCGCAAACAATGTAAGCTAAATTTGTATTCCCCGATAAATACCCGATAAAACACAACTGTCGTTAGTAATATCCCTTACGCGTTGCGTAAACTCTTTTCGTGGTCTCAAACCATGTTTATACATGAACACAATATACAATATGATTTTCGGTAACCTTCCTGTACTTTGGAGGCGACAATCACATTTTGGTTTTTGATGAAAACAATGTTTAGTCACTCGTCTTCAGATCCCGACAGCGTAGCGGTTTCCAGGAAATTTTAATCAGATTGTAAATTATCTGAATGTGGTGTTATTTGTATGTTTATATCTCTTGTAAAACAACTTTCCACTCAAATGCATTATTTCACATCATTATTTTGTAAAATTTAAGGCTCAGTATCTTTATAAGGCGGTAACCCCTCGGGTTCTCATTTTTGTTTATTGTTAGTGGTGTCTTTTTTGAAACTGATCATTTTATTAACCATGCTCTCTCCCTCTCTCTTCTTCTTGACTGTGTGGGGAGGCTGTTTTTTTCTGAATGTGGCGATCCCTGATATGCATATTTCACCTTTTTATAGCATCTATTTTATTAAATTTCAGTTAGTTGTTTCTTTTGGTGTTAGTGTTATTTTCTTTTTTTCACAGTAAGATTAAATACGAATTTTCAGGATTAGTCCCGCTTTATGTTGTAACAATCACGAATAATTTGTAGGGCGCGATTTCCTGTATTTGATAATTTTCGACAGCTGTCGATAGGAAATGCGACTTTTTAGAGATTTTTCGCGAACACGATTGGGTCAATTGCACTAGGAAAAACGCATGACATGACGATCATCAAGTTCAATGGCATTTTTCCTAACTAACATGTCTTGTTTGATTTAATTATTCTAATTGGTTTGATAGTTTAAACGGATTGTAGTGACGTTCAAATAAATTTGGACTTCTTTACAACTAACAGTACATTGTTGTTTAAACGACGCACGTACATGTTATATATCCACCTTTGTACGCAATGCAGAGTAGTTTTACTATTTTTAGTCGATTAACATGCAGCAAAATATGCAATGTTTTCTGAAAATCGGTTCTTAATCGGACAATCAGGTATTATTTAATGTTGCTCATACTTGTTTCTTATATACTTTTGATTATTGTGGGTTAAACGAATGCTGAAATTTGTAAAAATGTTTCATATCAGAATCTATTAAATCAACTTACATTAAAAACATCATTAGTTAAGACTTTTATAATAACTATTTAATTGACAGCGCTAACAGAGCATCGTTGACATTGTTTAAATATAAGATTTTAATTTATGTCAGAAGAAAAGGCGACTGACATAGAATAACGCTAGTTCAGTAGCTTATACACGGATATAGAAATGTGGGAATTCAAATATTAGAAAAAGCCGCATTACTAAAATTAACACAGAACCAAGACAAAAAAGTGTGTGCATGTTTAAATAAAATCTTTTTTAAAATTATTATTGCCAGCATGAACATAAAAACACGTAGGCGAACATATGAAGTATCCGCCTTTGAACGGTCAGGGCTGAAGGTTATAAAACTGAGCATGGAAACTAATCTCAAATCTCAAGCATCTGATTGGCTGAAATGGCGACCAGTCGCTATTTTAGCCAATCAGATACGTGAGATTTGAGACTGGTTTCCAAGCTCAGTTTTACAACCTTGGGCACAGATTGTGGGCTTTGAGAAAAATATTGTCAATCTATTTGCCTTTATTAAATAAGATCTTAAGTTTAGCAATCCGACTAGATAAAAGAAAGTGTCGTTTACAGAGACAAATTGTGTGATTTCTGAATTAAAATTTCACGAGG